>JBAMHX010000009.1:20034097-20049614 GCA_037177515.1 Pseudomugil tenellus | reverse complement strand
GTCTGTCTGTCTGTCTGTCTGTCTGTCTGTCTGTCTGTCTGTCTGTCTGTCTGTCTGTCTGTCTGTCTGTCTGTCTGCACATTTTCTACATTTGCATGAAGGGGTGCCATTTATGAGAAGGATGGAGAGCAAGATGATCCCTGTTTTCTCGAAGGGAGAGTTCCTTGTTTGGATAATGGATAATACCAATTGCTGCTGGGCCCTACTTCAGATAAAAGGTCATTAAAACTTTATGAAATGTGTCTTTGTAATGGTTTAGGTTCAAAAGGCTGGACATACAGGGAATTTCTTCCCCCTTATGACCAAAAGCAGTTACAGAAAAGTTCTACGATTTCAATATGACAATGCCGGCGGCAAAAGCATCACATCTCACAGCTCCCCAGAGCCCACATGCTCCACTCTATCAGCCCGATAGCCACGCCAGTTGGGCCTGATGATCCAGATTTTGCTGGTTTTTAATTAAGTGGAAGGTCAAATCTCATCGCTCTTGGCTTCAGGGAGCTGCTGCTGCTGCTTTCTGCATGGCAGAGGAGCTACACCCAGTCATTAATTTTATGGAGCAGAGACTTTAATTGATTAAAAAGTTAAGGACTATAGGGAATTTTTGGTAAGAAGCACTCATGTTTAGTTGCTGAGAACATTGACTTCTATTCAGTATCATCCACTATGACTGTTAAAATGGAAAGACGACACTTAACCTGAGCACAGATAATTTTATTATATATAATCCAGGATGCATGACTGATGTGATCCGTTTCAAATTTTTTTTGCTGTGTCATTTTATATTAATCTAAATGGATGTTACTCTTTTAAGGCTTTTTTTAGCATTATTATTTTTTTATAGTCAAGGATGGTTTAGATTAGTTTTATGATTTATGCCTTTCATCGTCTCTGAGATTTTGTCCAATATTGTCTTATTGTCTCTCCCTGTAAAATTCCCTAAAGTCTTTTTTAGGTATTGGTTAAACCTCCTTTAAAAATTAATTTATGTTCATTACAAGGAATCTTTTGTGGAATAATCCTAAAATAATGTCTTGAAATTGGTTACTGTTACTACATACTTTTACCTCATTTGGAATGCTGAGAATACATAAGTAGCCCCACCTCTCCCATCAGCCCCGTTATTCTCTCACCCTCCCTTAACATATGCAATTCCTTCTTGCACAGCTGCAAGGAAAAAGTGTCTTTTTTAAACATGGAAGTTACACTTAATTTGTAAATCATGATGTCTCAAGTGGAAAAGGTGGATTTGTCCAGTGCCACCAATGGTCCTTTACCTCTAGTAGCTTCTCAGCTCCATTTGACTTGTTTTTTTTAGTTTTACATTCGGTAATAGCTACTGGTACCAGGTATATTGTAAGTGCATATTTGGTAAGGGTGATGTCCACAACCTACAAGGTACTGATTGTTTGGGGAGCAATGACATTGGGTGAGTCATGAATGTGAGAACCCAATCATTTAAAAAAAATCATCACAAAGTTAAATAACACACACACAGCAACAACAGAATCACAATAATAAATTGCGGTTTTGTGCTTGGCTGACTAGTTCTTTTCTTTGCCTTGAATGTGACAAAAAGTAATGAAACAGCAGGTACCATCGCCCCCATGTCCTTCATTTCTGTGTTATGTTTATGTTGCATAGAAATTACGTAACAGGACTTCTGAACCACCTTGAAATAATGGCGCCTCTTACATTGAGGAAATATTCCTTTATATTCACAAACAACCTAAGCAAAGTCAAGTCTAGTAAAGTCAAGTAGACACAAGCTGGGGAAAAAAAGTCTTATGTCTGTCCATCTGCCATACAAAAAAGTTTTTAAAGATGAATTACACAAATCATATTTCATTGCATTGGCATAAGTTACTTTTCACTACATACAGTATTTAGCTGATAAGATGCCTTAATCCAAAACTTTAATCCTTGAAGAATCCATCCATGTACACATTTGTGAAAAATATTCTATAAAAGGTTTTTCTGCAAGCACAAAATATTTTTCTCTTTTTAAGGTGTTTGTGTAGGGTTATTTTCAAACAACCTAAGATTCTTCCTATGTGTTGTAACCACAGCTAACAAAAGCTAAATTCTGGGGTTGAAATAAAGAGTTAATACAGGCAGAGAGTATACGCTGCCTTTCTTCTGTCGCTTGTAAGCAATACAGATCGGGATAAAATTTCCCTTTATTCCCGCACTTATTCATCTTTATGTGAGATGTCACAGAAAGGCCAGGAAGTCAATTAGAATAGATGTATTTCTGACTGCTGCTGTCATTTCTCTATCTCATGTTCTCTTGCAATTGTAGGCAACAGATACCCAGCTCATCAGTCTCAAATGGGAGAAATCTTCCCTCGGAAGCACTTTGTAAAAACAAACATAGGAACGATGTGAAATCATGAGCTGCTGAAACCTCTAGGGAGGTTTAGGGTGTCAGATCCACTCAATGGGCTCCTCCCTGCTGTTATTGCTTCATTCGCTCCCCCCGCCTTTCAAGAAGCTAAGGTCACTATTTGTAACCTTTTACCCTATTGGGAATAAAATCAAATGAGGAGTTATATTTGGAATACAAACAGAATATGAAACTGTAATATCTCATGTGACAACAAATGCAGCCTGTGCTGCCTCTGATGGAGCTCTTCGATTGGAGTAAACATAATTCTCGCTGTAAAAAGGTTATATTATACGTACATGCAATTTTCAGTTTGCTCAGGTTGTTAAGAGTCACACCGACTAAACTGCAACATTGTGTGTTCCACATGGTCAAAAGGAAGCAGGATTTTATTTTAGCATCCAAAGCCATCAGACCTGCTCTCTTCTCCTGTCAGAAGCACATCTGTCTGTTCTTCCACAATTTGGCCTAATAAACCAGCTCCTCCAACTGGGTTTCCTTCTGACAGCTCGCTTTACAAACAATACAACTTTGAAGATATAAAGAAACAAAGAGAATTCCCAGGATACACATCTTCTGTTTATTGTATCATCGCTCTATCAGACCCTGTTTTGTGCTCAATTAGTGAATTTCACAGAGTGCCTTTCATTTGGTTCTCAGAGAGGCAAAAATGACCTTATTCGCGTTGCTGTTCTCTCCACAGGGGCAGCAACAAATGAGGCCTTGTTTTTTTTTTCTTAAAGGAGAGGAGCATAATGAAGCTTTGAGGAGGAATGATCCAAGTCAGATAAGCCACCAGGATTTCAATTTAGTCCTGTCAAAAAATTTGAAAGGCACAAGTAAACATCGCCGCAAGGGCAGCCTCTGTATATTCCCTCCAGAAGGTATTGATTCAATGGGTGCAGAATGATGCCTATTCATGTCTCTGTCTTTTGTTTCTATCGTTCTTTCTCAGGTGCAAATGCAACCTGCATGCCAACAGCTGTGTGTTTGACAAGGGGAGGCTTGGCTGCGAGTGTGAACACAACACCACAGGGCAAGACTGCAGCCGCTGTAAGAGGCACTACCACGGAAGAGCCTGGAGTGTGGGCTCTTACCTCCCGATACCCAAAGGAACTGCAAATATATGTAAGTATTTAAGTTCTTTGGACACTGTGGGGATAAAAACTAGTCATGCTGCCAAATTTACAAGCCATACTGCTGGCTGACAACACATAATTGTCAGTATTGTTATTGCTGTCACTGATGATAAAGATTGAAGTAGTAAAACATCTTTGTTTTAATCTTTTCCTTTTAACCTTCAGAGACTTCTAAGCTTCCTCTTTAATTTATCCCTCAGCCTCCCGACAGCATCTCCCTTAAATGCTGTTGCAAGGCCAATTTTAGACTATTTTCTGAGGAGTGGTAGAAGTAATGAGCTACCTCTTTTGTATAATATGGCCAAATTGAAATAATTTCTGAGAGCTGAAAAACTACAGCTTTCGTAATTTAAACAACAAGGGATTTGTGCTTATTTGATATATATTTGATATGATATTTATAATGCAACAAGCTCTTGTAGATAAAATAATGTCTTGAAATGGCTCATAGTTACTACATATTTTTATCTCATTTGGAATGCTGAGAATACGTAAGTAGCTCCACCTCTCCCCTCAGCCCTGTGCAACAACCTCTTGAAAGATAAGGGGTAGGAATAGTTAAATAATTAAATATTCAACTCTTTGTCAAATAGGCAGAGAAAATAGTTTTTAAAAATTAAAGAAAACATAAAAGAAATATGAAATTCATAGAGAAATTTAGCTGTCTCGTAAACAAATTCAAAGCTTTTTCTTGACAGTTTATTTTCCTGCAGCTAAATAGTTGAAACAGTTCTACATCTAAGCAAACGATGAGATTAAATTCACTTTGTTTCTGTCTAAACTCATCAAATTACAATTTTAGTATTCAGAGCATTTCTTGACACCTACAGTTGATCTCTTTTAAAACAGCATATATGTTTTTCCCCCCTTGTTTTGTCTGTTGTAGCAAGCAGAGTGGTTTTCTGTCACTTTGCCAGGACATAAAGCTCCTCTTGATAATATGACTTCATGTTGGTTTTTGTTTTTTTTGGGTTTTTTTTTTTGTTGTTGTTGTTTTTTAATTGTTTATCATTTTACATTAAATTGCTGGACGTGACCAGCAAAAAACCAAAAGCAGCGAAAAGAAGGATGAAGAGACAAAAGAGAAAGATAAATACAACAGACAAAAAGTAACAGCAAACAAGGCCACTTACATGGCCCTCTCCACTACACCCTGAATGACGTACAAGATCCACAAAATCCTACATCTAGGTGTGTGAGAGAGCTTGTGAGAAGAAGGGTCTGGAGAGACATCCCCCAGATGGGGGAAACTGTTTTGTTGCTCTTCTACTTATTTGACGGATAGCAGCAACGTATTACTAACGTTAGCTTCACTGGGCTCTGTATGTGAAAATGTGCACTCACCGTACAAGACGCCTCAAACCATGTGTTGTCAGGCTTAGTGTTGGGATATCATTCCATATTTTATTCAAGATACATTGTCACTAAACAAAGTGTAACAATTTCAAACAGTCTGCGATTACATATTTATTATGAACAGTGCAGTCTGAGCTAACAATGTAATCAGTCCCTGCTGCAGTTTCATGCTACGCTAGCTAGCTGTCACCATTCTAACTGAGTAATTACGTGGCCTGATTGCATCATTGAGAGTCTCAATGTGTTTTTTTTTTATTAATGAAAACCTTGTTTAGATGCAAATTGTTTAGATACATACTTGTATGTTGTATGTATTTTAAGAGATATGTCTTATGGGATCGGGGTTTTCTATTTTGGGACATGATTTGAGTATTATGCACACAATCTGCTCTTTTCCTTTGATGTTTGAGTATTTTGCAATTTCAGCTTATGCCCATAGGTAGCTGGTAAATTTTACTGCCAGTCATTTCTTTTCAGAAGTTAAACTCTTCCAAGCAAACCAGCTTGAGGACTGGTTTCCAGTTCACCCATTGCTGCTCATTGTTACAATGTTGCAGAGAAATGATACCTTGCATTGATGTTAATATTACTCCACTGGTTAGACTAGGATGATTATAGTGTGTGTAGCTTCTGGTTCTGATTCCTCTCTGTCTGATCACCTGAGATTGTTACATCAGGATATTGCTTTCAGTCTTTTGAACTGACCATATTCCTCTAGTATCTTGTCCATAGAGTTGACATTATTTGAGGGTTTCAAATATGGCCTTTTTGTTAATTTTGGAAGTTTTTCAGACATGTGCACTATTAAATTGTTGCAGTTGTTCAATCGATTAAATAAAATGTGACAATTATTCATAAGAAGTAACACCTTTTGAAAATGTTTCAACATCTTGGAATAACAAATAACAAAGGTTTTTGTAGGTTTATGCAACCACTTTGAACCAGTTCTTTCTCATTTGCATACAGTTTTCAGACAATAACGGGATTTTTTTTTTTTTTGTTTTCCAACAGAGTGTATTGGATTACATTTTGTTAACCAACCATAGCAAGTTGATCAAAATATGACAATGCAAATCTTAATTTCTTCTTAGCACCGTTTTCGAGATCGTTCTATGGTGTTAGATTTACCACAAGATTTTTTTATTGTTGTTATTGTTCAAGTGTCTTTTAATTCTGTTTATATTATGACTCATTGCATGGTTTTGCTTTCTCTGGATTTTGTATCACTGGTAACTGTGCTCACTCAGATAATCACTAGTGAATTAGTGCAATTAATCTTTCTCAGGTAAGATAACACTGAATAACATTGAATTTGGCATTGCTATCTCAACTCCGTGTCAAGTGTGAACAAGGTATCTCTGAGGCAGAAGGTGCTCTTTTGCATTATCCCCATTATAATCTTGAACAGGAGTTGAGTCACATTTATCAAATCCCATGCCTGGGGCAGGAAGGCTCATTGCCTCAATAAATCTAATACAGCCACTCAGGGTTGCGGTGGTAGATGGCCAGGCATGGCCAGATGGTGGAAGATCTAGCCCTCTGGTCCCTGATTTGCACTTATTCAGCCCTGCATTCTGCAAATCTCATGTCAGTAGTCTGATGGGATTGACAGCAGGTTTTTTAGATGCCAAGTTTAACAGTTTGATTTGTCTGTCCAGAAATGATGCTGATTTCCATGCATACGGAGATGTGACACTGCAACTAACATGCTTTTAGCAACAATTTTTGCTAAATCTCCTATTTACTTTGTTTCTGTTGAATTAAAGAATTACGCAGTCATTCCATATTAGCTTTATGGGTCTGCATACTGGTGCTTTGTGTGTGCTCAAGCATGTGCATGCAACACATTTGATTGTGTGTGGGAGTCTGTTTGTAAGAGCGTTTGTGAACTCTATGGAGATATTGCTGGATTTACCCCTGCACCTCTTCTGCGTTATGAGTCTCCCTGCAATGTGGTGCTCACTGTCAGATTGACAGGGTGTTATTAAAAAATCCAGCACTTGGCCGCATCTGCACTGAACTGATGAAACCAGGGTCTAGCCATATCAAAAGCAATTTTAGTGCTTGTTTGGCGGTGGCATAAATTGCAATAATATTGTACATGGAAGTGACGCAAGAATATTGGTCCCCCAGGTGTTGAATGAGCACACTTTTGTCAGGAATTATTCCTATTTATCTCACTAGTAAAATGTTGGTCCCACAACATGCCTTTATCTATTACATAAAGCTCATATTTCCTGTAAGGATATTAAACATGCATCCCTTGTATTAAGACAAATATGTTGAACATGGGTAGTGTAATTATAGTTTAATAGGCTCAATTTTTCACTGAGTCTTCCTCTTTTATCACTAAAGTCATTTATCTCACGAGTAGGAACTGGGCAAGGTCTATTAGATATTCTGATCCTTGTTCGTGCAGATATATACGAACACATGTGACCTGTCATAAAATGAATTAGAGCCTAAATAGAGCTCCGTGTTGCTATGAGCCAAAGCTGTAATATCCGCGCAGTGATTCTTAGACATTCAAATTGAAGTTTTTCCCTAAGAAAAGGAAGAGAAATCTGAATCTTGCCTCCTGAAAGTAAGAGGAATAACTCAGAGAATTATGTTGACAGTCCACTTTACAGGGAGCATCAACTCATCTTGTGTTTCAAAGCAGGTTCACAGGTTAAAAGGCATTGGAGCTATGAGTTTGATCAGACTGTAGAATGTGTTCTGCCTCCAAAGGGCAATATTGTATGCCCTCCATTCCTCTCACAGAACAACTACTGGTAACTGGGGCTTGCTTTCTGGCTTGCAAATTGGAGCTAAAAATCTCTGCTTTTCTGGCTTCTGTAGAGCTGTGCTCCTGCCAGCAGTTGTTGTGGCAGCCCCTAACAAGTAATGAAATGGTGAATGGGATGCAAACAATATGAAAAAACCTGAACAAATCACAGAAGAATATGTGGATAAAGCTTGTGAAAAGGATCTGAGTTTGTGCTGGACCACTTGTTAATGGCAATCACACAATATATGGATGGTAAAATCCAAGCTATAAAAACAGAAGTAGTTGGACTGCCAAAGACATTTTCAGGTCGCACGCAAGTCTGTCTCATTTGAACACAATAAGTCAGTTCTTTTAGTCATGAATAAATGTGTTCATGGTTATTCTTTAGTTACTTTGATTTTATTTTAACCTTTCTACATGCTTGCAATGTCACTGGGAGACATTTACTAGAAGCATTCGTCATTACAAAGGTGGTGCAGAAACTGGATAAATACAGAAGAGACAGTTACAGATAAAGAAAACAACTCTTTCATAGGGAAAAAGTTTTGATGATTTTTTTTATAATAACCATGTGAATTCTATTGACATTTTGTAGTTGCCAGACCTGTTATTATCATCAGCAGAAGGCGGATATTGGACCATGTAGTGGTTGAGTTTTCTGCAAAGCCATAACTGCTGTTAATCAGTAGGCAGATACCAAAAGGATGAATGTAGTCTCAGTGGTCATTTTTTCAGGGCAAACAACTTCATCAAAATGCAGATGTGTAATTTTAAGACTGAGGTTGCAAGAGCAAAATGAAATAAGCTGTTGGTTGAATTAATATCATTTTTTTTTTTTTTTGCTTTTTCCACAGGCATTCCCAGTAATCACGGAGGAGTGAGTAAGTTAATCAAGATTTTCCTTTGGCATGTTGACTAACAGTTTCCTCCCTCAGTCATAACTAATGCTTGTTTGACTGATGATGTTGGTGTGAATATGCTGTTTGCTACCATTACCACTGATCAGCATGAAAAAAAATCAATCCATCAATATAGAACTGAATCATCATATCTAACTTTAACTAAAGGTAAACCACCAATGCATAAAGTTACACCTTACCTCAGTGCATCCCGGAGAGGAATTTAAAATGGAAATGTGGAATAATTTTACAAAATGTTTGTAATAAAGAAAACTTTTTGTTGGACACATTGAACAATTTGTAATTCCAAAGACAATATTTAGTGATACAATACTATTCAACCTTTTATCTGTTTACTATTAATCACTTAAACATTACATTCCTATTAACAGTTTTTCATGTCGTGCCTGCCTCATGCTTTCCTAAACTCTAGTGAATAAATGGAAAACTATGTTCACTTTCGGGTCAACTTGTATAGCAATTATAACAAAGCTTTAAAAAGCAGTGTTTTTAATGGTGCAGTTTCCTGTTTAGCCTTAATTCTTATTGCACAGAATTAAATGGATATGGAAATGAGAGTCAGAATTTAAGGTGGGCCATTGCTATCATTTTAATGCTAAAACACATGATCAAAATTCATTAAAGTAGTTTGATCAGATATAGACTGTAAACATAAACTGTGTGAATTGTGCTGAAATGTGTTTAAACACTGGCATCATTTACCTCATTTTTCTAGTTTATACAACACTGCAGGAGCTCTGCATGTTTGGCCTATGCATTAGCACAACAGAGAAAGATTTCCCCTTTACACACTAGCATATTTGCTCTAAGCACACACATAGATATGTGCCGGAAGCAAAAGAGGGAAAAAAGAAACATTCTTTATGAAGGTCTAGTTCCAGCCGTGCATCCCTACGCATGTTGATGCCTGAAGGTGACTCCACACACTGAATAACAACAACAGCAACCATGCATACACATTTCTGCCTTTGTCTTGTGAAAAATGTATTTAGGCTGCATGTACACCACCCTGTTTGTATATTAACCTATTTACAGTCCCAAATGAATGGCAGGACCCCCCGAATAATTCAAAGAGTTGCACAAAGCTAGACAAACGTTATTAATGTGACAAACTAGTCTATGCATGCTGTTCCTGTGCTTTAACAACGTAACATAAATTATATGACAACCCAATGTAATATATAACTTTTCCCATTTTTACACAGATCGAGCAAATGCTTCATCTCTTGGTGTTGCAAATCGTAACCAAGGTAGGCTTATAGGCTTTGTAACTTCAGCATGATACATAGAAGAAATAAAATGATGACTGATTGGCTGTTTGAAGAAAAATTGTAATTTGGAAAATGCAAAGTTTTAGTTGGTTGTTTTGCCAGAGTTAACTTTCATCCTGCCTGCACACAAACGCATGCTGCTCCTTACAAGTCAGACCTTTTGTTGTGAGAAAACTGAAGGTAACGGACCACATGTCTCATGATCACCAAGTCCACAGCTTCCTAACCTCTTTGATCGTGCCCTCTTTTTAATTACCCAGAATGCTCTCTGGGGGCACACCCTTTCTGCCTTCTTAACAAGGTAAAAAAAAAAGAAAAGGAAAAAAATCAGGGAAGCAGAGAAGGAGAGGGAAGGAGAGAAGAGGCTCGAGGGGGGTTTATGTAGATTGATCTCCAGCTATCTCCAGCTAATCCTCAGGCCCAGATATCCTGTGTAGTGAGTGTTAAGTTGCGTCTGCACCACTGCTCTCACAACCAGGAGAGAAAAAAAATAAAGGAAGATTTTTTTGTTTTGTTTTTTGTTTTTTTCCCCTCTGCACTGAAAGAAAGCTTATTCTGCATTTGTGCTTTAATCTTTATTATTTTTTACCTGAAGTGACATAAAAAAATAAATCAAATCACACAAAAGACCAAGTTAATATGAAGCTTTTCAGATAGGTTGACTGTATTTAGATTCTATATAATATTTCTCTGTCAGAGCTAACACTTAATATGCAAAGTGGATGTATTAATGCCTTCAATTAATTTATTACCACAATTCACTCACTATAAACTTAAGATTTGATCTGATGACCTGGTCACATCCTTATAAAATAAACTTGAACTGCACTTAAATTGGTTATTCAGGTCTTTTAAACGATCATTCAAAGCAACAATTTCTTAAACAGTAGCATTGTTTAGAAATGACTGAGAAATTATACTGAGTTGTGCTTATTTATTTTATTTTTTGATTGGTTAAGAATAGTTTCACGGTTGCAATGCAACCATGAGAAACTGAGGGGTAATATTTTGTACTGTCTGTTGTCTAATGAACAATTAAATTTAAAAAAGTTCCTGAGTAAGCACAAGTAATAGATTTTAACTTTAGAAAAAAATTAATTAAAAAAAATTTCTAGCTAAATTATTATGTTAAACTTAAACTTAGATAAATAAAAATTGCAAACTTACCTGCTAGCATAAGAATGTGACTGCAATCATTCTTTTTAACTAAAATCTCAGATGGAAATTTAAATAATAATTACATATATGGAAAAAAAACATTCTTTATTAAATGTAAAATTTAAAAAAAAATTACCTTGAAAAATTAATCAAAAAATTTTAAAAAGTTTAGTTCAACTGCTTAAGCAGTTGAACGGCAGGTACAGCTTCATGATGCAGCTGGCCCAGGTTGAATTCTCAACCCGGGCCTTTTTGTTGCATGTCATTTTCTGCATCACTTTACAGCTGTTTCACTTTACACTCTGCCACATGCCAGCAAATACATACTAACTCACTAGATGCACCGAATGTGCACCGTGGCTGATTTATTAAGGAAATGCAAGAGACCCAGTAAGAGATAGGACAACATCAGACTGATGTTCTGAGCACAGGTAACATCCAAAATCGATCCTGAATGGTGCCTTTTGAAATGTTGCTAGCAATCATTCTCTTAAGAGAACATGACAGCATAGCTTGGGATTGTAAAGTTGCACTTGAGCAAACCACCAGACTTCTTGAAGGACCTTTAGACATGTGAGAAAGTGACAATGACTTAAAGAACACTCCCTCTCTGTCAGCTGTGGTGGTTTCTTGCAACTGTTTTGTACCCTCTATAAACTGTAGAACACAAGCTATCTTAGGTAAACTTTTGTAACACACCTTTATTCCAGTTTTATCT
This sequence comes from Pseudomugil tenellus, assembly GCA_037177515.1. NCBI lineage: Eukaryota > Metazoa > Chordata > Actinopteri > Atheriniformes > Pseudomugilidae > Pseudomugil > Pseudomugil tenellus. The sequence continues at coordinate 20,037,896 of JBAMHX010000009.1, read as the reverse complement.
TACCAAGTATTAACTACTGCAATACATGAGAAGAAAGCAAGTACATATCTCCACCACTGTCAAGTGCTGTACAGCTGACAGTTTTATATTGAACTATGGAGCTTTGAATCATTGAATAATGATGAAGTTTGCATGTTAATATGATAAGAGGAGGCGAGGCTAAATGCAAGTTTCAGCTTACACTGACATCACGGCAGATATTGATTCAGTGTAATTGAAGCGACACTATTCTAGCTGCAAGCATATAATTAGCAGATCCTGTATCTGAGAACTGTCTCCAGTTATAATTAATTGCGCTGGCAAATCTATGATTCTAAAGGCCTTTCAAAATATTAAATGCATTACTGTGAATATTATTGAATTTTAGTTTTAGAATGTAAAGAATGTGCAATTGTGTTTGTAGGATATTTAATAGTCCATTTCAGGCTTTTTGAAAGAGACTGTGTTGTTGCTATTCCAATAACACACCTCACAAGGTTCCCCAACTGTACTCTTCAGAACTTCTTAAACAAGATCAAGATTGTCCACGAGGACAGGGGCTATAATCCATTACTTTGATTGATTAATTTTAACCTCCTTTTTGCATCTCAGAGACTTTTGGAGCAGAGTATGAGAGGGCTTCAAGAGTTGCATGAGATGAATCTTTACAGAGTAAAAATGCATTTTCAAATGCCAGAGGAAGGATGACCATGTGCATGAATTAAGCATAGGATTAGGTTAAAAGTGTTCTTATTGGTAGAATGAACTTATTTGTGTCACCGAGCAAGGTACATTTCAAGACAAATGACATTTAAAACTCTTGCTCCAGTTGCATCAGCTGCATGTCCTCCCTGTCACTTTTATGCCATTGCTGTGGAAAATTTTCTCCTTGTTGCTTCATGCAACACTAAGGCCTGAGGACAGATCTGTCACAACAGTTATACTGTTAAAATGTCACACATCTGACAGAGGTGTGAGGCACACATATGTCTGTGGAGAGAACACTGCTTGCTGTTAAGCCAGGGCTGGAACTGTGGTGTCCTCATTCTGTACCAGTAGAAATCCAGTAGTGAATGATGTCACACAAAGCAAACCTATAGACTGAAACATATGAATAATTCAAATGCTGTTATGTACTATATTGTTAAACTTCAAGGTCAGTGGACAGATATATTATTGTGTGTTTAAAATAATTAGACAATTTTAATACATTTTCAACTTAAACTTACACTAGATAGCAGTACGCTACTGTTTTCTCAAATGGTAAACAAAAAGCTCTGAAGTATACAGAGATGTATACTACATTGGTAAATCATGCAATACATCCTGAAGCCAGGCGCTAACATGCTAACTAGCTACTGTAGTACTAACTGGTGCTAATGTTTCAACATTGTGATACATCCCCTCATCCCCTGTTGCCTGGTGAGCAAACAATTCTTCTCAAATGATTCATCCATAAAGTTGTTTTTCTCTTATTCTGCCTGACACACAGGACTTGACAGATTTTCAGTAAGATAATTATGTTTTAAACATGATTTGTTCAGTCTAAACAGTGTTAATGTCAAAGTATGTTGCTAATATGACTAATAATATTTGATTTTTTTCCCCTGGTTCAGATGGCTATAACAATAACTATACATTGATGTCAAATGCAACCTCAATAATTATAAAATCGCATGTATAATTCTGATTTTCTGGTGCAGCAATTTTGTTATCATCAGCATCTCTGTAGTCCTGTTCACTACTGAGTGTACTCAATAGAGCACTGTCCTTTATAAATACTATGCTGTGGTTAAGTACATTAGTGGACGGTTGATGAAGCATTAGTCAGCAAAAACAGTTTTGTTCTCTGCTCTGTTGTTCTGGAGCTTTCTTAAGTTTTATTTTCTAAAGTTAAAAATTTGAGATTACCTTCATCATTTTTTACATTTTATTTCTGGATTTTGGATTTTTAATAGTATAATGGCAACAACCATGGAAGTTGTTCCTGCCATTTATAAAACTATGCCAGAACTGTTGCTGCTTTTTGAAACTTTTTTTCTAAGAAGATCAAGGTTTATATATTTGTAACTTAAGACTTACTTAGATTGTAATCTAACTAACATTCCTAAGACCCAGGTTTGAATAAAAATATTCATCTGTCAGGCCCATCATAAATCATAACGTAGATAGTAATACATAACTATCAAAAGGTTGTGTCATCCAAAGTTCTTACATCCACCTAAATAGATGATACCCAATGATTTCAGATGACAACTATTTTAATTTTATAAATTTTTTTCTGAATCCTGTTAAAGCACATACCATCAACAACATTACAAAAACTAACTGAATCAAAAAATTTCTCCTATGGGTCTACACAAGGAAACTGACTATTCTCTGGTGACATTCAAGTGAGACAAGTGAGACTGTGAGTCCTGCTAATGAAAACACACAGAGCAGGTGTTTTTCATTAGCTGTTAAAAATAAAAAGAGAAACTCATTAATATCACTAACTCTGGTGGAATCCAACATGGCCATTATTGTTTTAACCCATTGAGCATGGGCACAAATCACTGTGATTGAGGGGTCAGTTTTTATGGATGAAGACACTTTTGTCTGCAAGATGGTTAGCTTATAAGCCATCAAAAGGATGCAAAGTCTTTGTCCAAAGGATTTGGTTTTACATTCAGAAAAAGGGAGATGTTGGGGAGTTTTACTTCATATTCATATTTTTCTCATTCATTTGTAAGATTTTACCCTCAAATAATTAGTTTTGATTTCTGACCAACTTAATTGTTGTTGCTAGATGTTTTACATTATTACCATCATTAGAAATTAATATTATTTATCAGCAAATCTTTTGCTTTTCACTTTTCATGAAAGCAATTTATGCTACATTGTTTTATCAATAACTTTTTCCTTTGCATATAAAAAGGTTTTTTTCCAAGTGCTGCAGCTCTTTTTTAGGTTGTAATTGCATCAAAACTAAAATAAAAATAATTTAAAAAATAACTTGAAAAGCACTAAAAGAGCACAAACCTCCACCAATCTTACAGTTCCCCTCATATTGGGACTATATGTACCTATCTTGCAATTTTAAAGGATCCTTCGATATAGTCCTGGATCCACACGGTGATCCAGATCACCAAAAAAATTTAATAATTTGTTCTTTGTCCCATTTTGAGATTTTCCTGAAAATTTTATCAAAATGAGTCCCTAAGTTTTTGAGTAATCTTCCTCAGAGACAAACAGACAGACAAACAAACTCTCCCAAAAACACAACCTCCTTGGCAGAGGTAACAATGGCATTTTCAAAGGAAAATATGTCTATATAGGGTTTTTGTTTTTAATGGTTTCAAAAAGGTCAAACTGTAAAAGCTGAGACTTACTATTGTGGTTGGACCTACAATTTAAACGTCTAATTATGTTAATGATCAGATTGAAAGAATTTTTGTAATAAAATCCATGACATGAGTTTAATAAGTTAACATCAACAGAGAACCTAAGTTAAATATTTAAAAATATCATTTGAATATTTCATTGTGCCATCCTGCTACATTTGACTCATATGTGCATCGGAAATGAACAGGTAGCACCTGGTTGTGGCAGGCCGGACATCATCTCTCAAAAGACTGAGAGGAGCAGCCAGGTTCATCCATAAAGAGTGGTGCATAGAGTAATGAACTCAAAAATATAATTTGTATATTTTTTATCCATATTTCACATAAAAAGTAATTATTCAAAATTATTGAAATTCTAGAGCAGGGATGGGCAACTCCGGTCCTCGAGGGCCGCAGTCCTACAAATATTAGGACTTTCCCTGCAATAAAACACCTGA
>JBAMHX010000009.1:20020432-20033997 GCA_037177515.1 Pseudomugil tenellus | reverse complement strand
TTCAGGTGTGTTGCAGCAGAGACATTCCTAACACTCGCAGGACTGCGGCCCTTGAGGACCGGAGTTGCCCATCCCTGTTCTAGAGTATCTGACCATAATATTTCTTAGTGTTCAATTTTAATTGAATTCTAAAGTATAAAATATCGATTCGTATCAATATTTGCATATTTATTATTTTTATTTAATTTCAGATGTTATCAAATCATACTAAGCTATCTTGGCATGAGGCACTAATTTTTCACTGTTGTTTAAGAGCAACAAAGAGAAATCTGTTACACATCCCAGTTGTAATGATGGGTTTTAGGTAATAATGTTTGCCCGGAAGAGATACAGTTTTTGCCTGTATGTCCTATCATTCTTGAAACCCCTGCTTGGAAATAGCTGAAGAAAGAAACAAAGAATGTTAAAGATAGATTCAGTTAAAGCAAAGTCATAAATGACAAAATACTAAAGACAGAAGCCTTTATCAACAGGTGGAGTTTCCATTTAAGCACATAACGACAATGGGGTCTAAGTGAAATAGGAGGAAATATTATTAACTTAGATGCAATACCAATGCTTTTTAATCAGTTTTGGCATGAGAAATTATTATTTGTTCCGTTTATTCTGATGCATGAGCCACATTACTGAAAACCAAAAATGTGATTACTATTTATGCAGGAAGAGATATCCAATTACTCTGAAATCTCTGTGCAAATATTACCTCTTCCCAGATTTCACCTCTGCTAGTAGAAAGGCCTCCTGAAATAATTGAGTCGTGAGTTTTTGTCTGGAAATGTGAATATTATCTTTCGTGATTCTTATCGGCCTAGATCCAAACGAAGACATATTTTATAGCCACTAAAACAGTTCAGTCCTGGAGCACTTTTCCCTGAAACGCTTGTGTTGTTTGATATACTGTTGACCACAAACAGAAAATGATAATAAATGGTGGATTACCTGCCAATGCTTATTTGCATATCAAAGTGCAGTGGTTTGGTGGCACCAGGTGTTTGAGCCATGCCGTCTCCCCTGTCTGTTCTTCTGTCCTCGGCATACAGCGGCTGCTTCACAATAACCTGGCATCCTTTGATTCAGTAATCATTGATTTCACCTCATCATTGCTTTGCTTTGTTTGCTCTTTTGTTTGCTGTTAAGTCTCTGTGGTGCTTCAAGAATTTTGTTTAAATATCTCTTGTTTTTTTTGTTTTTTTGTCTTAAACCATGATCAGGTGGATGTCTTTGCATGTACAATAGGCTGTATTCTTCAATTTATTTCCTGTCTGTCTGTTTCTTTTTTCCCCAACTGTTTAATGTCCTTGACTTTGCTCTTTGTAATGTGTCGTCTGTGCAGTAAGGACACAACGAGATGCAGACAGGACAGGAAGAGGCAGCTTGTGCCCTGTGAACCTGCCTGTTGATGTTCTCTGCCATCCCTATCACTAAGTGATCTATTAATCACGCCTTCCTGTCTCCCCTGCCCTTTCCGCTTTGTCTCCACAGCTCGCGTATGTGACAACGCGATGCTGCGCTGTCAGAACGGCGGCACGTGCCACCACCATCAGCGTTGCAACTGTGCCCCTGGCTTCACAGGCGTTCTGTGCGAGAGAGCTCACTGCCAGGGTCCCGGAGAGTGTGACGACCAGTTGTCGGGACGGGCAGTGCTCCATCACCACTCTGCAGGCTGCCAGCTTGTTCTGTCCCTCATAGTCCTCCCGCTATCGATTGTTTCCCTTTGTTGAGAGACCTAAACCAAAACCTTAACCAAAACTCTGAGACAACAAATGCTGAAACTAGAAATATCAAACTTTACAGACATGAATAATAAAGAATGTGTGGACAATGTGCTCAGCAAACAATATGAACAATTTTTTGTATGTTCAAGGCCACAATGATGGGTGAGAAGAAAATGAGTGCAACAGGTTGTGCACAGTGAGACTGAATAAATCGAAGATTGACGAGAGACTTGAAGTAGGTTGTTTTATAACTACATAAAGGAAACTGTTGGGAATATTGTGATAATCACATTGTTTAATAGTTCATTAAAGACAGAATGGAGGCTCTGCTCAGATAGAAAAAAACACAAGCTGATGGCAAACTGTACAAAACTAGACACATGATTTTCATATACCTTCTGAAATTGTTATAAATTAATAGTGTGGACAGAGACATCTTCAAACATCTTGCCTCACTTCCTCCTTTCTTAATCATTACCTTATGCTTCACCTTCCCTGCTTCCCTCCATAATGCACTCCTTCACACTCCTCTTCCCATGCTTTAGTGACCCCGGTGATTTCATTATTTTGCTGAAGGGTGTCCATTGTTTTGCCAAATGCTACACGTGTACTACTATTGATCGATCCTCAACAGGGACCAGTCTTGTCTATTCTTTTTCAGAACTTATGGTTTTGCTTGAGCGCACCTGTACAAGGGGGAAAAAGTTGTAACATACTGTAACTGTATTTAATTTTGTATAAAACAGATATTTTCATGACTACTCAAAAAACAAAAAAGATGTACTATTTGTTTTTTTACTGATGCCGACCTGTCCTACAGTAGATGTTGGTTATGGGTTAAGGAGATTGATGGTATTATGTTTTTTTCTTTTTCTTTTTTTTTTCGCTTGTGTGGCACATGCTTCTCTTCATTAGAGAGCTGCTGTCAGAACTATGTTTACATATGCACTCACCCAATACACTTCCACCAAAGCGCAAAAGAAAAAATTGTCTTTGTCTTGTTGTTGAAAAGTTGTAATTTTATTAGGTAGTAACATGAAATTGGAGACAAGATGTGTAGAATGAATTTGTGTGTTTTTTTGTAATTGGTGCAAACCAGTGACAATAGCTGAATGTCATTTTACAGGATTTCTAAAAAGTTCCCATCACTGACTATTTTCCTGGAGCACTGGTTGCTGATAATGTTATATCACCCTGTGCTGTAATACATCCCTATTTCGCTCAAGAAATGCAGGGTAATCTAAGGTATCTCAAACTAAAAAATCCCATCAATGATATGTAAATTTGTCAAGAAGAAAAAAGGAGATTGCATGACTCTTGTGGAGGTTGTCCTGCTCAAATCTGTGATCACATCTAATCCTTGAATCAAATGGAAAGAGGAAAAGGTTTCCTGAGCTGGTATAGTTGAAAGCCTGCATCCTGCTGCGGGAGCCACCACAAAGCTGCACGTTCAGGAAATGAGCTTTAATTCATGGAGGGTCAATGAATAGGAATGAAGTTGCATCCCACTGGGTGACATATTGAGAACTGAGACCAATTTCATTTGAGAGATTAATTTTGCTCCCGAGGTTGTCATGAAACATCTAATTGTGCAAGAGTTTATTGTAAGTGCCTCTCATTAAATGACACTTTCTGTGATAGAAAAGAGAAGCCTTTTTTAAAAAAAACAGGAAGTCATGTTTTGAAATCTAGAATAACTTGATTGAACTGTGTCCTTCCACTGTGTGAAATCAGTAGCAAGGGATGGATATTCTTTCTTAAGCATCTGTGACATTTTTTGGGAGAAAAACAAAAGTGTATGATCACCTGAACAAGAAAACATATGAAGCAACTATATGACTGTCCATTAATTTAATGTAAAGAATAAATTAGTAATGTCAGTGTCTGTGTGCATTGGGCTCTTGAAAGACCTACAAGTCATTTTGGGTAATTCACGCCTTTGTGCATGTTCTGACCACCGAAAGCACCTACAGTAAGTGTATAAGCTCTATCAGAGCAGGGCAGAGGTGAAGTTCTTACTCCAGTGTAGGTGTCTCTTTGCGATCTACAAAACGTGTTAAGTGGGTTTAAAGCTGACTGATGAAACATCTGAAACGCAGACATAAAAGTGTAAAATTTGTCTTGAAGAATGATAATAATAAAGCAACGCAGCAATCATCTCAGCTCCTTTAATTGTTATCATTTGTTGACTCTCAAAGATCCATCTCAATTAAAAGTACAAAAAATAGCAAAATTACAGAAGAACTAGAGACATTTGGCAGATTTTCTCAGTAGAATGCCCCCCAGCAAAATAATTTATTGTCTTTCTAGCATGCTGTCTTCCCTCTAAGCTCTCTCCAGCAACTAAGTCAGTCGGATGTTGTCAACAAATGTAACTGTCACTTGAAAACATGTCAGAAAGTTACATAATGCAACATTAAGGAATTGACTATTTTATATTCTGCTGTTGGCAGCAAATGTTGGTGTGATCATCAACTCAGCATTCTAGTTAGAAATAACTACACTGGTTAAGCTGAGAGGAAATATGATGTTTTTTAAAGACATTGCATAATTTGGAATATAAAACTTAGTTCAATTTAGTACTTGGACTACAAACAGAAGCTGATAGAATACCATAGGCCAGGGATTTAAAACTGTAGTCCCAAAGAGTCATTGTCTTGTGGGTTTTGCATACATTGCTCTAATTAATCCAAAACAATCTGGCTGCAGAGCTCCAATATGAGGACAGTTCTCTTGCAGTCTCTACTCTCAGGCCACTCCAACCAAAACAAGGATGAAACAAGGATCATTTTAAAAAAAATTTCTAAATAGGTTGCTCTCTGGAAGATTTGTGTTTTCTTATTACTTTAGTTTTTCTTATTACAATGCATGTTTTAAATTACATTAAGTGAACATATCTATTTCATGAAAAAACATACTTTTTAATTAATTATACCTCTTTAAATGTTGTTGGCACATTCTGCTGATTTTAATATAAAAATATTGATAACTATACATGATAGGCCCAATAGGTGTGTGTATTCAAATAGTAGAACTTGGGATCATTAGCTGAATATTATATTTGTACTAATGACAACAGATCAGTCATAGTTTGTTGTTTTTATATATTTTTTATTTGTTTTTTTTGTTTGTTTTTTTTTTTGTTTTGTTTCCGTCTGTTTGGTTCTAGTTACTGTGATGGGTTAAGCTCATTGCAGCTCATTTTTCAATTTTCTTAATGTCAATTTTTTTTCTTCTTCTACTTGTGATTTATTGGTGGTTGGCAAAACTTTTTTGGCAAAACTTCCTTCTTATTCTAACCGCCTCCCAGGTGAGATTGGACAGGTGCAGAAAAGTTTGTTTCTTCGTGCTCTATGAGGTGGCCTTAGAAGGTGGGCCCTACACTGGGACGTTCCCCACAGTCGAGCTCTGCAGCCAGACTGCTGACTAGTTGCTCTCATTATATGAAACTTGACAACAAGTTATTGCACTTATTTTATTTGATTCATATTCAAGTGTGTTGGATCAGGTAAGCATCTAAAACCCGCAGGAATGTGGCTCTAATGAACCAGAGATTGAAATCCCTGTTAATGACACTGCAGTATTTCTTTCTTTTATTTTCTTGCTTTTAAATGTTGCTATTTTTCATCACAATCTGCTTTCAGAAGTCACTACTCCATCAGTGATGAGAAACTATCCTTGCTCAGATGCAGTAAAATGGGCCCGAATCATAATACTTCCACCACTGTGATCCACAGGTGGAATAAGATTTTGTTCCTGGGAGACAGTATTTACCTTCCTCCAAGCAAGCTTTGATTAAATTAATCCATTCATAAAACCTTTTGTTTTTTCAAAAGCCCTTAGGCTAGCCAACATGAACTTGCTAATAGAGTGCTATTTTCTTTTTGGAGAATGATAGCATCCTTCTCTATCATCACAGTATGTACAGTACTCCTCAATCAATCCTGTCCTACACATACTGGTTTTCAAAACATGACCATTTTCTCCTGCTCATAGCAGTTTAATTCATTCTGTTCCTTATTCCATCTCATATGTAATATCCCATCTTGTATCTAATATGTAAAACATATTTGCAACAGAAAAAGTTGCCAAAGCTCCACCAGCTTTATTGCTGTTTTATCTTCCGTTCCTCTTTATGTTGACTTTGTCATTTTAGTTAAGTGCCTGACCCCACAGAACACCCAGACCTGCAGTTAGTTTTATGACAATCAGCACAGTCCCACAACAGCCACCCACTCCGGAGGGAAATTTGTTTGGTGCTGTGTGACTCACTAGATCACAGCATTGCAGCCTTCTATCTGAAGTCGTTCAATTCATATCATGATCCCCTTTCACTGTAGTCGTGCTTCAATGACACTCACCAACCTTTTCAATAAATGGGGGTATAGGATATCTGTAGTTTGCATAACATGCATTTTTAGGTATTTGTGGATCAGTCATCTTAACATATTCTTATTCCCAGTTCAACACAGACAGTGGTTGAGGAGTCTTTCTCATTAGGTTTCAGCATGCTTCACTTCCACTTCCTGATACACAGGGGCAGCTGCACATTTAAACATATTCTTTTTAGGTCCTTAAATGATACATCAATTATGCCAACATTTAAAAAAGACAGGGGCATGTCAGTCAAAAATGCTGTCATTTTAATTTGGAAAGTTTCTCTGACATTGTGCACATTGCTATGGAAACACATCCTGTGGTTGCTACCATATGGGGAAAATCCTTTTTATGTAAAAGTCTTCCTCTTCATTCAAAATCACAGTAGACTCCAGACCAAGAGTTAATATGTGATGAGTTAGGAAGTGAGAATAGATTGATTATCAATAATTCAAATGCCATGCAATACAGCTAATATAAAAAACAGGTATAGTGAAATTTCACAATTTTTGGTGGTAGATCTGACAACTGGTGAAAATTATACTAGAAAATCTTTCGTCTTAATTGGTGAAGACGATGAAAGTCAGATTGCTGCCTAATAACACACTGTTTTGGCATTTGGCCCTTTGACAATTAAAGATGACAAGATTATTCTTTCCTTATCAATCATTTATTATAATAAATGCACTCAAGAGTTTAAATAGAAATTGATAAAATCTCCTAAGAGCATATTATTTAGTAGAATGTTTGCTATTGATTCCTTTCGGTTATAAGTAGAGCATAGAGATTTTTTTAATTCATAGCATGAAGAGAGACCAGATTTTGTTCACTGGTTGTGTTCCCCACTGTTCTGTGTCACAGTAATTCCTTGTCTTTCCTCCTTTCATATCAGAGACCAAGGAGGGGGTATCAGGAGGACACTTTTAGACACAAGAAGTCCTTGTATTCTCCCACTGTCAGCACGGGTGGCACCAACACAAAGTTACATAACAGAAGACACAGGGTATTCAGTGTCTGAGAAAGAGGAGGCTCAGCAACACATCTGGAGCACTCAGCTTATTAGTAAATCAATATCAATATTAAGCTCAATGTGAAGAAAAGAAGCAGAGCTCACACACTGTATACAAACAGTGCATTAATGGGACAGAAAACTAAATTTATCTGTCATTTAGCACTGTAAAGAGTACTAATTTACTGCATTTGTAATGAGTGCCAGTGTAGAGAATCCCTGCTTCTCTTATAACCCAAAACATTTGAATATTAATTATCCTTATGCTAAAGATAGGGATGGAACGTCTGGTGTATGTATCTTCCCCTGGCTGTTTTAAATCAAGTCATATGGAGAAAACACTGCATCTGGTAACAGGGAATCATGCCTTTCAGGGATGTTTATGTACATTTGTTTCTGAGAACCCAAGTCAGGGTATGCTGGTCCTGATATTTTTCTCAATTCCAACTCTGTTTTTGTAATACGATGTTTTCCTTGACCCTGTCACTAAACACACCTCAGCTCCTGGTTCAACTGTCACTGCAACAAAGCAAAGAATGAGAGCCTGGCTACATATAGAGAGCTGCAGTTTCCATAAAGACCTATTTCTTTAAGCAGCAGTGCTTTCCTCAATAGGCAAACGCTGCCTGCTGCCTGGAACTCTGAGCTACTTTATTTATTTATTTGCTTGCTTGTCACTTTGTTTGTTCAGAAAGTTTTGTTGCAAATGTTTGCTTCTATTTGAAGAAAGTTATACCTCCTCTTGCAAAATGTTTCCATACACTAAATTACAACTATTCTGTAAAACATTTCGAATACAGTCCTGTATAAGAAAATAAGATGTTAGGGTTGGACGTAATAAGAAACAACAGTGAAATAGCCCTACAATCTTGTTCAAAACTAGTGATAAAAGAGTTTCACAAACACATACATCTCAAGCTGCAGAATGAACCTGTAAATTGGCCTGTAGCGTATTCTAACATTAATAAAAAAGACTGAGCATACTTTGCAACCTGTGAGCATGCATGAATGCAAACAAATATCTCCTGTGTAAAGGATGCAACCAAGCAATGACCTTCTTACAGTTTTCCTCTGAGGATAATAAAATCAAAATGTAAGCAGCAACTTAAGTGTGCACAAAAGAAAGTAAAATAGCATGACAAAACTGGCATCACATTAAATAATAACAGCAAACACTCTTTGGTCACTCAGATGGAGCACATGGATAAATGGAAGAATGGTAGAAGCACTGCAGGGCAGAGACCAACATTACCTGAGTCAGCTTCAATACTAAATTTAAAGTGATCTGATGCTTTAGTTGAGCAAAACTAGTCTTTCTACTTAAGAAGGTTTATTCATTCAAGATATTCATCTTGGTCTTTTTTTATTTGTAGTTTTGGTTTGCACTTCAGGGCCACTGTACAGAAGTAACCATATTTAGACAAGTACGTTGAGCTGGACAGCAGGACATAAATTAACACTTGAAGTGTAATGTTTTGGACTCTTCACATACTGAAAATCTTTTAAACTGGACAGTATTTTTTTTTTTTATTTCATATAATTTTTTTGCAGTCATTTTCAACGCTGTTCTGCTCAGGTACAGACTGACCACAGGCCATATTGGTTGCCTGAATATCGAACTATCTGCCCTTGGACTCAGACCATGTTATTTACCAAGACTGTTTTCTCACATCATCGTTGTTGTAGTTTATTTTCCTACCTCTGCCAACCCTACATCGGCATTTGACATCCCCCAGAGCCTCATCACATACACAACACTCAGTTGTGTTTATTTCTACGTTGGGTGACTTCAAGCCCCTCAACATGGACACGGCAATTTGCAGCTTAACCCATTATGTGGGCTATCCCACCAGGGAGATGACTTCAGATCTTCTCTATGCAAACAATGAGAATGCATAAACCACTCTCCCCTCCCCCTCTTGGACCTGGATATGAGATTCCTATGAAAGGACAGTCAGTGACCACAGGGGGAATGAGGAAATGGTCCAAGATGGGTTGAGAGGCACTGCAGGGATATTTTTAGGTGACAGATATGCAGGCATTTTGTAAGGCATATGGAGATAGCATCCCTCCGCCCCCACCTCAAATACTCTCCCCCTCACCTTACAACCTCACAACCTCCAGTGAGATTTCTATTTACACCTCTGACTTTCCTCTCCTCACTCTTCAACCTGACACCTTTGCTCATCCCCCACCGGCCCATTCCCCATCTGCCACTTCCACTATGTCCTTCACCGTTGACCATGTTTGAAGACAGCTGATTAAACTCCACTCAGGTAAGTCTACAGGTACTGGTTGTGTCCCATAATATTTAAGACACGTACTACCCAGCTTTGCAGATTACATCACTATGTATTTAGGATGAATTTCAATGAAAACCCCTACGCCTTCTCCTTACTCCTACTCCAAGCTTACGCCTTGAAAATGAGGGTCAAGGCATAGTGCTAACTTTTCAGCCCTACGAAATGGAACACTTGTTCCGTCTCATGACTATGACCTCATCGTGTAGCGTCGCTAAAACTGTTGCCTGCAGCAGCTAGTGCTGTTTAATTTTCATCAACATGCCGTCTCAAGATTAAAAGACGTGTTAAAAAAGCTTATGATACAGCAGATTACCTGCAGATTATGACAAGTAAGCGATGTACATGTCGCTGAAGTTTTCACAATCTCGTTAGTAATAAATACAAAAAACGTTCACTAGCTGTTGTCGGAAAATTACAAACAGAAAAGTGATGACACAGCAGTCTTTATAAACGTTATAAATAATCATATTATAATTTGTGCAAAAATTCTTACATTTGTGAGTTTCCTTTCTATCCCTCCGTTTTGAGTGTGCATCTGAAATCCCTCCGTTTGAAGGAGTGTACAGCCCTTCCCCCCACTGCAAAAGAGAATTGGCATAACCCTTCATCTCTCGGGAATGCGCAAAATGTCCATGCTTTTTTTCCTATTGTCTCCAGCTGATTGCAGTCAGCATTAGTTAACCAATTTAATACCTCTTTATCCAAAACACCATTTCAACTCCAATTTTAAAGTGTACCGGCTATATTTGTGTGAAAGCAAGTTGAGTCCTGAGGAGGCTGGAGCAGTACGTCATTTGTGGCTTTATGCTTCTATTCACATCTCTGACATTGCAAGGGCAGCTGGTGGGTGGCTTGCTGGCTTGGCACACAGAGTCCGAGTACACTTGAATCAATAGACAGAACAAAGAAAAAGTTAAGCTGCCTCTGCTGGAACATGATTGAAATGATTTCTCCTTCTCTCACGAACGCGGTGCAGTTCCCACAGGCTCATCAGGGGAGCCATATTTCTACTCTGTTCTCACCCCAATGAAGGATGTTAAAAATGCTGTTTCAATCTTATGTCATCTGTTTTTGTAAAACTACTATTATATTCGTACAGAAATACTTCTTTGATAAAGGCAGCTTCAAGCTGGGCAGTTTTGTATTTTGTAGACGAACGTATGCCTTAAAGAAAATTTTACTTGCATGTCACGTCCACAAACCAATCTGATGTCCTCTCATTTCAATACAATCTATTGTAGCAGTCGGTTCTCTAGCTACAGATGGTAATCCCGTTCAGTGTCACACACGATCACAGCCCTCGTCCTTTTTTTTATTTTTTTCACCCCAATGCCAAGTCCCGCACTTCTGACCTCAGTACCACACCTAAATTGCAAATCATCTGGGATTGGCATGAAAACCCCTCACATGTTTAAAGAAAGTATTTTTGTATCCCAACACTATCCACAGAAAAAAAAAGAAATAGCCTTAACAAGTCTGTTCTGGAGTTTTCAAACTTTTGAACAGTTCATCCTGATCATCACACTTCCATCCTGATCCTGGATTACACTGATTAAAAACTTACCTGTCATAACAGGCGAATGTGTCAAAGCTTACTTTGTCATCTAGAGAAATTAGACAATAATTGATAACAGAGGTTGTAACTATAAAAAGCATGTCCATATAGTACTGACTACTAAAAGTGATAATGGATAATCAGGTTTCGCATCACGGATAGAATATAGTATTTTGACAACCTTTAGCAGCATGTAATTAATTGTATTATTAAACATTTTAACACCCCTCTAGTAAACATAATCTGAGATTTGCATGAAAATATAATAGTCTGTGTATTTGACATTATTTAGAAAAAATGTTTAAAAACTTGAGAACTGTATTATCCTCGATCATGAGTTTGGACAGTTGGGTCATAGGTCCCTGATTTCAGGAGAGCAAAACCTGACCCTACTCATAACGCTGTACCCTTGAACTAGCCAACCATGTTATCTAGCTGTATATCTGACAACTATCCAGCTGTTCTGCCTTCAGTCTAGAAGTTTGTTTCTCTTGGATGCTAATTTTGCAAAACATTGAGTGCTAAGAACAAAGTAGAAATGTGACACTGTCACAGACTTTGACTCTAAGGTCTGATAACTAGATTTAAAAACTGAAGTTCAATATTTAGCCTTAACCAAAATTTTCAAGACCAAAATAGACCTCCAGTAGTTGTTTGTGCAGAGCTGAAATGATGAAAAAGCTGAGGATGACAGTAGTTATAGTGCCCTGTAGTGTTACGAGAATCGTAGCTTTGCAAAGATAACCACACACACACTGTTTAAACAGAACAATCTTGCAGTAAAACATGGAGCATGGGTCATGCCATTGGTTCATTTTTCGTTATAGATTGTAATTTTTACACAAAAAATTAATTGGAAAAAACAAACTATTTCAGTGTGGCCAGCCTATAACATCCTCTTGATATGTTGCTTTCCATTTGAAGCAAAATAGTGTTGACTGATGCACTTTTGAATCCAAAGACTGGCGGAAAGGCACAGGTTATGGTGCAACAAAATCTTCAAACAATAGCAGGTACAAAGGAATTGTAAGTAAACAGACATACATCCAAAGAGTGAGACTGGCAGGGACACAAGGAGAGACTGTGTAGAGGCAGACAAGGGGGGACAAAGAAACAAAGAGAATCAAGTTACAGTGGGAAGGAAGTAAAAAATGGTAGAAGCCTTCATCACAAAGGGCTGCCATGAAACAATGGTTCCCTGATGGAAAGCGGCAGCAGCAAACATGGACATCCTTGTTTGGCAGACCTGGAGGAATGAAATTGAGAAAGAGAGAGCGACATTTGGAAGGAAAGATGGAGGGATGAGAGAAAGACAGGCCCTGCCAAAGACACCCCCAAGACATGCAGCACCACCTCGTTAAACCTGTCCCCGGGAGTCACAGGCAGATGCTCTGCTTTTTCTATGATAATGACCGACCTGCTAAGCAGCAAGCAGCGTCACGCTCCTTTGAACAACTATTGACCTCAAAGCTGTCACTCGCTTTCACGCATTCCCCGGTTCTAAGTCACTACACTCATAAAGGGGTTGCTTCACCATATGTTTTAATACAGGCCTGGACTTATTTGTATATGAAACATGCTATAAAATATCTGTGCCGATGCTGCTTACATAGCTTTGTGTTAGACTATTTCATTTAGTTGCACTATTCCTGGCCATCACAGAAAATTACTACAGATTAGTGATCATCAATTACATCTGAAGACCTTTGAAAATGTGTTCCCAAGACTATGCAAATTGGTGTTAAGGATATGAAAGCGTAACCCATTAATGCTCGCTTATTCACCATTTTACATTTAGAAGACCCACTGCTGGCAAGCATCAAAGCTCAGTCAGCACATGGTGCCATGAGTCAAGAGGAAGTAACTAGGGTGAGGATGAGACAGACGAGGAAAAAAGAGATAGACAGAGGAGGAGAAAGCAGCAGTTTCTCTGAGGATTAGCTCATTTAGACTGCTTTGATCTGCGAGATCTTAATTGCTGGGTAGCAAAGATAGAGTCTTCATTGAGACTTAGCAACACCATCCAGCCAGGAGAGAGGAGGGTGGTCTTGTTTTTACATTCTCTACTTCATTCCTTTAACAAGAAAAATATTCTCACTTCACTGAAATAGACTGATGTTGATCACACAAATTTGTACAGTTTACATGGGTTTTCAATGCAAGCAAAAATGACCTAAAGAAATGATCACTGTAATGCAACGTAATGTAATGAAGGAATTTGCATAATTTTATTGATCCTGGATAGTAAAAATGTCTACCAAAGTGGTAGCAGCAAAAATGTCACAAGAAATCAATTTCAGCCATAGCAACTGCCTCCTAACCCTAAACAAGTAAAGCTAACACTGTCTAACCTTAATTGTGAGATGTTCAAAGACAAACATAACTCATCATTTTTGTTTTAAGGATTGTGGTTTTAATGAAGGTTTATGAATGGGGCTGTGGCCATGAGTCTTTATTTTGACTATATTTTGTAAAATATAAGGCAAATATTTACGAAACAGCAGAAATGCAATTCATGCAAACATAATCAGACGATTATCTTATTTCTACAAATAGTCCACCAATAGTCAAAACATTTTGTTTATATATATTTTATATATATATAT
>JBAMHX010000009.1:19958764-20015152 GCA_037177515.1 Pseudomugil tenellus | reverse complement strand
AGAAAGAAAGAAAGAAAGAAAGAAAGAAAGAAAGAAAGAAAGAAAGAAAGAAAGAAAGAAAGAAAGAAAGAAAGAACTATTGCTGGGGTTTTTTGGGCAACACCTGTGTTGGAGGCTGAGTTCAACTGAGATGCCACCTGATTTAGACCTCCTTCAGTTGTCTCCCTTTTGGAGGATTTTCAAACATGTCCAACTGGAAGAAAAATCTAAGGCCGACCTATAACTCACTGGAGGAATTGTATAACCCCTGCTGGCCTGGATTCCTTTTGGGAGTTAAAGAGTTCCTGTTCCCTCCAAAACCTCAGATATACAGAAGAAAATAGATAGAATTTGATTGTACTTGCCTGTAGAGTTTTCTCAACTTTTCTTCCTTTGTGTCTAATTATCATAGTTGGGATGAACTCATCATAGCAGCTTCCTGATCAACTTTGAGATGGAGAACTAGGGGACAAATGTATGTAGTGTGTAACTGGCTCAGTCCAGCCATGACTTTTGAGTATAAACATAACAATTTGAGCAATAAGTTAGACTTGGTAGAAAATAAACAGATAAATATAGACTTGTTAGATTTGTAATTCATGCAGGATGTCTGTGTGCACGAGTTACAGGTGTTTGCCAGTTGTATTGAAGCATGTGCATACATGTAAACCAGGTCTGGCAAACTAATTCAGGTACGGTATGTGTAGCCAAGTTCCACAACAGAACAAAACATCAGCGTATTAAAATAAATAAGTCATTTCTCAAAACGATTTTCCAACAAGCATTGCTTTCCATTAAATGGACAGTGACTTAATGTATTGGTGTCACATCTAAGTGATCCCCCTGCTGATTTGGTTACCTAGTAACACACACTTCCTTTCATCACGAAACTAGAAAACTGCAGCAGTAAAGGGCAGGCAGACTTCACAACGGTGAATTAATTAAACTTCTAGCCAGTTGTTCAGGGGAGTACAACACGTTGGGTTGAAAAATAAACAACACTGTCTAAACTTTTCCCCTGCTTGGTTTTACCTTAGATAATTAGTTGCAGCGATAACTAATTTTTGCTAAACATCTGAAAAAAAGAGAAATGTTTGTATTGGAGGTGAAACATCTGCTCTCTGTCTGATTATATATCAATATTTTTATTTGCTCTTGTTAATCTCTATCTTATTTAAAGCATTGCTGTTGACTAGTCAGCTAAAAATATTTGTTTATTTTAGTTTTTATGGCAAAAGTTAGTTTTGAAAAATCTGTGACTCAGGGGACTAAATTTAGTTTAATGGTGAAGCTTCTCAACCCTTCAAAGGCTTTGAAATTGGAAACAGTGTCCTCAATAAAAAAATAAACATAACATTTGTGTTAACACAATTAAAACATGAAACATTTAATTATCTAACTTTATACAAGGACCGTGCAGAAAACTGTGCTTCTTCCTGTCTCACGTTTGAATGAGAGAATAAATAACATGTAAGCAAACGTAAATAATGACTGAATATTTTATTTTAAACAAATTAATGAAGCTTCTTATGTTATGCATCAAATGAGTTATTTTTCTTAAAGGATATTTGAGTCATGGTGGCATTTATTTCAAAGTAGCTTGACAAGAAAGAGGTCAGAGAGCAGGAAATTACATGCAGCGAAAGGCGCTTCAGGCCGGTATTCAAAAAGGAGCTGCAGCCCCTGTGCTGCTCAACCCGCTGAGCTACACACTGCCCCAGGTATATACTGCCTGAAAAGGGCTCTGGTGAGTCATGATGAATAGATAAATATAAGATAGATTGAGCAACAACATTTTAGATTAAATAAAATAGCAGACAAATAAAGGCTGTTTGTTGAAAAACCTCTTCTATTTGACTTAAAGAACTTCTCAAGAGCTCGGGAACATACAAGGATTCAAGCTGCTTTTCATTACAGTCATGTTTTTTTCAATTTTTTTAACAATTCGTCATATGCTGTAGCTAAGTCTATGATTTGGATCAAAGGGTCAATGGGAAAGTGTTTGCAAGCAGTGATTCGGCGCTGATGCCAGACTGAATAATGTTACTGATCCCTGAAAACTGTGCAAAAAACAATAGTATGGTGTTTCTCGTGACCATTGACTGAGGGATCTGTGTTGCAAATCTATATAAATGTACTAAAAAGAATTGTATCCAAGGTTGTTTTAATGTTAGGAAGGCATGTTTAAAAAGAAAAAAACACCTTTCAGAGCTTATGTGTGCTTGCACAGTAATTGCCTTCAGGTGTCTTTCTTTTCTGTTTAGCCATTATCTGAGAGTCAGTTCTCCACCGCACCTCCACAACAGTGTCAGACATGGCTGCGTTTTGTGATGCAACTGCACTGCCTTTGTTAATGCAATATTACATTTGTCTGAAGAGAGAAAAATAGCCAATCGAATTTCAAAAGTACAATTCAAAAGAGTAGAATTTTATTAAATATTGATGCCACATACATGGTTAGCAGGGTCTGAACGTTTGAAGGAAAACCTCATCATTTAACGTGCTACCTTGCTCTACAGTGAGCAGCTGTTACATCACCATTGAATCACTCATTGTGAAACTAAAAAGAGTTGAAGTAAACACAAAATCTGTGGAATTCAAAAGGACTCTGGTTTGCACAGTGCAATGCTGAAAAGATGAAAGAACTTGCAGGAAGGTATAGAGTATACCACCAATACAATAGACACAATGCATGCATTTCTTTGGCTTTGTTTCCTTTTGTAATAGACTCTGCATCTATGTGCGTTTCCCAAAACATAGCAGTATTGCATAATATATTCAAAATAATTTTTAATTTTGTCCAATAGGACAATAATCGAGCGGAAGAGCAATTTTCCACCCACCATTCAATGTGTTCAAGTGTCCTTCACCAGGTACAAGCTGTGTGCACTTGAGTGTGTGTATGCGTGAATGAATGAATGAAAGTGTTCTTTGTAGAACTTGGTCATGAATAAAAATGCACTAGATTAAGAACATATCAAACCATTCCTTAATGAGGATAAAAAATAAGTGATGATTCAAATGGGAAAGAATGTTACAATAACAAGTATCAGATGTTGGTTATACAGCCTAATCAGTGAGAGATTTCAGCAGTCTGTCAACTGCTTGAATTCAAATGTGTTTTTTCCACACTTTTTAGGGACAATGTCAATAACCAAAAGTCAAGTTTTTATTAACAGTCAAAGCACATTATATGAACAGATCAATCAGCCCATTATGCTGCAGTACTGTAAATAAATTAAGCAATTGCATTTTAAAAAAGTGTATATCCGTACAGTTTTATTATTATTATTATTATTCTTATCATCATTATTATTACAATTATTATTAAGCTGAACACAATTGTTTGAAAGATAAGAGGGCTTCAGTGTTCCAGCACCAGCCAAAGCTCCTCAGCGATTGCATTTCAAATTGGTAGGGTACCTGGGCAGTGCATTGTCAGCAGGATTTGTGTTCCAGTTGTGTGACTGAGCCTTCCCGGTGTCGAAACATGATGACACTGAGGACTGGTCTGAAACCAGCCAATGGAGTCATCAATAATAAGAGAAGTTTAGAGGAGAGGGAGGCAGGGAGGGTTATCTAGCTGCAGCATATGTTCTTCCCAGTGGGCTGTGGGGGCAGACAGAACTGCAGAGGGATAAGATATGGTGTGACACTCCTTGAGTCTTTGATTTGACAACCTTCAGCCTTGTATGAAAGTTCATCAGAGGGCAGGAAAACATTTTTAAGGGCATTTCCACCTCCTCTCGCATCCAAGTCTGAGAGTTTAGTCAAGTCTGGGTACGTTAGAGCAAACTTGAACTCCCTGGAGGTGGTCAACGTTGAAAGACTACCGAATGGACATCCACAGAGCACAGTCAGTCATCTTCATCCACATAAGTAGAGGGAAACCAGCCCACCTGAGAAGCAGCATAACATGGAACAACAATGATCAAATCTAAATATTAGTAAAATAATAGTAAAAGATCTAATATTTTTTTTAATTTTCTGCACAAATTTACAAGTAGATGTGTAGAACGCAGAGGATCTAAACGTCAGGTGTAAATGGGATATGCATAGGACTGCTCAATATGTCGAAAATGTACCTTAATCACAATGTTAGCATGATATACATATTGCAACAACTGACTAAAATACAATGGATAAAAAGACACATAACATTCCAAACACTGCTGTGCTGTCATGCTTTTTGTTGCCAAAGTGGCATATCCGATGGGCTCTAACTGTTCTGGACGCCTGCTCCATGTAGATGCTGCAGCAATAGAGCCCATGAAATGAGCGTTGTGGTGGTGGAAGGTAAAGAAAGGAGCGAGGAAAATGTGGATGCAGACGAACTTGTGGCTGAGCAAAACAAAACGTCACCTTGTAAAATAGAAGAGAGAAGACACACTACAAACATTTACTATGCAAGACACATCAAATATAGTGCCAACTACCAGGGGGGACACGTTAATCTGTCTCCTACAGTAAGACGCATGGGCGAATCAAGCAGACATTTGGATGTTGCGTCATCTTACGTGGAAGTCATTACTCCAAGTCCTAATTAGCTTGTTTCCGGTGGCATGGATGGTTCTATGGATATCTGGACTGGCAGCATTAGACAGAGTTCCACAGGTACTGATGAAGATATCTTATGTGACAATCTCAAAGTCATTCTACTTTTCATGTTAGTTAGGCATCAAAGCATTGATGTAAACTATGTTTGATCAAACAGAAACTATTTTTTTAATAACTAACAATCCACACTTATATATAATAATAATATAAAGTACAAATTTAATTATGGTTCATAAAAGGTTGCTAAAGAAATTCAATAAACTTTTACAAATACTGTCAATTTTCTATATCAAATTTGTCTTTAGGCTGTATATTATCTGTGTATATGATGTCTTTTTGTTGCTGACCAAGTTGCCTTTCATATCAATAGGCAGAGAAGAGTTATGAAACAACCTTTTTATAAACATTACACTAAAGTTCAAGAGAAGTGTGTGCACGAGGGTTTAGTGAATGGAGCTGTGATGGAAAAATATCAAAGCAGCATCACATTTTATTTACAGTAATCATCAGAATTTTCAGCAGTTTTATTATATGTTGCATATAATGGAAATTATTGACCAAAACTACAATTTGTAAAATGTGTCTATTTCTGTAGTAAAGTTTTTTTACATGTGGTTTTACAGTCTATGAACTCAATTTGGAACCACCATAAGTGGGTATTTGTTTAAATAAAGTTCTCACCTCTACATATTGCTGCTCGGCCACACCAAAAAATGGGGAAAACTTTACTACAGAAATAGACACATTTTACAAATTGTAGTTTTGGTCAATAATTTCCATTATATGCAACATATAATAAAACTGCTGAAAATTCTGATGATTACTGTAAATAAAATGTGATGCTGCTTTGATATTTTTCCATCACAGCTCCATTCAGTTACCTCTTACTCCTCTCTAAATTATTTTTCTGTGCCAGTAGATAGTTTTACAGTAGTGGTGTAAAGAACAGAGAGGTTCACACCAACTCATCTGGATCCCAGTCTTTCTATGCAGGTTTTTGACCAGTACTCATCAGCTTCCCACCAAAGAACCTCCCAGCTGTGCTAGATATTTCCAAAACTAGTGCTAGATATTTCCAGCCTTTAATCAATGTACTCTACTCAAGCAGTTTTGTATTATTTATCAGTTTTAATAAAGATCCTTTATTAAAACCACCTAAGCTGCAAAAGGCAGCATGGAAGTGTATCATATACTTACCCTGCCATCAACCTCTCCCTTCCACCACCCATTGGACATCTTTGTGTAGATCTTGATAATGTCTCCCTGAATAAGAGATAGCTCTCTTGTGTCTCTGGAGCTGAAGTCATAGCGTGCCACTGCAATACCAACTACCTTAGGAGAAAATACTGAGAGAGAGAAAGACATATTATCTTAACACTGAGAGCCACTAAAAACATTTTATAAATGTTCTAATGAAACTCATTCACTTTGATGTGGGACAAATGCTGGAGAAAACAGGGACAGATTAAACCCCTCCAAATAAATCTTCTGTTTCGAAACGTGAGATTAAACCTGCACGTTCATTTACTAAATAGAACTAGATGACTATGATGCAGCTTGGGCTCAACAAAACTTAGTCTTTTTTCCTCCATTTTCAGATCTACATGATTATACTTCTGGTTTCGAACTTCTAGTCTCACTGACACTACCTGTAGTAGAGTTAAGATAGGAATGGATATTAAAGTAGCAAAGAATCTTGACTCATGCTAATTGAGGACACAAATATAAAGAAAAAAAAGTAAGAAAAAGAAACAAGATTGTTGTGTGTTTCCTGTTTTCCTAGCAATCAAGCTTGTTGAGGCCTGCCACACACTCAAGACATGAGGTCAAGGGTTAGCTTAACTGTGTTTTCAAGCTCATTTTGATGTCAGCTCAGCCAGTGCACCCTTACTTATCAGGTCATACAAAATTATTCCTACACATGCAGGTTCGGGGCTCATATCACATGTGAACACAGGTGTGCAAAGGTTTGCTTAGCTTATCTGTGGAAATGCAGATGACACAACTGTGCAGATATGCTGGATGAAAGGAATGTATTCACTCCCTCATACACAGAGGCACATCATGCAAAGAAAGATGTGCAGCTTCACCAACACATGCTCGCATATTCAGTACATGCTTCTGCACCAAAGTACTCACAAAACAACACAAGTAAAATAATCGTATTAAACTATTATCCTGCTTTCACTTTATGCAAGCAGAATAATAAAGAAAACGTTCCCATATCTTGTCTTTGGGGCATTTACTCATTATTTTAAGATAGTTGCCAATATTGCTGGCTTTCCAGTCTCGACTTTTAATGGAACCTAAGGTTAAATGAAGTATTCTCATTATGCAACATATTTGTCACAGTTCATTAAATGAAACCAACAAAAGCTGCTTTTTTAATTAGCTGGAATGATAGTGTTGTTGGGTTTAGTAAAATGGAAATATCAGTGATGGTACATTTGCACCTTGTTCCCGTTTGTTAAATATTCCTGCATAATGTGTTTTTTTAAAAAATCTGAGTGTAACATGTCTCCCAGTTATGCAGAACAACTCTATTTTTTTAATCAAAAGATGTCAATGTGACTGCATATCTTCATAATACAATGTATATATGATGTGTAATATGAGAAAAGCAGCATTACTAAACTCACATTTTTAAAAGGTAGAAAAAACAAGAACAAAAAACAAAGAAACCAAAAACAAGATAGTGTATTTTCTGAAACCTGGAAATGTGGGCATGCAGCGAGGGAAAGACAAAGAGAGAAGAAAAGCAGCACTTGTACCTGACCAGAAAGGCGAGGATGAGGGAGGAACAAAGCTGCAGCCGCCAGGAGGAACTACAGAGAGACGTAGCAAGTGATGAGGATGGGAGGGGCGGCGGGGAAGGGTTCAGGCCGTAGTGGGAGCAAAAAGAGAACATAAGCAAAGTAAACACAAGTTTGACAGAAAGAGTGAGTGAGAAGGTAAAAGAGATAGAAAATGGAAAAGTTGTCAAAGTCAAAAAATAAGGAAGAAGAAAAAAGCTGGTGCAAACTCAATAAGAGAGGAGGGTGAAACAGTGAAATCAGCAGACAAATGATCATACGCACAAGTTTAAACAGCAAAACTATTTTTGGGGGGAGTTTTTTGGCTGTTACGTCTCTTCTTCACCATCCTCTCTGTGCAGCTTGACACTGTCAGCTATGTTTTTGGATGAAGTTGTAATCATATAAAGCATTAAATGTCTTCTGCTTCCATAACTTTCCCCCCCCCCGGTCATACAGCATTAGCAACCTTTCCAGCTTCAGACCAGGTGAGCCAAAGCAACAGCATGTGGGTAAGTGTATGTCTGTGCACAGCACGGTGCCCTGACAAGGAGACATCAAGGATTCCAGGCTGCCGACGACACCGACTGTTCCCATGTAAAATCTATTGTGAGCTGCACGCTGAGAAAACACCCCCTTCTGTAAACACAACAATATGATTCCAGGCCTTCTTCTTCCCCCCTACAGACTGAAGCAATTGCATGCCAATTGGCCGAATAAACTAAGCACATTCAACCATGTAAATTTCTTCATTTTATTTCATACACATATCTGTGATCAAATTGCTCACTTTGATGGGACTTTGTCTCATTTTTACATATCTTTTCTACATCATAAGGAATATCCTAATAACACAAACAATGGTATAATAGGTACTAATCAAGCTCAATTAAAATAACCAAAACAGTATTACCATCATAAATTGTTGGTTTTGTTTCCACATACTGATTTTCTATCTCCTTTATAGAGATTTCCAGTTTCATTCATTATTATTACCATAAGAAAATAAAACTGTAAATTCCAACACCACCAATAATATCGATTTTTACCCCCACAATGATTTTCCTGACAGACATTAACAAATCACTGCATTGCAAATCATTTACTCATTTAAACTTTCACACATATTCATGAAAAAAGTACCAAGTCAGACTTAATTAAAGCTGCTCTCTGGGGTTTCTCCAAACACATTACTTCAGAGTTTTGATGGCTGTTCTGTTGTTGTGCATCTTGTGAATGTTTGCTCAGCTTTGCATTGTATTTTCCTTGCTATGCGTTGTGTGTTTTGAGATTCAATCCTTTATATTTTACTTTTGCATGACATCTGTCTTTCTACAGAGGCTGTTTACCAGACAGAATATGGTGCCCACACCAAGTCTGTCTATGGGGGTGGACAACTTCAGGCAATAATAATCTATCCCTGAATGTACTGAGGCAACGGTGGGTCTGTCAAGGCTTCATGAGAAAGGCAGCGCACTGAATTGGCAGCAATACACAAAAGCACCTCTTAGAGAGCTGCTTTGAAGCCTGATGTGCTAGGAGACCGACGTTGCCAAAACAGACAGAGGGACGAGGATGCAGCAGAATTTTACATCCAACAGACACAAAGGGCTAACTTTGACTTTGTTCCAGTGTTCATCTGCTCGCCTCGGCTGCTGCTTGTTTACACCTCTCTTTAAGTTAAGACAGTTTACCTCCAGCTGCTTCCTGCTCTTTTAGATCAGATCATATTTGCAAACTTTTCCAGTTTAGTGGGAGAAGTCATGGTCCCTGAGTTGGACTGGGGGTATTCCCTCAGGTGTGTGTCAGCAGGCAGCTGTCACACTATTTTTTTTCCACAACCAACCCAAGTGAAATGTCATGTCCTGTCAGGAAAATTGTGAAGCCATCTCAGAGCTGAGCAGATTGTGGAGTGTGACGTTATGGAGTAGCAGGCTCCCGGTGCTTGCCTCAGGCACTGAGCCCTAACTGGGACCTCCCTGTCAAGACTGGTGAGCTGCTGAGGCTCCTTTTTATTTTGTGAGCCACTGTATTTTTCACTCTGTCTGTATTGTCCTATGTTTTCTGTCGCTCATGTGCCACATTTTATTGTTTCCTATTTAAATCGATCATCACGCATGAGAAAAGAAAAAAATACATTACAATCACCATAAAACTGCATCAGCAAGATGACATTTGAAAGCGTTTAAAAAATTTTCTATTAGACCTCAGCTGGGTGTAATATCACTGTATAATTTTCTGTTTGCACGTTTGTATATATTTGCTTATTCATCTGCATGTTTAGCATGGGTGTGGGGGGGAGGGGGGGGACATGTTTCTCTACTGTGTTCGAGTTCTCTCATCTCTGCTTCTTTTCCATCTTGTCCATTTCACTCTATTTGCATTTTCCCCCTCTCGAGCTCTCCGTTCCTAATTTGCCCCTTCTTCTAATCTCCTTTCTCAAAACCCCTTTCTTGTTATCTTCCACATGCTCACACAGAGTGAGTGACCGACTCCCTCTGTCTCTGAAGGCAAGGAACGACGCAGTGAGTGAAATTGTTGAATTTAAGCTCAGCACTGCAAATATTCGCGCCTGTCAGTGCCGACAGGTTGTGTTCAAAGATGATGCTTTAGGCTCCTCAAGGCTAAGAGTTATTACTTTACCACGCAATAGTTCAGCAACATGGCACCATAAGCATGTTCCATTGTGTTTATGAGAGAACCTTTGACATGGTCGATTACCTGCATGTTCCTCATCTATTGGAAAACATAAAATAATTGCACAGTTTGTCTAAACTGTTATGTGTGATGTCTACTTAATGTAAATTAGCAAAAATATTGTCTTAAGGACTGGCGGCATCTTTTTATGGAGTGATTTTTCTTCATGTCACATATGTCATAGAAAATATTCTTCATATTATATTCTTTTAACATTTGATACCCAGTTTTACTAAACAGCAAGAAATGCCGCGTTTGACATCTACTGCTGTTAATTTGAACCTTATACGATCCATTCAATAATTTGCAACAATGTAAACTTCTTACAGCCCTCTTTTTTAATCATGCTACATATTTTATCCAGGAGTGTCGGCTAGATCTCTTTCTTTGCCAATTTTAAGCCAAGTAATGAAACGTCCTAATTGGTATGAAAGCCCTAATAAGTGGTACTAATACATAGTTTCATAATTTCTCTCATCACACAGCTATATTACATCTCAAATGATCAATAAGCATTAAAGTTCATATTGTTTTATATTTTAAAATGTGCATAGAAACATTTCGAAAGTCAGAATTCTGACTTGCACAATTACTGTGGAAGCAGTATCATGTTCTCTTAGATTATTCTTACTGAAATCTGGTGCCAAAGAATTTTGATCAGGTAAATATTTGGAAAAAGTTGTGTCTTGTGTCAAATACATGGTTATGTTGCTCAATAGGAGATTTTTATTTTGCCCATCTAAAGATCAAGCAAATACCCAGCTTGATTTTGCAAAGCAGAGTGAAAAAAACATAGGTTTGTATTTAATGACAAAAGCACCTCTTAGAGAGCTGCTTTGAAGCCTGATGTGCTTCAAAGCACAAAAAAACAGAAAGGAGACTTCAGTAATCACCTACATACAGTAAAGTTGGAGAGAGCACAAAATAAAAAACTTAGCATGTGAGATGCTGATACAATTTTTTTTTCTGACCTTAAGTTTAATGTACTATTCCTATGTGTTGACATGGAAAATATAAAACACTGGCAATGCCTGTCATATAGGAACACTTTCCTGTCTTCCTTAAAAAAAAAATAAAAAAGCATATTTCTTTTTCTGACCTGTTTTTGCGAGCAAACACTGGTCATCAAAACAGGTCAAAATGAACGCTTTGAATGTCTTTCAGACCAAGCCAGCTCTATATCTGCTCTAAACATGTACTATTTCCACCTGTCAAGCAAATACTGTCATGGAAGGAACTTGGGTGTTTGTGAAGCAGACTCACCACTGCCAGCCTTAGTAATAGCCCTGGGCATGTTTCCATTGGGCAGTTCCCTGTAGGGAACCTGCAGGGTGGTGTCAAGACTGCTGAAACCCTCCTTTAGAGAATGATATTTGTAGTACTCAACCAAGTCCTGTGTAAAACGAGCACAAGGAGAAAAAAACAAACAAAAATATGACTATAACACCTGTAAGCTGGGTTAAACATACTATGTATGAATGTATAGAAGTAAATACACGATTCATGTGTAGTTTACTTAACAACATGCTTGATATTATATGACCCAGAACAATAAAATTGTCCTGAAGCAGGGCAACAAATAAAAACATAGATGGGCTAATAACTGCTGTTTTAAAGTCAGGCGCTAACTGCATGCTGCAATGACTTTCTGATTGAAATGACAACATAAACCACTCACAGATGCAGTAAAACCCAATACAAAAGGTTTCCAATTGAATGAAATGTGTATTTATCTCAATAGAGTGCTGCAAAAGAAATGTCAATATGATTATGTTCATTACTGATGCAGCAATGTGTGGGACAGAAAAAAATATTCATAAAAATTCCTTTACCAGCACGGTCTTGAACACCCGACTCTCAGCAATGTAAAAGCCTCCATCCTTGGTGAGAATTTTAATGTGCTTGACTTTATTGTTGAACCTGTGGAGGAAGAAATAAGACATGGGCTGCTAATCAAGTATACATGCTTCTGCATCTGGTCTCTATGGTGAACTATCATGGAGGTTTGTCTGAGCGGACAAGCTGGTTGTCATGCAGAGCCAAGCAGCTTTGTTTGATGATTGCGCCTTTGGTTTAGTCGGCTCTGGTGATTAGTTTCAATTCAGTGATGTTGTATATGAACAATTTCAAAATCAACGCAGCTTAGCTATATTTCAAAGTACTTTCCAAAACACAGATCAAGACATTAAAATAAGTTTAGGAAGAAATTGCATACAAAAGTAATATAAGTTTAATGGCAAATAATGAAACAATAGAAGAAATAAAAAAAAAAAAAAAAAAAAAAAAACACCACAGCTATGGGTCAAAAAGTTGTTAAATGGAAGATAGAAGATTGGCTTTTTCAAACAAGCTTTCTCTTAAAAAACTGCACTCAGGAGACAAAGAAATTTATCGGGGTTACAAAAAGAATAAGATGTTTGAGATAAGAGGTAACCTGGTCATTAGGGGATTTGGATGTTACAAAAATAGCTTATCTGTCCTAAGTTTAATGGTGAGCTAATGTAGGGAGACTAAAACAGGAGAATTTGAAAGAACAAACTCTCTTGTTTGTCTCTGTCAGCAGTGTGGCAGCAGTCCTCTGGAACAACTGGAGAATTGCCTGTGAGTTGTTTGGGCATCCAGTTAAAATTGCCTTACAGCGGTCCAGCCTAGATGTGATGAATGCATGAACTTATTCTTTCAGCATTGCTTTGGGACAACATGCCTTCTGATTTTGGTAATATTCTGCAGCTGAAAGAAAGCTGCTCTAGAGATCAGTTTAATATGAGTGTTTAAAGGCAAAAGTGACTCCAACATCCCTCAAAACAGTACTGGGAGCCAAGGTAACGTCGCACACAGTGACAATATGATTGAAATGAGACTCTCAGAGGTTCTGAAAACCAAAAACAATTAAAGCAGAAAAAATGGTAAAACATCCAGGCCTTGATGTCTTTAACACATGTACAGGTTTCCTCTGGGAGTTTCCTCGTGGACATATAGAGCTGGGTGTCAATATCATAACAATGAAAATTCATGATATTGTCTAATGCAGGTGATTAAAAACAGAATACAGCAGAACCAAGTCCAGTTCCCTGTTGTACACCATGCAGTAACTAACTGGTACGCATATATTTATCCAGTATGTTGGGACTTGTACACATTTATAGTTTGAAGTAGTCTTCAACAATTTATTTATCTTTCCAACAGGTAAAATACATAATATTTTTACAAATCAGTATTTATTCCGCATCATTATCTTGTATTTCCTCAAAAAGTGACTCTTGGATGCATTCATTTTAATAAACAGGATAATTCTCAAACATGTTTTGCAAGACTCTATTGGTTACAGTGAGTTGTCACATAATGAACCATATGTCTTTGTCAAATTTGACATTTGAACTTGTTGTAGGAGAAAAACAATTATTAAAAATGAACACTTTGAAACCGACAGTGTCAGCAGCTAAACGAGAACAGACTAATATCATCATTAGGCAATGTAGTGTTCATGCTGTGATTGTCATGAGATCATTTTCGTCACTCTCATAACTCACACAAAATTAGAGCTTAGTAAAATAAATAAGTAAACATAGTATACAAAGTGATATTTCTTATTTCACTACATCCACCAATAAATTGTACATTAGCTTTTATTGACACCTTTATGAGCCCTATATATCGGTGGCTTGTGCTCCTGCTTACAGAATTAAACAGCTTTGTGTGTAGACTTGGCCTTTTAGTTAATTGGGCTGAATATTCTGACCACAATGAAGACGGCTGATTAAATAAAAAAGGGGAATCAAATACCAGTATCTCTTTTCTTACAGAAAACACAGCCCCATAAGCGGATAGACATATAACCGCTTCCTCAAAGATAATCTTATTACATAGCTGTGCTATTTTCTCTCTTCATTTACTGTCTGTAATTTCTACGTAGCTTTTTCCTTGAATTCTCTGGATTTAAGACATATAGCAATGAAATTTAAAAAGCAAATAAATCTACTAAATACCATGTCATGGTATGTAGGAATACATTTTATAGCAACAGTTATTGTAAGACTATATAAAAATAAACACTAACATTTGAATTATTTTGCAAACAAGGCATGTAATGTTCTTCTGTGCAAACAGGCACTGAATGAGATGGCAACTGAGACCAGAAGACACTAAATGTATGTGTTGAAACCATTTCCATAATGTTGACAGACACTTACAGTAACAATCTGTGCCTGTGTTTGCAGCCCCTTAGCTACAAACAGAAAGACTTTTACTCTGCTGTCTTTAATTGTTCTGTTATGTTACACTGCATCTGTTTGGGAGTGGCTAGTCACAGTGCTCTCATTAAAGTCAGAAAACAAAGATTATGTTCTTATCAATTTTTTATATAAAAATACAGGTGATACATTTGTTTAGCACATTTTGTTGACTCCATTGCAGTAAAACTAGATCTGCAGCTTATCCAGAATGCTGCTGCTAGAGCTTTAACCAGGACTAAAAGATCTGAAAATATCACACCAGTTTTAAAATCTTTACACTGGCTTCCAGTCAGTCACAGGATAGATTTTAAAACCCTGCTGATTGTTTTTACAAAACGTTTATGTTCAGAGAACATAAACCAATCAGATGTCTTAGATCCAACGACTCAGGTAAACTAGTCCAGACCAGAGTCCAGACTAAACATGGAGAAGCAGCATTTAGCTGTTATGCTTCAAACAAGTGGAACACACTGCCAGTAGAGATAAAACTTTCATCAAATGTAAAAACGTTTAAATCCAGGTTAAAACTTCTCTGTTCTCTTCCAGCTACACATAAAGTCTGCACTGTAACTTTTTTAATTATGTTCTTCTTAATGGTTTTAATTCTGTTTTTATTCTATTTTTATTTCTGTAATGCTTTTAATGTTTTTATGTAAATCACTTTGAACTGTTGTGTACAAGAAAGGTGCTATACAAATAAACTTGCCTTGCCTTGCAGAGACTAATGACCAGACAATAGCTACTGCAACAATCCCATTTGTTGATCTCCAGGCATTAGGAAAAGGCATTGATCTTGAAAGTCACAGATAATAAATGATTGCAGAGTATATATATATATATATATATATATATATTGTGTTTTATACTGTCTGTGTATAAATTTGAGCCTTTGCTTGTGTAGAATGATATTTGCATATGTAAAAAAGATCAAATGTAAAAACAAACCAAGGGTAAATGTACTCACATTTTGTAGGAAGTTTGGGCCCTGGCTTTTTCACAGTCTTTAAAAAGTATCATCAGAATCTGAGTTTTGAATGTGGATGATGCAGATTTACATGAACACATTCTGTATGTTAAATAGTAGTTGCTGTAGTTGTGTTTTAATAAACAGCCAGCATGTCCATGAGGCACCCTTTAAGTGGAAAATTTGGGTTTCAGATACGACATGAGTTTATCTCCTCTGCACCTCCCAATATGAGTTCTAAGTTGGTTCTGAGTGGATTGAACTGGGGCTCAATCTGGTGAGTTGCACAGGAGCAATATAGACCCCCATATCTCAGAGAGCATGTCCATCTGGGGCCCATGAGGATTTAATTCAGGCTATGTGGGCAGTGGGCATAGGCTTGAACTGGGCAAATCATGGAGGGTCCCATGCGGTTTTAGTTACCTGGACTTCATGTGTGAAGCCCATGTAAGCTGCTGTATGAGCCACAGCTGAGCTAAGTGAGCATAAGCAAGGACAGGGCAAACGTAAAAGTCCATGTCTGCTGGCTAAACAGGCCAAGTTGAGCCACACCTGAAACCCAGCAAGAACCAACTTGGCTGCTTTCGTAACTGTGGACAAATCCACATGGGATCACTAAGGAGGGAAGGAGAAGCTTTTAATTGTTTTGGGGTTTTTTTGTGTATTAATTAATGAGAGTAAAGGATTACCAGACTCAGATTTTTGCCTGGCAGTTTTCAAAACACTGACTACAAACAGCTGGAATCAACAGGTCCACTGAAACATGCTGTGACAGACAGAATGTCTCTTCTTCCCACGCTGGCATGCTGGAACAGCAGCGATGTCGCTCTGTGGTTGAAACCTCATGACACAAACCAATCATGAAAAATGTAAGCTTCACAATTTCACAATGTTGATAACTTCGTCCACAGGTGGGAGGTTAAGTTAAAATATTTAATATCTGCAGAATTTTTTCTTAATTTTCATATGTATCTCTTTCTTTGCCCTGATTAAATGTACTTTACTTAACAAGTCTAGAGATTAGTCTTCAGAGGATTCCAATGGGATCTTTTATATCCCCGACATATAAAAATGTTTTTGAAGGCCTAACAGTATTCCATTGTCGACTGCTATAATCACTAACAATTGACAGAGAGGTCAACTACACATTTTTCTATGTTGCAAAAAACAATGAATGTAAATTTCTTTCTGCAACACTCTGACGTCAAGGCAACAATCTGCCCTCTCATAGGACCACCCGGTTTGTGGCGAACCTTGAAAATACAAACACATTGCTCAGAGCCTTCATACATACTACAGCAACACTGTCCACCCCAGGATTAATACAGTATCAATAGAGAAAGCAGGTTTGCCTACAAGCCAGTTCAAACTACAGTATAGCCTATCTCCAGTTTGGTAACGTGCAAGTTACTCTAGAGATTTATCAATAATAAACTTGTGCAGGGTATAACCAATGAGAAGAATATAGTCTTGCTGCAAACTCACTATTACATAATAAATACATGAGGCGAAATACATCATTGATGTGTACTGAGTTATAAGCAGGATAACATATGGAGACAGATAGAGCCTGTTTCATGAAGGTACAGTCCTACTTTCCTCCCATATGCTCCCACAACCTATCATTCAACATGCATACACACAAACTGACCGCTTGTTGTGTTTGACATGAGACAGTTCCAGTTGATTAGTAAGGGTTTTCTGTATAAAGCTCCATTATCTCCAACAGCCTTGCTGATAATGATCTTAAGCACTAAGACAGGCAATTAGGATTGGAGTCTTCAGAAACTGGCCCAGTAGATCAAAGCTATGAATGAGTAACGGTATGAGTCTACTAGACTAAATAGGCAGAAATAGCATGTCACTCGCTAAACAGTCTTAACATCCAAACACCATTTCAGAGGGCTCCATCCATCGTTATAATCTCTTGCAGCTGTCAGTTCAGGTCACGGAGACTCAGAAGCCCTTTTTATTTATTTATTTTTTTAAATAAGGAGTGAACAAGCTTTGATGTAGCCTGAAAGATTTGCACTAGTTAAATAGACTGAGTTGTATTTGAAAAGAGGGGACAGATAGGCACTCATCTTGCTGATAAAGCTACCGTTTGCTGGGGCTTTAAGGGATCTATGTGATAAGTACAATTCAAGGGTGCTCCTAGTTTTCTTTTGAAATACATCTCTAAGAATGGTAGCCAAAGTGCATTAAGTAATATGATACAAAGCTGTCAAGAACTCCTTGAACATGTGTGACACAGACAATATGATGGATAGAAAATAGACCCTCAAGATTCATTCCGCTTCAATAGATGTGAAAGGACTGAGCCAAACATCATATCTGAAACAAAAATGAGCTGAAACAATGTTTTTATAGAGACGGGCTTTTGAACGTTTTCTGAAATAAGTGCCCGTTGGTTAAATCAGATGGTAAAATTGCAGCATTTTATCTTGCAGAAAAGTTGGGGATCATTGTGTTTAAAGCTCAAAGCACTGAGGAGTAAATCATAAATTAATCAGGAGCTTTTCTTTCCAGGATCACTGTCTCTTTGACACTGGATAATCTCTTTTTTCTTATTTTTATATAACCATAACACTGATCAAAGGCAGAGTTCAGCATAATGTCACTTGAATAATTGTTGGTGATAACAACTACTAAATTTAAATCTAAAAAAAGCTAAACCATATGCTAAATTTTCCTCCCCCTCATGTGGGATGTTATTAGCAGGATATTCTTTAAGTCCTTGTTTTTCCATCATATCTGCTCATTTGTACTGACATCTAGGGACCTGGAAGGCCATGCCATCAACTTGAACTCAATTTTGCAGTATGTCAGGGGACATTATCCTGCTGAAAGAGGTCACTGACATCAGGGAATAATGTAGCTATTAAAGGGGTGTACATGCAGTGTAACAATGTTTAGGTGGAGGGTATCTGTCAAAGTAACATCATAAATGCCAGGTGGGAAAGCACCACACCGTCTCTGCCAGCTTGTTGTCTGCCCACAGCGCAGCTTCCTGCTATCTCTTTCCCAGCAGTCCACATAATGTAAAAGAAAATGTGATCAGTCAGACCAGTCCACTTTGTTTTCCACTGCTCACATGTCCATTACAGATGGTTTTCAGTGGTGGACAAGGCACAGCATGGGTATCAGGACCAGTATGGAGCGGTTCAGTCCTTTAAGCAGCATGCTCTGACACCTTTCATGTTTTAAACGTGTTTCTCTTTGTTGGGATCTGTAGGATGTGACCATCTTCGCTCCAAATTACATGGAGCTAGTTCACTAGTCCTTCATTGGATCATATCTGGCAGGTAAAAGGAACTGTGTACATCCAGTATGACCTGCTGTTTTGGGAATACTTCGATTTCTTCTTTCTTGTCAATTTCTTTTAGCAATTTGACCATCTGTGAATTAGATTCTTACACTTTGTACTTTTTCATGCTTCCAGCACTTTGAGGACTGAATATTACCATTGCAGCTTTTTGTCTCTCTCCTCTAACAAGTGTGCTTGAGACAAGATAATTTCAACTTAACATATTAGTGGTTTTAATGCGGCTACTGGATGAACCAAAAATAACAAAGATGTATGCAATTACTGAGGACATATAAGGGATAGATAGATAGATGCGAAAAAAAAGTTTATGAAAACAACACTTAAGTTCAATATTGACATCACAACATATTTGTAAATGCATTAAAAAAATAATCTCTGGTCTTTGTTATAGCACCTTTATAAGTGTGAAAAGTGCTATATAACTAAAAATTTCTTTGCCATCACTATTTCAAATGTTGACATTTTAAAATTATTTGCTTATTTTATAAATAGCAAGTCAATGCAAACTTTTTTTCTCATTCTTCAGCTACTCGATGCTGATAATAAAACAGCCACCATAGCTTCTCGGTTTTCATTGACGAGAGCGAGTCACAGCACTTCTGCTGTAGCACTTCTCATTTACATTTATGGTGCTATTTGTTTTCAGATAGAGTATTTTCTGAGATGGTATTTGCATGTGGGCATTTTGTTTGCAGAATTATTCTTGCCATTTGTCTCCCACTTCTTACAATAAGGTGTTTTTGCCCACAAGACTGCTGTCGACTGCATGTTCTTTGCTTATTTTACCATTTGTGATAAATTATACTGAGAATTGTACTTGAATTACAATGGAAACTCACTTGTCGCACTTACTTTATACTGATGGCGTATTCATTGAATTCTTTACTCCTGTGTCGAACTAGGTAGGTACTGTGTCCTCGGTCCATAAGCTCCACCTCAGCCTGGTTTCTCTCCATAGGCCCTGCAAACCTGAACCATCCATGAACAACTACTGCACTTACACTGCGATCAATCATTCTAAACATGAGAATGAGAACATTCAATGCAATCAATAACATGGCAAAATGATCAACTGTCCTTATTCCAAATAATCTGCAGGTTTTCTTGGACACTTACCATAGCTGGTTGGAGTAATCGACGGGTTTCGGAACCTGGCATAGAAAAGAATTGTGGTTATTTTTCCTCTTAATAGAGTCGATACAAAGGGCGGAGGTCATTTGTGGTAATGTGATATTCAAGTCACCTTTAATGGGTAAAATACGTCTTCAACAGCAAAAAAAATACAATTCAAAGCACTAAATCCAATTGCTAAGACATCAATAGTGGCCATTATCTGCGGAATGCACTGTAATCACACTAAATTTTGTCTTATTGATTTAGAAAAATATTTACACTTACACATGGGCAAGGCCTCACAGCGTCACTTGGAAAGAAGCCAATCTTGCTTGTCGCCAGAATTTTGCCCTGCAATGGCAACCGCTTGTTAATCGCATTATATTTGTCTGGGAGCAACCACACTTCTCCCTCTCTCCTTCGCTTTCTTTTCTCTTCGCCTCCCACCCTCGCTTCAGTAAATCCTCAGCAATTAGCACACAACAAGCAGTGCATCTAATTTCTAGCCCAAGTTAATTATGGTTCAAACTCTGCCGGCAGTTAGATTTGCACTGCATCAAAACAAGAGCCTCGTTTAACACTAAATAATGGATCTCATTCTGGTCTTTGAATATCCAAACAGTGGGAGCTCTCTGGATGGCACGACAGACTCGTAACTGCTTTTTAGCAAACATGCCCGAAGCAACCAGAGGTTTTGCATGAAAATCATTCATTCATTCAACAAACATAGAAAAGACCAACTTCTCTCTCCAGCCAAGTAAAACGATTAAGAACTAATCACTTGTTTTCAACACAGTCAGTTCAGTTTATTTTATAACCTTAATTACCCATCACGTATGAACTAGTAGACAGAAATAACAACATCTAGAGCTTAATCCTGATATATCTTCTGAGTTCCCAGCTCTGAATTTGAGGTTAATTTGAAGTCAATTGAGTGAATTTGAGAAGACGAGAAGTAGTGATGAGAGCTCTTCACAAAGCTTCCTGCCCTGTTTATGCTTCCCTCTTCGTTCCTCTTTGTTAGAGTATGAAATGCTTTTTGGGGCTGTGCAAGGCCTGCCAGTAACTAGATTGGAAAGCGAATCTTTACCCATCTCTATGATTCATTCTGCGTAATAACATTTCATCAAAGGTTTTTTTTGAGAGCCCTTCTCTATTTGTTATGCTTTCGATAAGCGTATGATA
The DNA here is from genome assembly GCA_037177515.1 of Pseudomugil tenellus. NCBI lineage: Eukaryota > Metazoa > Chordata > Actinopteri > Atheriniformes > Pseudomugilidae > Pseudomugil > Pseudomugil tenellus. The sequence goes on along the minus strand of JBAMHX010000009.1, from coordinate 19,994,305 downwards.
AAGATTAAACTTATTACTCTGTTGGCATAAACAGGCAGAAGCCAGAGGATCAAATGAAATTACAGTGATTGATTGTATTGTTCTGCCAGGGGGGTGGGGGATAATTGCCTTCTGGGTAACAGGGGATATGAATTCTCAATGTTCTGTAATTCCATCCTCTGGCGCCACTGGGGACGCTGAAGATTAAAGGTGCCCTGTGGAGCTTTCATTGTAAACAAACATGGTTTTGTTAAGATTCAATGTTTCTCACCAAATCACATTGTGTTTAACTGTAAGGCCCAACAAACTTGTTGAAACAAAACCATTTATTAAAAGCTTTGAAACTTTATTTGTTAAATCAAAATAAAAACTCTTTATATTCTCTTTCATTTAATTATGGGATATTTTACAGCCTATTACTACCACCGGCTGTTAATGTGCATCATCATAATCGGCACAACTCCATGAAACACAAACAATCGCAATTTTATTGCTGTATAAATAGGTTTTATAAAGAATACTCCAATTATGACTGATATAGTGCCATGCTGAATATATTTAAGCTTATTAATAACATGTGCAGGAGTTACCTTATTAAATATTACGTCTGATATGAGTGTACATGACTGATGCTGGAGAAGTTCTATTAACAGTCTCATGTGAAGTTTGGGATGATCGGGATCACTACTGTTGTGGAAATTTCATATATTAGCTTAATTACCTTACTCTTAATTAATGTCTATAAAAAGGTCTGACCATAATGCTCCTAAACTGATGTCATTCTGACCTTAGTAAACCATCTGCAAGGCCATGTGCTTCCATTGGGAAAATGTTTAGACGGGACCTCAGTCTTTATCTGTCATAACAGAAAACTGGCTCCAGACTGACACACGCAACCAAAGTGCTTAAACTAAGGTGTCCTTAAGTGACTGGACAAAATTACTTTGGACTTGTTTGTGACAACAGATCTCTGGAATGATTGTCCATAAGGAATGATGGTTATAACCTTGTATCTTGTCTGTCTGTCTTTCATGTATTGTCTCATCTTGTCTCAATGTTTTAATGTTTAATGTATGTTCGACTTCTTTTATTCTTCATTATTGAATTTATATTCTTCTCAATCTAAGAAACCAGTCTCCTCATCCTTGACAGGAAAAACGGCAATTTCACTACGCTTCCTCATTAGCTAACCTTGTCTTTTTTTACAAATGTAAAAACGTGTGCTTTATATTGATGTTTTATCTGCATCATTCGTTTATATGCACAAACTAAAAATGCCCAATAATGGGCGGAAATGCCACTGGTGAGTGGGATCTCAGTGACACTGATGTGAGCAGTTCTATGCTTATCATCCTCATAGGTTGAAACTTTTCTCACTTGTTAAACATCTGAAAAGTCAAAGAACCCAAAGTCCAAAAGGAAGACGTTTTCTCCTATCAGAAACACTTATTCTGAAGCAGGATAATTCACCAGACTGAATCTTCTCTCAGCCAACCAATCCTTGTTAAATTCCCACCATCAACAAACTAATGCCTAAACAAGTTAATATAGAAAAAAATAAAAATATAAATGCATAAAGGTAAAATAATACACTGCTCAAAAACATATTGTACATATTAATAAATTTAATATATTTATTAATTACTTTGTTCTTTCCATAGTTGAACAACAACATAGTGCTTACAACAAAATCACACAAAAAGTATCAGTAACAATTAAATGTATCAACTCATGGAGGACTGGATTTGGAGTTATACTCAAAATTTAATGTGGAAAAACACTCTACAGGCGGATCTGATGAGGCGATGGTTGCTCTCCTGAGGGATCTCCTCCCAGACCTGAACTAAAGTGTCCATCAACTCCTGGGCAACAGGGGGGGGGGGGGGGTAGTCCATAACATCAATGCCTTCATGTTGCAGGAACTGCTGAGACACTACAGTTACTTGAGGTATAGCAATGTCTTGCATTAGAGGGAACCCAGGGCCAACCGCACCAGCATATGGTCTCACAAGGGGTCTGAGGATCACATTTCGGTACCTAATGGCAGTCAGGGTACCTATGGCGAGCACATGGAGGGCTGTGCGGGCATCCAAAGAAATGCCACCCCACACCATTAATGGCCCTGTTTACATGGGACTTTTAATTCCTCTTTAATTTGGAATAAAAGTTGATTCTGCTTTAAACATACATCCATCCATCCATCCATCCATCCATCCATTGTCTACCGCTTATTCCCGAACGGGGTCGCGGGGGGGCTGGAGCCAATCCAGCTACACAGGGCGAGAGTCGGGGTACACCCTGGACAGGTCGCCAGCCTATCACAGCGCCAACATACACAACCACACACGCTCACACTCATACCTAGGGGCAATTTAGAGTCTCCAATCAGCCTATTCCCCACGGTGCATGTCTTTGGACTGTGGGAGGAAGCCGGAGTACCCGGGGAGAACATGCAAACTCCACACAGATAGGCCCCGAGCCAGGGATCAAACCGGCAACCTGCTTGCTGTGAGGCTGCAGTACTAATCACCTCGCCCCCGTGCAGCCCCTGCTTTAAACAGACGAAAGGTAACCATGTAAACACCTATGTCCGAGTGGAATTAATCATTCGGAATTAAACTTAATTCCAAATAAAGCGACTGGTTTATTCTCATTTTAAAGCGGAATTAAATAATTCCTGTATCATGTAAACCCTTAATTCCTCTTGTGGTTAATTGCGGTTGTTCTTTGCATGCTTCTCCTGCTGCAATGACGCACATGCAAAGTCTTCTACCTCCTGTCTTGCTGTTTTTTAAATACAAAAAAGTTAAACAAAAGTTTGCCTCCATCTTCGATATATTCAGTTCCATCAATTTTTCTTATCCACCTCAGCTGCTCAAAACGTGAAGTCGTATACTTGCGCCAAGCTAGTACTTCAAAAATTTGCATCAAAATAAAAACAGAAAGAGATTTGTGTTCTTGTCACTCCTGCCACTCCACTTGTCTGGGTTGTAGACTGTGTCTTATGCTACCACTAGATTGAAAACATCACCAGCATTCAAAATTGACCAAAACATCAGCCAAAAAGCATCAGAACTGAGAAGTGGTCTGTGGTCTTTGGAACCACTCTTTTATTGGGTGTCTCTTGCCAATTGCTTATAATTTCCACCTGTTTCTATTCCATTTGCACAACAGCATGTGAAATTTGGTCAATCAGCGGTGCTTCATAAGCGGACAGTTTGATTTTACAGAAGTGTAGTTGACTTGGAATTACATTGTGTTATTTTTTTTAAGCAGTGTATATATGATTATTCAATCAAGTAGTGCATTGTGTTTTTATTTTAATATCTGCTAACTTATCTATTAATCTTTCTTTTATTATTATGGTATTGTCTGTGCTCCATATATTTTAACTCTGCTATGTAAGTACAGGCCATTTTTGTTGCCATTTATTGCCAGCTCTATTTCCTCTAGAAGATATTCCTTGTCTAGTGTTTTATAGTTTGTCTCTCTTTTTGCAGTTCCATTGCCAGGCAACTGGTCGAAGCAGATGGCTGCCCTTCCTGAGCCAGGCACTGATGAGGGTCTCTTCCTTATTAAAAGGGAGTTCTCTCCACAGTGCCTCATGTGTGTTTAGGATTGGTAATATATTCAAACTGAAATGCATTTTTTTGTTATTGTTTGGCACTATGTAAACATAGTTGTAATTTATTTATTTGATTTTGATTGAATTGGACTGCAAAAATTGGACTGAATTGATTTAGAATTAATTACAATGTAACAGGATTTAATTAGATTTGTTTATACTCTATTTGAAGTGTCCAGAGATGACACATGCTGTAAAATGGAAAAATATAAATAATCTACACAAAAAATGATATTATTATGTTAAACAGAACATGTAGCCAGTAGTTTTAACTGAATGTCCATCAGATAAAATCAAAGAAAATTTTATTATTATTATTATTAGTAATTAGTTTAAAATCTGTGGAAACTTAAATGAACAAAGTTAGGGATTATGTTGCTTCCTTTCAAATATTTTTTTAAACCTTGCAAGTAGTTGTAGCAGCATATGTAAAGTGAGTAAATTGGAGTGCGTAGCCATTTTTAAAGTTGTTTCTTGTAAAGATGTAAAGTGTTAATGTCCTTTCTCAACTGTGGCTTATTATTTATTAATTCATTACTTTGTCTTATCAGGGAAAGAGAATATTAATCAACATCACTGTGAATGTGCCAGTGTCAGACAAAGAAAGATTCATCAACTTTTCTACACAAGTGTCAAGAGTTTGTTGGAGTTGACAGGCTCGCAGAGCAGTGGCTCTGCTATTTTTAGTTTTTTTTTTAACATGAGTACCTTTATTATACAGAACATTATTAAAACATTGCAAAAGCTAATAAAAAAACGATTGCGTTTTGTGAGCATTAAGGTGTGTAAGCTCATTCTAATCATCCTGAATGAGAACCTTCTAGATGTTCTGGCATTTTACTACAAAGTTCAACTGAGATAAACACAGTGGTCCTTCTTAGATTAGGAGGATTCTGTGTATCTATTGACATAAATTACTTGTTTAAAGGTGGCAAAATCACAATTTCTTTTTTCAAACAATTTCAAATGTGGTTTTAAAAAATATTCAATCTGACAGACTGGCTTAATTCAATATAAAAGTGCCTACTAAGATCGAGAGTGTAAAACTCTTTGATTTCAGTCATGAATAACAACAATTGTAGAACTGAAGGCAGAGAAATACCAAGCAATCATATATTTAATTCCCTTAAGCAACTTAGGGCATTCTTTGTAAATGTTGTGCGGCTTTGATGGCATTGATTAACCTGGAAACATAACGATATTGTCAGCCGTGCTGCTACATCAAAATCAGCTTTTTTCTTTCATAAAATACTTTATTATTTTTGGTCAACTCATATTTTCATGCACCTCAGCATATGTAGTTTGTTTGAACAGGTAATGCTAACAATATGAGAATCTGTTCATCAAAATGCTGCTGCACTTGACTGATTATTAATTCAACAGCATAGCTTTTAGTTAAGCTGTTTTCAGAATCATTGTTTAGCAGACAGGAATAAACTAATATGTGTCATCACATTATTTCTCTGATTATCCCCCCTCCAGCATGTATTGTTACCATGGTAGCATGGTATGGGGAATGACATTCTAGTTGCCATTCTACTCACAAGAAATCTCCTTCACGTCCTCCTCCTCCACCTTGCTCTGTGTCACAACAGAGAGAAACACGGAGAACCGGAAATTGGGCTAACTGCCCACTCCCAGCCTTGCCGCTGGCAAGTCTGATCGGAGCAGCACCAGAAGGAGAACGAAGCTTCACCGCCGCCATAAAGAACAGAGTGAGAAACAGCAAGGGAGGCTGCAGCTAGACAACGGATAAATCGCCATCCTTTCAAAAACAGATAAGGTCAAACACACTCAACTGCTGGTTGATGTCGTGAGAGGGTTGCAAAATGTGCCAGAATAAGAGGTTGTGCACCACCATTAAACCATCTTCCAGAGGCTGAAGCGTCTGCTGTTTCGTTTTGTTGTTGCACTTAATTAATCAAGTCAAGCCACTAATTGGTTAGATCATCTGATGTAAGCTTAGACCTGATCTAAAGTCTGAAAGAAAAGACAGATGCCCTGTACGTAATGTTTCCGGGGTCCAGTGTAATTCATATAGATCTTCGACTGATATTTCTAATTGGAGCTGACCTCATCCTGATACATTTGTGGCTCACCTGAGAGAAGACAGAATATGATGAACAGCCACACACAAAAAGCAATCTATCAGTGATAATGATCATGGAGAGATTAATTGTTGATGCCACTACTCTTGCTTTTTTTGTCAGGATTATTCTCTTTACCACATTGTAGGACATTTGGTGTTTGAAAGAGGAAATAATCGCACCAGCAGAGTGAACCCGAGCATGGTGTTGCTTCATAGATGTGTACATATTACAAGCATTAGCTGAATGATACACACCTGCCACCAAGAGCTACCCAGGTCCGCAAACATCAGCTCAATGACATCCCCCACATGAATGCTTAGTGGGGGCCCAAACTGGGGGCTGGGGTTCCCACTGTAGTCTCTGATCACAACCATCCTTGGTAAACCTGCACATAGGGAACACAAACATATGCATATTTAAATTCTCTGCATTCTCCTTGAGGTCTTATTACACTTTTAGCAACACTGGCTGCATGCAGAGCACAACAAAACAATGCATTTAAAATGTTCAAGGATTGTTCAAGACATCAGGCCAAACATGCATAAAATGAACCTTTTGGATTATATGGAGATGACTGATAAATAAATACACAAAAAAAGCAGTGCATTAAACAGCCAGGCTGTCTGACTCATGGCACTAAAGTCACACACCCTGGAGGATAGTCTTACTGCAGACAAGTGACTAATTAAACTCCTGTAAGTCAGCAAAAACTTTTGTCTTCAGAAAAGTTGCTGCTGAAATCGAGTCTTTTTTTTTTTTTAGTTCTCTGAACAGCATAAACAAAATTCTCTAACACAGCTGTGCTGTTATAAGCTCATGACCTACAAACCTATTTCCAAAATAATTTGTATGCCATTAAAAAAAGACATAATGCAACTATTTTGTATTGGATATAAAACTGAAAATATTGTATTTGTAATGCTACTTAGGATAGAGGCTGTACATGACCAAAATGCTAAAATAAACAAGACCTGGCCTGATAAAATCGTCATGTTAACCCTAAAAAAACCAGTAAATACCACTGAGCATCACTGGTTCCTTCACATATGTGGGAGTTATCCGTACCAAGTGAACTAATGGATCTATGTGTCATTACAGATGTTGGCTCTCGATGAAGTTTGACCTTTTACTTTTCACTTTAACTAAGAGGACGCAGCATGATAGGTTCCAAAGAGAATGACAAATTTTCATCTGTCAGACCACAAAGTAATCTTCCATTTTGTTTTGCTGCAGCATAAAGGAGGTAGCGTTTCTGGAATGTTCATCTTGCTCTCATGTGAAACCATAAGCATCTCCAACAGGACTGTATGGTACTGATGCCCAACTAGGGGCTCTTCCCTGATGAAGATGCAGAGTTAACCTGTTTATATCAGATATCGGCCTGTCTTGCTGATATCTCGGCATGGATGAAGGATCGTCACCTTCAGCTAAATCTGTCTAAAACCGAACTCATTGTGTGTCCTGCAAATAACTCCTTGTGAAGTATCAACCTGACCAGGCACTACCTGCTCCATGCACTTGGCTCAGCGATAGATAATCTTTTTGTATTTTTGTGTATTTCGTGACTCTTCTTACATAGGACTTGTTGGACGCTTATTCTAACACGCACACACCTACTTACATTTACTTGCACTTACACACACACACAAAAAAATCACATATCACGATCTTAGCACTTGACATAACAACACGATGACTAGCAGTTCACCTGTTAATGCTGTATCATCCTCTGTGAATTTTTGCTTGTGTTGTTCTTTCAAATGTACGTCGCTTTGGATAAAAGCGTCTGATAAATGGCGGTAGTAGTAGTTATACTTTTGTAGCAACATACAGTGTTGTACTGATAATGGATTTATTTAAGCAGTGATTTCCTCTGCACAACTGTGTGTTAATAATGCAGAGTAATATTCTTTATTCCATTTTCAATTTGGTATTTGAATTACATTTAAAAATCATTACATTTTTATTTCAGTCATTGCCATAGCTTTTTGACATAGACACTTATGGAAACCTTTGAGAGACTGATAAGCAGAAACAGCTGGGTCACTACCTTTATCTTCAGCGATCATTTCCACTGTTTACAGCACAAAAAATCTCCTCTTGCCATCATCTCATTGTTATTATCAAAACTGACCTCTAATTCATCCATAAATGCTCTCGCAAACATTCCTTTCTGATAGAGATCTTAACCACTGAAATGGTAGTATCCTAAAAGCGGCAATTTAGCAGCACAGGGAATCCATCTCTTTGATTCCAGAACAGTGCAGCACAAATCATTCCTCAGCAAGGTGGACAAATACAGCCACAAGCACGGGGCTAAAGCTAAGACTAAACACCCCTGCCAGCTTTAAAGACACAGCCACTTACTCTCCCTTGACTCACATATCTAGGCTCCCTCAGACAGAACAGCCCTTCCAGCTCCCCTGCAAACCAGCCTGAGGAAACTATTAGCTGTCTGTGACCTCAGATGAATGGAATATCTCACATTCATGTTTTTAATAAGAACAATAAGCACGGCTGTCTTTCTCATAAACCCCTTATGGAAACTGATTTATCACAAAGGCACAGCTCAGCAGTTGGGGCTGAGGAACATAGACTGCTGGAAGTGCTTTTCCACCTGCGTTTCTCCTGTGTGGTTCACATAATGATTCAGCCCACTCCAATTCATCTCATGCCATCTAGGGTTTAGGAATTGCAGCATGTGGTGAAAGGAGAAGGTTGTGCTGTAGTTAAAGATTTCTTCATCTGCATCTTCTTATCCATTAGTTAGCCTTCTCAAATATATGTCAAATGGATAGTTATTGATTTTTTACTGTGTGTGTGAAAAAGTTTATTCATGTCAATGAATAGTTTAGGGGGGGGAAACTGATAGTGTTTAATGCCAACATAAAACTGTTACCAGTTCTCTTCATATGGATAAGAGAAACACTGATCTAAACGCCTCCTTTTTACCTTGTAGTTCCCCCACCCAACACCTGAAATGAAAGAAGCATAAAAGGTGCCACATAAAACCCTCTGCAGGGTCACAAAAGTGGCCAAGTGGTCAAACCATACTGACCTGAGCATGGGGGTGCTGTGTTGTCCTGAAATGAAAAAAAAAACAAAGAGAAAGGGAAAACATAAGAAAATAAGAAAGGGATGAAGATTGATAAATACAAAGGTAGATATTCTTAGCTCTAGTTCAGGATCAGGCTGACCTGAAAATGAGTCATACCATAAATCATTTGAACTAAACTGTTTAAAGCAAAATGAAGAGTTAGAAAAATGCATTAGAAAAAATGGTGTTATGTTTTTGGGTAAAATCTAATAAATAAAAGTATGAAATCCATAAACTCAGTATCCTTTTATCAACAAAAAACCTGAACCAAAAATAAATGTGATAAGCTGCCAAAGAATAAATGTCTGGGAAATAAAAAAAAAAAAACCTGTAATCATTAGTATTTTGGCTATTTACTATTCATTTTGCATTTGCTGTGAAGTTGTAGGGTTTTATGGTCATTAAGAGGTCCAAAAACACAATTGCTTCTGCCTGAATGGACGGCTGACTTTTACAGAGTTTAGTAGCAGATTTCTTTCAATTATGGGAATTTTAAGTAGTGTTCCACCTACATTTTCGAAAACCACAGCATCACCGGGAGCTGTGATTTGCCAGCTGTTACACATTGACAGAAGTCTGGCCAAACAAAGCTCCTGATGCAGCTCAGGCTACAGCCTCATTAAAAATGTTGTTACCAAACTTTGGACAAGTTTTTCAATTACTGTTGCAGGAGACAAATTAATTAAAATGTGGACTACAATATGCATATTATAGAGGCATTTTCACAAATGGTTCACAGCTTAAAAAAAACTATTTCATTTTGTATAGATTTTGAGTGGGCTAAAGTTAAAAACATTTTTCTTCTAATCAGTTGACTTGGGTCATTAAAACCATCTACCAATGCTTCAAAGGTTAATGCTTCCATACAGAATAGTAAAAATTACTTTCTACTGCTTTCAATATGCCTAGGGATAAATTGTCTTTGTTGTGTTTTATATTATGATGCACCATGTGTTTTGCTTAATCAGCACATCTCAAGAATAAAAGTCAACAGCTTTGGGAATGAAACCAGCTGCATTCTTCATCAGGACAGCATATTCGTACAATCATTGTAGTACATGACTACCCTGCACTCCTACCCCAGCAACAAATTTAGCCCCATACAATATGTATTTTGTTTGTTTGTTATTTCTTTCCGATCCATAAAGTGAAACCTGCACTTTTCTTCCTAGTAAAGAAAAAAATGTCCATGCTTCTAAAACATCATAAAGGAAAAAAGAATGAACATGCAACTTTTACAGCTTAAGCTAAATGCCTTATATTAGGATATTCCTTCACTTCAAAACACCAGCATGGTGAACAACCAACTTATTTAAGTGGATGACAAAATCCTTCATCATTTTTCTTTGTCATCGGATAAGAGTAAATGCGATTAGGAGTGCAGCTGCTATGTTACGCCTCACCAGTTATGTTTGCTTTTATGTATAAGTCAAAGAAAAGAAACAGTTCAGGTCTTACCTTGGGCTTCAGCTTGACAGGATCTGAAGGCAGGTGAGAAACAGATACAGTGAGTTGAATACAATATGAGAGTGTGGTGGCTTCTTGACATACAACCTCAGCTGTCAACCTCTGCTGGCCCTCATTGCGCCTCTGAATGCTAAAGACCACAGAGCTTCTGCTAAAAATGCTTGTCAAAGGTCTGAGCTGGCTTCAGCTGTCTGAGAATTCAGGGAAAGAAACCTACCTGAACATGAGACACAGACATTTAAATAGACACATAGAAATTAATCTAAAAATCAAATTATTTTATGGTTTATCTACCACTTTCTTAATACATAATTTAGTCTTGTTGCTCTTTTGGGAAAATACGTACGCACATAAATTGGAAATTTTACCCTGAGGGTAAAAAGTTATTAAAAGTTAAATGTTTATAGGATCTAAAGATTTTTACTTGAAGACCACAAATACTTTAAAGATTTCTCAACATATCAAAAGTCAGATATGTAACAAGTATGGAGTTAGGGAAAAGCTCACATAATGACCAAAATGTAAAGAGGTCCTCCTCAGAGGAGCATGAGTCTGAAAAGTAAATTTCATGAGAATCTGCCTTTTAAATTTTGATATTTTGTGTGTATGTGTACACCGAGGCCTGATGAGAAAAGGTCAGCAAAAAACTTGGACTACGAATCATTTGGGAAAGTTCTTGTCTCACCTGTTCTACCGCAGACTCCCAGACGACCCAGACACTCCTTATGAGCCCCCAGGCCACATTTTAGACAGAGATAACCCTGGTTAAAGATGCCCCTAGAGAGAGAAATAGTGGATATATTTCATGTACACCAGCATCCTGACCAGAAACACCTTGACATTTAGAATTTTATGGCTTCTGTCACACTGTCAAGATAAGTGAAATGACACAGGAAATGTCCTTCAGCTTACAACTAACACTATGAGCAGAAAACCAAAATAGCTACAGTAACAGCCTACATCAAAGTATGGCAGACATCTACTTCAACTAAACCTCAGTAAGTTTTTCAGTCAAGCTGAGGATGAATTTAAAATTATCTCATTTTCCTTTAAAAATGACAAAAGTAAGCATAAAAAGTAATTCAGTTCCTTCTCAAATATAAAAAAGATTAAATTAACACTATTGTGATTCCTAAAGCGGTATTTACAATTATAGTTTAAGTTCAGGGATTTTTTGGCTTGCTCGTACTTCATTGTATACATTATCATATATACATTATACACATCAAGAGTGCCTTAATCTCACCTGAGTAAAAGGTGACAATAGCTACATGAAGAGGTCTTATCAAAGGTGTGCATCTTGAACTGGTGGGAATTGTGATTGGCATTCTCTGGTCTGATATTGGATCTAAGAAAGCAGAATGAAAGTAGTTAGACATGACTTAACAGGTAAAATGAATTCTAAATATTTACCCTGATTATGCTAGTAGAAGGAAATGTGAGTACAATATACTAATCTTTTTTATTGTTATATGGTACAGTATTGTTCAGTAGGCTGAAGCATGCTGTATTTGGTTTTCCATTGTAGGCTATACCACCCAGCTGATGGTAAATAAATAGTTTTTTATTTTTTTTTGTTACATCAACAGAGGCCCAAAAGAAGCTGATCTGGTATTGCAACACATCTTAGATTGTGATGAATATAACTATATGAATTTAAAATATAGCAGTTCAAACATCAGAACTAAGTCTGACCCATCTTATGTGGACAATTCAGTAGTCAATGTGTCCACATGGCTGTATGAACTCCCTACAACTATGGGTATACTCCTGATGTTCTCCTGAGGGACCTCTGATCTGGATCAGGTCATCAGTCAACAACAGTCCTTGGTGCAATTTGGCTGCGGTGGATGGATTGACGTGATGTCCAAGTGTTGCCCCGTTGGATTCAGGTTGGATGAACATCCCATAGCATCAATGTCTTCATAATGTAGGAACTACTGACACAATGCAGCCACATGAGGCCACATGTTGTCAATCAAAAGGAACCCAGGTCCAACCATAGCTGCAGTAGGTCTGAGTATCTTACCCTGGTATCTAACGGCAGAAAGGGATACCTCTGGCGAGCACATGGAGGTTTGTGTGGCCTTCCAAGGATATGTCTCCCCAGACTATCACTCCCAAACTGGTCATGCTGGAGGATGTAGCAAAATGTAGAGCGTTCCCCATAGTGTCTCCAAACTCTCACGTCTGTCACATGTGCTCCATGTAAAACCTGCCGAAGAACTTAGAGAGCCAATGGGCAATCTTCCAGTCCTCTTCCAGTGTTCTCTGAGAAATGCCTATCGGGCTGCATAGTACTGGGCGGTGAGCACAGGTCCACTGTCATACCTGCATACCACCTTCATAAAGTCTGTTTCTGACAGTTAGAGCAGAAACATGCATCAGTGGCTTGCTGGAGGTGATGTTATAGAGCTTTGGCAGTGCTACTCCTGTTCTTCCTTGCACAAAGGAGTAGCTAGTAGTCCTGCAGCTGTGTTTTTACTCCTACGCCCCCCCCTACATGTTTGTGAGTATAGTAGCCTTTTCCTGGTATCTCCTCTATGCTCTCAACACTGCGCTGAGAGATACAGCTACCCTTCTTGTCACAGCACACATTGATGTGCCATCCTGAAAGAGCTGCACTTCCTGAGCAACTTTCAGGGCTTGCAGACACCATATCATGTTACCTCAAGTGATGAGAACTCTGGCAAAGTGCAAATGTGACCAAAAATCAGCCAGAAAGAATGAAAGTAGATAAATGTCTTTGACCACCACCTGCAGGACCATTCACTTGTCTTGCTCATTGTCTCTCATGTCAACCCGTTATCTGTTCTATTTGTACAACAGAAGCTGAAATTGAGGCCCAATCAGTATAACTTCTTAACGGGGACAGATTAATATTCCAGAAGTGTGATTGAATTTAGTTTCATGCAGTGTTCTGTGTGACATGGTGCAGACCTTGGAGAGGTCAGAGAGAATCAGCACCTATGGGCACAAACAATAATATCTCTGCAGCAGAGCACAAGACAACGCAGTATCCTGTTCGTGAATGGTTTCCTATAGTCCAATGCATGGTACATGACAGGAATCATGGAGATCTCATTTAAGTTTACAAAGAGCAAAAGGTGTGTATTGCTGATGAATACAGGAACATTTTATTAAGCCAATGATGCTTGTCATAAATTTGAAACAAACCACGTCTGGCATCTTTATCATTTTCTTTCCTTATTGTATTTATTTTAATAACTTTTGTATATTAGTTTATTTTTTGTGTTATATCTTTTTATTCATATTATTCACTTATTTAATATTTAATGGTATTTTATTATACCCAACAATATATATATTTTCAACTGGATACAAGATACAAAGATTAAATTTATTCTGTACAGAGAACAAAATAGACCTCAGTCGATCCATAGTTGAGATCCCTTCGTATATTAAAAGCTCTGTGCCTTCTGTAAACTCATTCAGTGCAATAAATATACTTCTCTATAGTCTTCCCTTTGGAAAAAAGCATCAGCTAAATGGTGAGTTGTCTTCTGCCTGTCATTGTGGCTTCAGACTTGTGTTTTTAATCAGTTAATCCTGTCCACATTGAGTAGGTACTCTCTGTGGAAAAAAAAAGTTTGTGTCATTTTATGGCATCACTAAGTTGTTCTTAATAGCTTTCTAAACCCCTGAAGTCTAAGCAGGTGCAGTTCAGGTGTTGTGAGCATTATGTACGATGTGGGGAGTAAATCTGGAATGGTATTGTGTCATTTTAACTGCATAGTTATGTGGGATAACAAGCATTTTTTTATATAAAAATGCATTAGACCAGGGGTCTCCAAGTTCGGTCCTCGAGATCTACCATCCTGCAACTTTTAGATGCAACCCATATCCAACACACCTGAATCAAATTAATGGCTCGTTACCAGGCCTCCACAGAGCTGGATGTCATGCAGAAGAGGGAATTAAGCCATTTGATTCAGGTGTGTTGGAAAAGGGATACATCTTAAAGTTGCAGGATGGTAGATCTCGAGGACCGAACTTGGGGACCCCTGCATTAGACCATATTTGTATTGTATTTATATACCTTTTTTTACAGCGAAATTGCAAGATTTCCTCCAGATTTGACATGCTCAAAGGTTTAGTCACAGAATGTTTATAAGCTACATGTGAGTTGATTTGGATCCATCAGAATAAGAATTAATATCTACTTCTCACTGTGTAAATGAGTGGACTCACAACCTAGTCCACAGTCAGTGGAGAAAACATGAGAATCCAATACACATTACAGAAAATGACATTAATGTCAACTAGATAATACATCATGTTCTACCCCAGTTCCAAGAAAGTTATTTGCTAGCTTGTTTCTACCTTTGTAAAGTGCACTGAAACTACTTTTTGCAGCTTACCTTCTGTATGTAAATATGAAAAAAGTGTATTAGGATATAAATTGCATTAGATCAAGAAAAAACATCTGTGTAGTATAATTTATCTTGTTGTCAAAGGAATAGGATGAATTTTACATGAATGGACCAAATAATATAACAAACACAATATAATGCACTAAAAATATTCGTAATAAATTTTACACCTAAAACCCTAATATAAATATGATATTGGCCTTTTAAAGTAACAAATGATGATTCTATATTCTGCTAAACCTGTTAAAAACAATGCATGGTAAGGATTGCATGTCTCTTCTCCTGCCTGCTACAAATCATGTTCTCTTACAGCTAACGCGCAGCAGAAAAGTCCCATCATTGATTATAAGATGCTTCTATTAATAGAAAGCAAAATGCAAACATCTGTTGTTTGTTTGATCTGAAGCTTCAGCCCATAATATGGCTGAACACATAGAGCTCAACTTCAATAAAAGCGATATGGTGGTTAGATAGATATGGTTCCCAGGGCCTCTACTAACCACCATTTCACTGCATGCACTGCCAAAAAGACAGCAGTATTTGAGAATGATGCATGATCAATCCTGTAACCTCTGTGTCAAAATTCTCACATATTTATGTGACATAATGGTTTGAAACTGATCGATATAAGAATGTAAAATATTAAAAGGTTAGAGAGGAGGGGTTTCATTTATTTGCATGTGATCATGAGTACACCTACGCTCAATTCAATTGAGCTTTATTTGTATAGCAACCACTTCACAACAATGTCGTCTCAGAGATCTTCATAGAAATCAATTTGAGCCTATTCAAAATAAATAGTCTAGCTAAGGGCTCAGCTTTGGATTGCCAAGCTGTCATAAGCAGTGTTTAGGCCATGATGTTACTTATAAACTAATGCATCCTGACAAGCATATATGGTTTTAATAAATTAAATGCAGAGCTATTAACTATGTGCAGGAAATGTCTATGTTTTTCTTTATACTTCAATCAGACGTTTTGGAGACAAACTGATAGCTCCATAAACCGATCAATCAACGGATTATTGATTATATCAGTATGTGTGGCAAATTAGTGTGTTATTCCTCCAAATGAAATAATACATATTTTCCTCCAGTGCATAACTTACACAAGAGGCACAACACAGCATGTGTTCGTGTATAAGATGGGTAGAATGCATGGCAACACCAGTCTGCCAGGAATGTGGTGAACTTGGCAAACAAAACAAAAAAAGAACAACTTTCCTGAATCAAACACAAGCGTTCAGACGCCACTTAAACTGAGTGTTCCCATCAGTGAGTCTTTCATCAGCGGCTAACATCCTCTTTGGTAGGAACAATTTTCACTTTCTGAATTGGCCCCTTTTGGTGTCTTTACCCAATGCACAGAAGAACACATAGCTTATTTCAGTCAGAAACCCTGTAGGCTCTCTGTGAGGGGAAAAAAAGTTTTGAGCCTAGATGTTTATTTGTTTTTGGTGGTTTGTAAATTGCACTTTACATTTTGGGCAAGTGTCGAGGGGTTTAGTGGTAACTGAAGTGTCCAACGCATGCTTTTATATAAACGTTCAGCTCATGGGAGACAAAGAGCTGCACACAAGTACACATCTTTTGATGTACATTCACACATTCTGAAATGCTGCTGTAGCTAAATTATAGCAATACATAAGAGATGATAATGTATTCAAGAAGGCTAAAGTTGAATGTCAGCATTGATAATAAAAAGTTTCATTTTTCACACATTTGCACCCTGAACAAAGTTTTTTTCATTTAATCACAAAGTAAAACAGTAAAAATAGCAAAGTATTCTCCTTCATTACCATAGGAAAAGGATACATTTAGGATATCTGCCTGAAAAATCTTCTAAAAGTCTCAAAACAATACAAACAATAGTCTACCTCTATAAAGCAATGATGAATCATCAATGCAAAGAAATGTCTTTCTAGCTGTGCAGCTATTCAGCATAGTTTATGTTAACCCATAGCTCTGTGTCTACGTGTGTGTGCTTGAGTGCGTTATCGTGCCGTTGTCAGCAGTGTGTGCTCGATTACAGCTAAAGCCTGATCAAACAGTCCACATAAAAGAGTCAACATCTCCCTCGGCCTTGGAACAACACACATGCGAGCAAAAACAAGTAAACAGCATGCATACACATGCAAACACGCAGTGTGATAACTGGCCTCCTGTGAGGCTAACAAACTGTCACGACTGAGGTGTTCTTGATTCCTTGTACTTACATGGCCATTTCAAACTGATCCAGCCACTTCTTCTTCAGCTCTCTGGTCTTAAAGAAGAGTTCAAAGCCCATGTGCCCCTGCTGGTGCGTCACGTAGAAGCCGTAGCACCACTGTGGATTTCAGGAAGACAGAAATTAAACTGAATGTCCTAATGATTTAAACTTTGTTTCTCAGTTGACTACATTGCTCATTTACAGTCATGTATTTGTAGGTTCAAGTGTCAACTGTTTTACAATATCTGATGATGACGATGAAGCTTTGTATTGCAGCTGTTCGAAGAGCTAAATAAGAAAACAATCGAATAACATAAAAAAGAAAAAAAATATGTGAAACTGAGGAGAAGACATGTAGAATGTTATGGCCTTTGCTGCAGCAATAAAGAAAGCAGTGTAAGGGTGAGGGGCGACACCTCCATTACTAGTGAAACAAGACTTATCGTTAGATACATTCTTAATGCAGAGAGATAGTGATATGCGTGTGCCACCAGTGGGTGATCTCATATGTCCACAGGCTAAGATCCAACTCTGTCCTCCGAAAAGACAAGGCTCCTCCCCTTTTGTTTTAAAATAAAGCATCTTTCTGTCACCAGCCTCGTCATCCAACCTCCTTATGACCTTTATACACAACTCATAACAGTGTCCTGTGGGAAACCAGGTTCAAGCAAGGAAGCTGACCAATAGCGCAACATCTGCTGGTTATATAGTGTTTCTGCCTTAAAAAACACTGCCTTAAATAAGACAATTTGCTATGCCACCACTTTTCCAGCATCACTTAGATGATTGATGATCATGTATCTTCCATGATGCTTTCCCAGACCATTTGGGACTACCTCTGATGCTGTCTTAGAGTCAATATGGATCAAATTCAACCACAAATGCTTTTTTTTCTTTACGATTATCTCACGTGCACAACCTCATTTTGAATATATTGCCACGTCTTGGCCAAAAGACATTGCAGTTGTCGTAATCGTCAAAATTTGACTTCGTAGGGACTTCAATTGGTTTCAAATGCACTAATAAAACGTGGGTTGTTCCACACAGAGCCAATAGGAATGACTGTAGGCCACACATAAAGTTGCAACCATGCCAATCATCTGGTTTATTTAGCTCTAATAATGACAAGGCAAGCAAAATAGGATGCATAAGTCACTCCTCTCCTGTCAGAAAACCACTAATGCCATCATCAATCCTCCCTGGCTTTTGTGCCATGGATGTCACAAACCTCAGATATCAACCAAAGAGTGCTGGCTGCTGGGTTTTGTCAACAACAACAGAGCACCAGCTGCAATGGGAGTTTAACCAGAGTTCAACTCAAAGAGCACAGAAGGAAATACACTGAAGGCTGTGATAACATTGAGGCAGTGTCTGCTAATCTGCCTTAGAGAAACCAAATTGCTTTTAAAGTTATAAATAAAGAAATTCTTCTTCTGAGTCAAATCCCTGCCTAAGATTTTGACCGTGTCTTACAGAAGTTACATCTATTAAGACAAATGTGGGATTAACATACGCGTTTGTTTGCATGTTCCTTTCAGCTACACATTTAAGGAAAGCAGCTAATCAGAAGAGCCGTGTTTTTAATTCTTCACTGTCAAACACCGCCACTGGAGCAGCTTTAGGTTTAAAGCCTCACTCATGTTGACACTGAGGGGCATTTGCTGGACTTTTGCTCCGGTTTGATCTGTCATAGCTGATAATGAGAAAGGTGGTTGGATCTGCCTGTCAGCGCATGACCAGCCCCGATAATCCGAAGAGATTTAGAGCTCTGATGTGTGATCAATCACTGACGACTGTGCAGGTGCCGCTCTGTAGGGCCACATTCAAAATCTGAAGTTTCATTTAGCAGAGAATGATATATGATGTTAAGTAGCCTTGGAGGACTTCACACATTCATCACCTAATATTAGCATCTCTGTCCTGTGGTGTGTGTGTGTGTGTGTGTGTGTTTCTGGGTGTAAGTACACCGTGCTACTGGATGCTTACATATGTCTGTGTGCAAGTTTGCCTGTAAACGATGACAATAGATGTGTCATTTTGTGCAACGTTAAGTAAAGGTTATGCATAACTAATGGAGTATTATGATGGAAAGGGGGTTAAAATAAAAGGTGCCCAGATTAGCACAGTTATTCACAATATTGGCTCAAGTCAAAACTGTAAATTCAATCCCCCAAAACTACAGAAAGACCAAGACTAAAAATGTTAAATACTGTCATAACCCCACAAAATACGCACACATCATAACTGGATAATAAAGAAAATGATTATGATAATAAATCCCTTTCATAAAAACCACATCCCATTCTGGCAAGCTGTCAGTTTCACACTAGCAATCAGCACTGAAGTGAGAAGACACCATCTGTGGGCATACATCAACAAGACATCAACAAGTCCTTTTCTACGACAATATGGCCAACAAACGCTCCCACAAGGCAAAAGACAGCTTTCTGTATGAAATGTTTAGGGAGATGGAAAAAGCAACCTCT
This sequence comes from Pseudomugil tenellus, assembly GCA_037177515.1. Taxonomy (NCBI): domain Eukaryota; kingdom Metazoa; phylum Chordata; class Actinopteri; order Atheriniformes; family Pseudomugilidae; genus Pseudomugil; species Pseudomugil tenellus. The sequence continues at coordinate 19,974,959 of JBAMHX010000009.1, read as the reverse complement.
GCAACCACTCAGAGGTCATGGGGGGGGGCTAATGTGTTTAAATCAGCAGCTGAGCAGGTACTGCGCAGAAACTTTGCTGTTGTATAATTTGTGAACAAGTCATTTCATCTCTGACATCATAGTGTGATAAAGATTCATTTTGTTGTGCGGGTAAAAGTGCAGTCTCACACCCGACTGACCTTTTTGACTTCTTTGTCAGATGTGGGGTTGTTGGTGACTTTGAAGTAGTTGAGATCCAGTATGTCCTTCATCTCATAATTGTATCCTCTTCGCTTGCAAACGATGGCAGCAACATCAAATAAAAAGATGTGTCTGTAAAACACAATGCTTCTGTGTTATCTACTCTATACAGTAAAGAAAACATTTCAGCTATAGAGAAAAAAATCCACTTGACTCTTGAATTTTTAAATATCTCTGTTTCAGTAAAGAAACCCTCAATGGATCATTCATATTTGGTTTTATTGTGTGCAAAGCTACTTCCTCGCTTAGGAAAATAAAATAGAAGTAAAACAACCTGTCTTGTTTCTTCTTGTCAACATTGGAGATCAGGCGCACCTCTCCATCTCCCTTTGGCCGACCAAAAGAGAGTAGTGGCTGATTCTGCAAGCAAAAGATGACTGTATTACACGACTGAGTTTTTCTCTTTTTGCAATGTCAGCGTTTTATCTATCAGAAGCTTTACAAAATACAAGCATGTTGATAATTATTTTAAAGCATTTTGTCATTTAAATAACTGTAATTTATTTTCATTAAATTTCATTTAAATTTAAATAATATGTTTAAATATAATTACAATTAAACTGCTAAGTGGATAGATTTTAGTTTTGTGAGAACTGCACAGGTAGTGTTACACATTTTCCGAGGCGTTTATTTCAGTAACAGAGGTGTAACCCAAACCAAAAACAATGATTTCAGCTAAGAGTGCTATTACATACTCATATAATAAGATTGATTTTTCTCTCCGCACTAAATATATCATTTACAGAGGTATCAAGACACTGTGTAAGTTCTTGTGTTCTTGTGAAACTACAAGTTTTTTTTCTTTAAATAAACAACTATTCCTGTTTTGTCTTAGAAATGTTAAAGTAACCAAATAAATAACTATTTTAATTAATATTAAACCATACTTTCTTACTTTTTATTTATAATAGTGGGGACTTGATAGATTTTAAAGTTGTGTTAAAGCCACAATGAGTAAGTTAGATTCTGTTAATATTTCTTTTCAACACTGCAAAATATGACTTTATTATTTTATTATTAGTTCACCACAACCTCCTGGCATTCTCAATGTTTCTTGCATTGAGCTTCAAATAACATTAAATAAAATAAACTTTTTGTCACAAAAAGAAACAAATAAACATGACAGAGGTTCTGTCACATTTGTCTCTTTTAAGAATCTGCTGATCTTCCCTGTAATTAAACTAGAATTATACGATACAGAAAATCTAACGCTTTCCTGCTTTTTTTCTGGTTATCTGTTAACAACATGCTGAGGAACATCAGTCTGTAATAAATAATGAGACTATAACTAACTGCTGGAGGACAACAAACAACAAATTATCAGTTTACTCAACAGATTTAATATATACCTTAACTCAAAATGCATGTTTATGCTTTTGGAAGATCCTGTTAACTACCATTCATACTGAAAGCTTACGTTTTCATTACTAAACAGAAATTGAATTTTCATTATGTTTTCATCTTTAAAGCACAGTGAAGCCATAAAGAAAATCTTCTAAGAGCTAAGAGGCTACAATTAATCAATTAATTATTTTTGTCATATTTTACTTAATAATTTACAATAAAACTTTAATCACTCAATGAAATACCAATCAGAAGTTAAAGTGCATGATGTGTTTGAAACCATAGAAAAAAAAGCACTTTTAAAAATGAAAGCTATTCATATCATAACGTCAACTTTGCATATTTTTCAACTGGATCATCTGCTTAAAAATCTAATGATCATTGGAGTTCTCAAACTGTATATCTAAAAAAGAGTGAAAATATTTAGCAGTGTAATTTTGTCACTGAAAATTGGGGTGAGGTTAATGAAGTAAGTTAACTTGTTTATACCTGTTTTATATAGTATGTAAAGAACAGAGAATAGAAGTGTTTTGTACATTAACACAGATTTTAAGTCGATTTTTTCATTTAGTTTAGTTTTTTTATTGCCACATCTTCTAAACTCAAAATTTGAACAAAAAATTGTATCAACCATAGAAATAAAAAGCCTCAAAAGCTTCATTTACTCTCCCATGACGTTTACTCTAACAACACCTGATTATTGCAGGAATATTAATTTGATTTACCAGGTTTTCAATAGACTTCTGGTACTGGTCGATCTCCCTTAGAGTCTCATTATCTCGCTTCACTTCGTTGACGTACTGAGCGAGGTCCTAGGCAATACACAGAGACACGAATACACATATTCTGTGAAGATATTTCAATCTAAAAGTGGTGAGATAAAAATACAGTCTGTGAAAATGTTTTCCTGCTCTGTAAATAGTTTTAGACTCACATTTCGGAAAAACACAAGCATTTAAAACATTAATGGTGAGGAAGGGGTTAATACCACTGTCACTTCAGCTTTGTTAAAACAAATCATATACCAGAGCAGTAGTTTAGCATAATATTGCTTATGTTTCAGGTGTAGAATAAAAACAAAACAACATCAATTTAGATTCAAAGTAAAATAAATTAAAACAAAAACATTATTAATTCTGTTTTTGCTCTTAAATACTGATTGTTGCTATTTATGCTAATTATGCTAATTATGCTAATCGTTTGGATTTTGAACACTATGAGTGATATAAATCTGCTCCTTAAAGAAAGCTGATTAACCTATTGCATATTGCCTATAGCATATTTTCTACTTTTGACACATGTTTACGAAACTATTATGAAGACTACATACATTTTGTTTTTAAATTAAAGACATTTATTAAAGACATTTCATGCTAATATCAGAAAAGAGCATTTATTCTCTGCTCAAAAAAATCTGAATCTACTAAAAAAAATAAATGTTCTAAAAGATAGACGTCTTTCAGATGCTGTTTCCTGGCTTCAGCAGTTTTCTGTATTTTGATTCCCAGATGTGCAAATTAACTGCTTAAATAAATTCAGCACTTTCTGATGAAGTCTCATCGTACATTAACCCGCATGAAAAGAGGAGGCTTTGACTTTACTTCTTGGAAATAAGGGTTAATAGGAGAATGACTCCAGCACACTGGAATTATCTGTCATCTTTTGGGAACAATTTACATCTCAGTGATCACACACACCACTGAAGCACTCCACTTACTTTCATGGCATCGAGAGCAATCTTTAAGTTGCTTTTATCAGCAGCATCATGAGTATGTTTGACTAATTCCTGTTAGAGAGAAAGGACAGGAAGATAACCAATTACACACACTCTTACACACAAATACAATACTTTGACATCAGTGTCCTTGATACGATAACAAAAAATCCTCTTTTCATATGTATAAGATAATCATTACTGTCTGTCTGTTTGTCCCGTTTGTCTGTTTGTGTAAAACATAACTCAAAAAGTTATGAATGATTCTCATGAAATTTACAGGACATACCCAGAACGGGAAGATGAACAAGTGATTAAATTCTGGAGGTGATCCAGATCACATCTGGATCCAGGAAGGTTTTGAAGGATCATTTAACATTACAAGATAGCCACTCATGTGATGGCACCTGACACCTCCTACAAGCCATTTCTGTCTGCTTTTTACCACTCTGACAAAGATCATGTGTGACTGAGTAATATTTTGGAATGCAAGTCACAATATGAGGGGGAACTGTGAGCTTGGCGGAGGTTTGAGCTCTCCGAGTACTTTTCTAGTTTGTATTGGTTTACTCTAAACTGACAGTAGTAAAAAGGTTTTTATTCTAAATATACCACATTATGATGAACTTCATATTAAAAATGTAAATAACTGACCTTCCCTCCATTACATTTCAGATAAAAACTATCCTTTTTCCATAGGAATTAAAACAGCTATATGTTTTTACTGATATACTGTTTTAAGCACAATAGTATGATTTTTGTTGCTTTTTTGCATTCATTTTACAATATAAATTCCCAATAATCAGTCAGTCAAATAATCCAACCAATTATTTTGAGACAAACAGCATTGACACTGTCAGATCACCTGTCTCCAATTTTGGAGATTTGCAGATACGTCTGCTGACATGTCTGCGGTGCAGACAGCCTTGCCATGGTGTATGCTATACAACAATGCATTTGATTACATGTAGACACTTATTTTATTGTTGCAATATTACATTATTTTTTTAAACTACAGGTACTGTAAACATGCACTTGAGTAATCAGAGACAATAGAGAAACATTTTATATAATAAATACTTATTTTATGCAATTCTCTGTGTAATTTTGAATAATCATTGCATTATTTTTCCATTTTATAGTAAAAAAATAAAGAAGAAAATAAAGAATATCATGATATTAGCATGCAGGGTATTAGTCTATCTATCTCAGTAATGTGCATCTCTAACTGAAATCCTAGAGCTGCTTTTTTTATACCCAGCAAAGAAACCATGCATGAATCATGAAGCCATGCAGCTGACATACAAATGCTATCAAATATAATGTTACGCTCAGAAAAAAATGCTGGAAGAAAAATGCATATCTTGGCAACATAATCATACTCCTATATTAATTATTTTAATAAACGCTGGAAGTTGTTGCTGTTGTGCAAACTCCGAGGCAGAACCAATCTGTTGTCGAAACCTGTGTGGACTAGCTGATGGTTGGCGTCCACCGTAGATATCGTTGCTTTTCATTACGTAAAACTTGTTCAGCATTTCCCAATATTGTGCTTAAATGACTATTATTGCTGACATAGGATTGTTTTTTATTCAAAAATGTTGTTTGTTAATCACACCAGCTGCCATTGTATTTGCTGTGTGCTTGCTCATCCTAAGCAAAAATGATAATCAAAATTTTCATTATTCTTACAGGAATACATGTATTATGAGTTTAAATCTAAAAGTGTGGGGAATTACTTTAGGTGTGATAAGCACTCTAATAAAATCCTATAATGAAAAGATCAAAAATCCTTTGAACTATTGTCTCAGCTATATCACATTTCCTCCTGAGCCATGTACGCCACACCTCTACCTCTTCCCCCTCTTTTTTTGTCCTTGTCACACAGATTCTCCACAGGGGATGGCAAAGAACTCCCAGGGATTGACATAATTTACTATGAAGGCCTTTATCTTTTACATCGATTTAAAATGGCTTTCTAGTTATTGCCCACCCCCATCCCACCAGCTTTAATCTCTATCCTTTGATTCATACAAACTGGGTGAAACTTTGTGACACACTTTATCAGCAGACTTGTAAAACTGGTGGGAATATTAAAGACTGTAAATGTGAATTTAACAGCGAGAAGAAGGGAGAATGATGTGGCCCAAAATTAACTAAATCATTTACTAGTTTGAACTGCTATCAGTCATCTAATCAGTTATCAGATGATTTCAATTTTACATCTATGTATTTAATTTTTTTTCACAGAGCGGAGTTTGTGGCACTGTGAAAGGAGGGAACAAACTGAGCAAACATGCGGAGGATGTCGCCCTCTAGTGGTCACGGATCTTCACTAATACCATGAAAGCTGGGTTAAGTGAAATAAAGTTTTGTTTTTTTTTAAAAAAAAAAAAAAAAAAAAACTTTCAGACCAAGTGGTTCAAACGTAATCTTATCAAATTTGCGTTTTTGGATTGGGTCAGATCTTGAAAACTGTTTTTTCAAAAGGGACTGGAGGATTGAGAATATGGATTGGATTATGTAATCCATTCTTAGTTTTGATGAAATCCTTAGTTTTGGTTGTTCAACTTTTTAGTAGGATCTAGATAACTTTGATTCAACAAAACAGCATTAACCTGATCCCAACAGGGGGTTGGATTCTTAAATTTGGAAAAATAAAAACATAACATTATCTTGTCCCTTTAAATAAAACCTAATAAATTTCAATAACAAACAAATCAAATAATGAGTTTTCCTATCATATCCTGCTTAATCAGAGAAGAACCTGTCATAAATCATTTCTAACAATTGCATATCTTCCTACACATCCAGTAAGGCCGTCATTCATCCAGAATGCTAAAGATTGGTCAGATTCGTCAACGCACAACTCCAGTCCCAAATTAACATCACCAGAGATGGACATGCAGACTTTTTATTTAGGATGTAGTTGTTGATTACTTTGCTTTTTCTTTGGTGTGGTTCAGAAGAGAGGTCATATTATTAAGAATAAGGATTTTTTTTAAGAATTAATGATTTTTATGACTTTCTTTATTTCTACTTAAAATAAAAAAAAACAAGTAAAGTGACCCCATATTGACTCTTCTACGTAGCTGGTAATTTACATTGTTTTAAATTCTGGTAATCTGGTAATGTGCTCATCTTAAACACTGCAAATCTGGATGAGGGTGATCCAAAGCGGTTCAAGGGTAAGACAAATTACCACATTGTGGATTGTAAAAAATAGGATTCCCAAATCCGGCTTATTTTCATCCAGATGAAATCTCTTGAACAATTAGATCATAGGTTTTTTCCACTGTATATACAAGAAGAATAACACCTCCATTTAAATGAAATAAATATAAACAACATCAAGAGATCATGATAAGGTTAACAGTTTTTTTTTTATATTATTCCCTTCTGTCTTTTACTGTTAGAACAAAGCATTTTCAATTTATCACACAGAAGAAAAAAAAAATACAACCTTTAAAAGATGAAGCATTGCTGTTAGGATTCTCTTAATGTCGGGTCTCTTAATGGTCTACAGTGACAACATTTTAACATGTTTATGGTACGAGTAATGAATTTAAATCATTAAATGAGTTATTGTCTATGTATGATGTTCCTACAAGATATTATTGTGTTTCTATAAAGTTTGTATTGCCAGCATGTGCTCCTCCTTACAACACGTCTTACAAGACAATACTCAAGCTTAGAGCCCAAATCCTACAGAATTTTAACCAGGTCGCTGAATCATTATAAATCAGACAATGAATGGAGACATTGACTGGCATGCACCAGAAAAGAACAAGGAATAATAAACAGAATTTCTACCAAAACACTTGCTTCCTTCACACTCCTAAGAAACTTTTTACATTTAACAAAGCTCATTTCATCTGCTAACTTTGAGCTGCACTTTGTCCCAAGATCCTAATTAAGCTTGCATTTGAGTTTTTCCAGCGGTACATAGTCTTGTAAAATGCTGAACAGTTATCTGATGTTCTTTGTGTTAGTGGACCAAGTTGCAGTGAACTGCTTTTACAAAATTATTCCTGAATTAGGCTCTCATTTCTCCCGAAATACACACTGTTGCTATTTGATATAGGTGGAAGTATTATTGCTGGATGGTAGTTCTCATGTTTTATGATGAATAAATATGTGTATGTTTGCTATTCATGTATTAGCATTTAAATAAATATTAAATAAAATTGTGCTTCTTTTAATAAAAGCAGAAGGTGAAAAAAATTCATACATTTATAACTATGCCACTTTACACACAAACCTCCTGTTCCAGTGCAGCTGCTGTGTGTTATATGTAGCATCATAAATAAAGCAAAACAAATAAAAATAAAATACATAAAAAAAATAAAAGCTGTTACAGATAGTTATGAATACCCTCATACTTCTAAGGCCTCTGGCCTTAAAATACTGATTAATATTAATCATAAAAATTGACAAATGCTGTGACTCTAAATCAAATCAAACTATTTTTATGGGCCATTTCATGCAACCAGTTTTAAAACAAAGCAAGCCTTCACAAATGGAATTATATTACGTAGGGTTGGTTATTTAGTCTTATTCAATAAATTAAACTAACCATACCTGCAGAAGAAGATGATACTTTAGGACTCTTTGCATTGGGACAACTAGCAAGTCCCTGAGTGTGAACTTCCCATTGTTGGCTCTTTTGGAGCACTCCTGAATGAAAAACAACAAAGAAAAATGTCTAAAATAACCATGAACTACAAGTCCATCACTACAGAAATGTAGATGCTGGTTTCATATTAATTTTATACTTCTAACAGTCCCCTTTTATTTTCTCAGTTACCATGTCAGTTGTGAAAGCTAATATTTATTTCCTATTATATTGTTTAATACACTTTACAGGGAAAACCATCCTTTATATATTTTAAAAGGGTCTGTTAATGTATATGCACTAACTATACACTAGATGTCACCAAATAACCAGAAATATTTCATAGAAGCCCGGGTTACAAAAAAGCAAGTTTTACCTCCAGCTTCAAGCGAACATCTTCTTTTTCTTTGCAGATGAGGTCTAAAACAGCTATGGCGATCTCCACCTGACTGCAATATATCCCATAAATGAGTAGTCTGCAAGTCAAATGAAAGGAAGTGAAACCCTGATGAGAATTGTTGATAGGGAGTGAGATGTTGCCGTAAAGCTTAAATCTTGAAAGTCATCATAGTTAAATCTGTCCGCCATGAACAGCAGAAAATATAAACAACAGTTTCACTTTGAGTTTATGACGAGGCTGGAACCTGCTTATGATAAGATCATTCAACTGATGTGTGTGAAGAAGCTATCATGACAGAAACTAAGAACTGAGACATAACTACAGAATATAAACGACAAAATCTAATTTAAATTTTTAAAAGTGAAAAACTAATCAAGTTTAGTTTCTACATGTACATAAGATTCCTATCCACAGATTAGAATGAACTAAAGAAGTACTGACACTTCCAGTTTCTCTCCGTTACCTTTCTTTGTAGCTAATAAAGATCTGGTATAGATTTGAGGCATTTCTCTTTGTGATGGAATCCTGTACTTCAACCATCAGGGTCTTGTGAACTTTAACTAGGTCCTGCGTAAGAAAGAAAGCCATCAGTATGTGAACAGACGTATTAAACTTTCATGTCATGGGCGAAAACAGTGGGACTTACTGGAATGTTGACAAAAACTTTATCAATTTCAGCATCAGAGAAGAACTTCCTCTTCAATGGATTCAGGAAATACTACAAAACAGCAAAACTAATATGAATAATGTCCTCTCCTTTTTATCTTTCCAATTATTAATATTAAACAGTAACATTTACAGTGAAGCCATTCAGATGTCATATTAGGTCAGATAACAGTGACAACAAGGCAAATGAGGGAAGTGCTAACTAGGAATTTCCCTCAAAAGCCCCTAAATATTACCAAGAAAACACTCATAATAGGGTGCTGCCTTATTAAACATGATACAATCAACTACAACTGATCAGATTAAGATTAAGGAGTTGAAAAATTCATTGTATGTCATGTACATCATGTAATGGTTGCAGAGGGAGTTCGATACCTTCTCAATGGACTCTAGAGTCTCTGTGTATCTCTCCTCTGTCTGTTTGATCTCTGTAAGGCAGCAGCTCCGCACATCCACCTCTGCCTGCTTCTGGAAAGACACATTCACTGAAAAAAATCTGCCCAATGTAAGTTGCATAAGTTTTAACTGAATACATTAGTCTACAGCGTCATCTAGTGGGTTTATCCACAACTTTCCGAGCGAAACACTGAAGGTCGCCATGACACCTTTTCTCCCCGGAAGCCAGTTTTTCACTTCCGGTCTTCGCTAAATGCATGGAAAACTGTATATTTTAGAAGGGCGATTTGATTCGATATATTCACGGAAATGTCTTCTGGGATGACCTCTGCTGTTGTTGGATACATACAAAACTCGAGGAAACTTACAGATTTTATGAATGGAGCTTGTTACGACCATAAAGTCACTCGCAAGATGATGCAAAGAGATGAGGTGATTTCACAACAATGACTAACAGCGCTGAAGGACAAACACCCACCTAGGGGATCTTCTTCTGCTCTTATTATTTTGTTGATTATAAACTGACAGAACTGCATCCAGATTGACAATTATATCTGGGCTACGAACGGTCAGCAGCAAATTAGAGGTGAAGGCTAACTAGATAGCATATTGCAGCTGATCAGACACCTGCTTCCACCTGCAGCAGTGCAGCACAAAGATCTTCATAAGTACTCTAATTATTGGTGCAGGTTAGTTCATGAGGTAGCTTTTATCTTGTATTGTATTTTCATGACTATGGGGTGGACTTAAAAAAGTCTAATGTGTGGTTTTTGTGTGACTTTGAGAAAGCGGCTGTCGGAAAGGACAGCATAAGAACCGTGTGGAAAAGTATGGCTACAGTGAAAGAACTTTAGGTTATTTACATAACCCCAGTTCTCTGAGTAATATGAGTGAGATGTCTCACTATGGGATGCAGGCCTCTTTGCAGCCCTCAGAAGTAATGATCTCACTACGGCAATCCTGATTGGCTGGTGAACATGTCTGTCCACATCAAGTAGTGCCACCCTCCTTAAGTGGCTCATGCAGACAGCACCTGCCTCATTCAAGATAAGCACCTCTTCTCACTCACCCAAGCAAGAAGGGTTGTCTGGTGAGACATCTCACTCATATTCCTCAGAGAACCGGGGTTATGTAAATAACCTAAAGTTCTCTTTCATAATATTTCGCTCGATGTCTCACTATGGGATGTGGTAGCTCCTGTATTGCCAGACAAGCTTATCTAGCGTCCACCAACCTACAGGAAAACTTTCTGTGTCCCAATCAGGACAGCAGAACTGCAGGTGCCATGCACAGGGCGGACACGTCCAGCATATGGAAGTATGGACAAGTATGGACAAAAGTGAGGGTGAGGACCAACTCGCCACTACACAGATGTCCTGTACAGAAACTCCCCTGAACAGGGCCCTAGATGCCGCCAGGCCCCGAGTAGAGTGTGCCCGCAGGCCCTTGGGTTGTTGCAAACCCTGACTGGTTTAGGCCAGTGTGATAGCCTCAACCACCCAGTGGGAAAGGTGCTGTTTTGTGATTGGTTTACCTCTTTGAGGATTAGCCCAAGACACGAATAACTGGTCGCCCCTCCTGAAACACTTAGTCTTATCCATGTATATGTGCACAGCACAATCTGGACATAGCGTATATGACTGCGGTTCCTCTGATGAGGAACCGAAGCCAGTCAGATCTATAGGAGAACATGAGCCCACCACCTTAGGCACAAAGGCGAGGTTGGGCTTCAAAACCATCCTCGCATCTCCTGGGAAAATCTGAGTGCATGAAGGATGAACTGAAAGTGTGTGGATGTCACTGACACACTTAGTTGAAGCTAAAGCCAGTAGCAGCACCGTCTTAAGGGACAACTGCTTCAAATCCAACTCCTCCAGTGGTTCAAATGGGGGCCCCTTAAGCCCCTCTAGGACCACAGCTAGATCCCATGATGGTACCAATGGTCTGGACACAGGAAAAAGTCTGCGTGCTCCTTTCATAAAGCGGCAGACCAGCGGGTGCTGGTTCGCTGTTAGTTTCCCAAATCCCACGTGACAAGCACCAATAGCTGCCAAGTACACCTTAACTGTGGAGAAAGCCTTCCTTTTGTCAATCAGATCCTGTGAGAATGACAGAATCACTCCTACAGAGCAGTGAAAAGGCATGTGGCCACATCCGTGACACCATTCCTCGAACAATCTCCACTTACAGTCATACAAAGACCGAATAGAGGGGGCCCGAGCACTTTGTATGGTGGAAATCACTCGCTGTAGGAGCCCCACAGCTGACAGGTTGTGCCACTCAGGGGCCAAGTCATAGTGCCAGGCGTTCAGGTTGACCGAGGTTTACTAATCATTCTGTCAAACAAGGGGCAGCAGCGATGCATGTGTGAGCATCCTGTATTTGTATTTCCTCAAACATTTGTTCAGAGCATGCAGATCTAGGATCGGGCGAATTCTGTTCTCTCCACATTTGGGAACCAGAAAATACCTGGAGTAAAATTCGCTCTGACACTGTGCGGGAGGTACGACACAGATCGCTCCTTTGTTTAGCACGGAGGCGATTTCCTCCCTTAGAACCCAAGCGGACTCCCCCCAAGCCTGGGAGTGAACAATGCCGACGAATCGCGGGGGAACGGTGGCAAACTGCAACCTGTATCCCCTCAAAATCGTCCGTAAGACCCAGGGTGGAGCTGTGTGCGACCCACCTCTCCCTCCTCAAGGAAAGTGGGGACACGTACTGCAGCTCCTCCACCAAGCTGTTTAGGTACTTTAAACTACAAAACCTGGGGGACAGCAGACATAGAAGTCCTCCGTTGCGTCGGTGGAGAAGGAGCAGGGGCTTCCGAGGGAGGCAAAGCTGGAGCGCTTCATCTTCCTTCTTTTTGGCTTCGCATCTCAGTTAAGCCATCTGCCATTGAAGCCAAAGCGCAGCCGAAAATCCCCTCCGGGGGACAGGTTGGTGAGGTTGAGCCACGGTACATATTCCTGCAGCACCATAGTTCCCAGCGCTCCTCCTGTGGCCTGAACCTGCAACGAGAGGCTCCATCGGAAGCATGCGGACCAAACCCAGGGCCTCCATCGCCTCACAATCGAGGGACGAGGAACCGGGAATCGGGCTCCTGCTTCTGTGGGGGCGGTCTTTCCATGATCGCGCCACCTCGTCCAGTAGCTCCGAGTTGTTTTGTTGCACTCGTCCAGTAGCTCCGAGTTGTTTTGTTGCACTCTTAGCTGCAGACAATTTCTTCCCTTCGTAGCGGGACCTGGTGGTCTCGGCTACGACAGCAGGCCAGGGGATGGCCTCTTGTTGCAATCTTAGCTGCAGGCAATTTCTTCCCTTCGTAGCGGGACCTGGTGGTCTCGGCTACGACAGCAGGCTGGGGATGGCCAACCGGACTGCAGCGCATTTGCACACGTCGAGGATGTCCGAGTTGGGGAGGGGAGAAGCTGGTTTGCTGCTCTCACCTCCATCCCAAGAGGTGACAGAAGGCATGGGCTCTGCAGCCCTGGCCGGAGTGACAAAGATGTCATCTTCCTCTTCATCCTCTGATATGAGGAGATTAGGAGCGATCCTCCTCTTCCCCACAGTCCAGTTCCAGGCAACTTCCTCATTCGGGGAATACGCGGCTAGGTCGAGCTGTGAACCCCAGCTGATGCTAGCCTCCTGTATTTCCGCCGCAGCTGCCCCGTTCTCCTCCTCCTCTTCGACAACAGCGTCAGTGGAGGGGAGGTAGGGATTATGTCCAGACAGACTAACTTGGCGGTCTAGTCATCTGCGAAGACTTTTTAAAGTGAACACAGCGCAGTGTGGACACGAGCCTGGGACATCGATAGCCTGCTGGGCATGTTTCAGCCCCAGGCAGTTCGAGCAGACCTGGTGTGGGTCTCTGCTCCATATCTTACTCCCACAGCGACAGGGACGTGCCCGTTGTCTCCTAGTACTCTGGTGTGACGATTTTTAGCCTCCATTCCTAGCGAGCTGGAGAGCAGGCTGGGAGTTGAGGCGGTTAGCTGGTGTGCTAACCGAGGATAAACAAAAGCAGCTGGTCTGCTAGCACTCGGTGGGTGAGAAGCCGTGGTGGGGCTTATAGCTCAGTGCAGACCAGGCCGTGGAGGGCGAGGAAGCACTGAAGAAGGTCTGGTGTGACCTGGAGTAATGCCCAAGGCTAGGTAGCCCCCGGCGACCAAAGCTAACACAAGGTCAGTCTGTGGACAGTTAAGCTAGGTAGCCCTGGACGCGAGATATGCTCCAAGTGAGAAGAGGTGTTTGAATGAGGCTTGTCTGGCAATACAGGAGCTACCACATCCCATAGTGAGACATCGAGCGAAATATTATGAAAGAGAACTTTAGGTTACTTACATAACCCCGGTTCTCTGAGGAATATGAGTGAGATGTCTCACCAGACAACCCTTCTTGCTCGGGCGAGTGAGAAGAGGTGCTTATCTTGAATGAGGCAGGTGCTGTCCGCATGAGCCACTTAAGGAGGGTGGCACTACTTGATGCGGACGGACACGTTCACCAGCCAATCAGGATTGCCGTAATGAGATTATTGCTTCTGAAGGCTGCACAGAGGCGTGCATCCAATAGTGAGACATCGAACGAAATATTATGAAAGAGAACAAGTGAAGTAAATGAACACGGACCAACAGTTTAATAAAAAGGAAGGAATTGACTATAAAACTACAAAGCTGGGGCAGAGCAGCAATGACAGACCCAAAAGAAACCTTTTTCACATTTTGAATTCTGATCGTGGTGAACGAAGCTAAACAACCGGAGCTAAACAATCGGAGTTAAACAATCGGAACCCTGAATTGTCATCTACCCATTCTGTTTGAGTGGATGGATGTGACACTAATCGCTCCGTTCTGTCTTCTTTTGAATACAATGCGACCCATTTATTCATCTTTGAGATTTGGCCATTGTTTGAATAATGAAAATTTTATTTTTATTTTTTTTCTGAAGCAGTATTACATTTTAAAACAGTACTAGTTAATTGCTAATGTAGCTGGAAGAGCGAAACAGACTTTAGCATAATTTTACACAATGGATTATGGAAATGGGGTCTGCCAAGAAAGTGGTGGATAATGCAAGTTTTATTTTGGTAAGGCCACGTAAAAATTCAAGATGGCCAAACGTGAAGCCCAGCAGTTCATGTGTTAAGCTTGTATTTCCGCTCAAAAATGATTGTTGCCTAGGACAATATATGCAAGTATAAAAAATATGGAACATTTATTTTGTATTTATTTGACGAGGTATATGTAGATTTTTTGTTAAATCTGAGCAAGTTAAAGTTATGAGCCTAATTGATGTTAGCTTGGATTTAGCATTTCATTAGCATTGGTATGGAGATTTGTAACACAGTGCTAATACACATTTTATATTTTCAGTTTCACAGTTTGTCTAAGAGGACAATAGCTGAAGGCTATTCTTCAACAAATAAGCTCAAAGGAATCAAAGACTGTTTATTGGAGCACCGTTATCTTGCAGTCTAGCATTGCAAACAGTAACTTGGGGCGTGGACAGCATAATTACTCATGACTGGGCGAGCTCTACTGTACAGTTTTGATTTCCTGCAACACATTTAAGGAATGTTACATTCCCATTTAAGGAATGTTACAGCCCCTGTGATGGAAGGGCGAACTGTCCAGGGTAAGTTGGAGTACATATATCTAGGTCATAATTTGAATTACAACAATTCCCAAAATGATTAATTGTTCAACAAACCAGTTCAGATATTTTGTTGGATTTGTGGTGAGTGTATACATGCTTGTGGTTGAGCAAGGCTGACTCATTGCAGTACCAGTAGGGGATGCTGCTCTGTCTTCATGAGATGTTCATAAATCTGTCCTCCATCGTACTCATCTTCCAGACTGTAGACCGCAGCATACAAGTCATCTTCGTCCTCAGGAACATTCTCACTACACATACATAGATAAATACCTTTCAAATTGCATACAGCATCTGTATGGTTTACACATAAAAAATCTTTAAAACATCATCTCCTTAGTAAAAGTAAAAATGAGCCGAATTCATATAAAATCCATTCAGCTTCCCACTAAAACCTGCTGATCCTTTCAAGTGAACATCAGATAATTAAATGCTTCCAATGACAACTCTTGCATCAAAAGAAGCTTTAACAGAAATTCTGCAGTTATTCTGCAGTATCAATCACTCTGTCAGCATCATCTGTCCAGAAGGCTATGTGGGTGGTGTTGAAGTACTCAGCTAAAAAAAAAAAAAGAAGAAAAAAACGAGCCAACTTACTCATTCATTTCCTCTGACAGTAACAGAGAAACAGAGCCAAGTCTTTTACCAAAATACGTGGGTGTTCAGAGTCTTGGACGGCATGGATGATGAGTAGTGAGAGCTGGATATGTTTTTCAATGAAATAGTAACATTCTACCAACATCAGTAAAGTCTCCTCAGAGAGGAGGATCATACATACTCAATCAAGTCTTCCAGATTGTTGTAAATGTCCTCATCTTTTAGGCTCTCCTCCAGTGGAAATGGCCTGAAAGTGTAAAAAAAAATGCATAACTTTAGATGAAAAATGAAAGTCGATTAAGCATTTATGTGTCTATGTACAGAGATAAACCTTTATAAAGCTTAAAAGGAGGCACATTCGTCCCAGCAAATTCAGACAAATTTACCACCTAAACAATGTGAATGTAAAGCTTCATGAAAGCTTCATAAAATACAACTGCTTGTAATTATCTTTTATACATGGAGTAAAACTCCATGGAATGGGTATAAGGAGAGATCAAAGGAAAAGGGAATTCTGGTGTGGGGGTAGAAGATGGTGTAGGAGGGGACGTTTGTGGGGGAGTGGTGGGTGGTATGT
>JBAMHX010000009.1:19921311-19932521 GCA_037177515.1 Pseudomugil tenellus | reverse complement strand
GCTAGGATGGTCTTAGTTGTATACGTTGTAAGTAGTTTGGATTACATGTTTTTGTTTGTTTTGTATGGTTTTTTTTTTTTTTTTTTTTTTTTTTTTTTTTTTTTTTTTTGTTTTTTCCCCCCCCCCCCCCCCCCCCCTCTTGATTTGGAGCACCTAGTTGAAGTTTTCATACATTTGATCCCAGAGTATTTTTTAAATCTCCAAATGCTGCATTACCTTACATGAACCCCTCCAGTTAGCATCACCCGTCCTCCATCACTACAGAGTGCACTTTGAATCAGGGATGCTTTGGTGTGTGTAAGATTGTGCACCATGTCAGATGATGGAGAAGGAACTTGTATGTTTTTGGAAACGCCACAGTGACATTTAGGTTATGGTGTCTTTGCTTTTTTTTTCTTTTTTTGAGTTGGGGGATATTTTGCACTTATTTTTGCATATTTTGAATAAGGAGAGGTGATTTTCTTTTACATCCTTCTGCTTCTTCCTTCTCTCTCCATTCAGAAACTCACCTTCAACAGGAAATCTTCCGTTCACCTCTTAATGAACGTGAAAATTAAGTGGTGAATGGTGTTCAGCATGTGTATAGGAAAAGGTGCCAGATGTCAAGCTCTGTTGTGAAATGCTGGTTCTCTTATTTTATTTTTTTTTATTTTTTGAAGAGTCGGACCCGACCTGGATCAATCAGTTGAAACACTGCCTGTGCGCAAAACGAGGGTAATCTAGTGTTAGACCTGTTTGTGTGGTTGATTTAAAAATCACATCAACAAAGAAAACAAGTAATATTACTCTTCTGTTCTTCTTGCCACAGTTCTAGAAAGAAAGAGAAATAGCTGACCCTGTTAAGTTAGGTCATAAACCTCACTTCCCAGCATTTCCAGAGTAATATGTTACAGAAGAAGATTAAAAACACACAGCAAACAGCATAAACTCCAGGGTGCTTTGTAGTTTCCTAAAGCAATTCCCTTTTGTGCAGGTGTTTGGGTTAAACTGAGCTGACTGCCTGCTGGGGGTATGATCAGTAAATCTGGAAACAGCAAAGTTCTTTAAAATGATTGTTTTCATTTGACCAGGTCGGGTTCTGCGTTACCACTGGCTAAAAAATGAGGATGGACGAAGCAATGCGGGGTCAATATGCTTGCCAGTCATTTGTTATGTAAGAGCGATAAAGTCCAGCTTCTCTCATTTTCTATGAGAACTGTAGTTAGTTGAATTTATATGTACATATATAAATATATATTAAAATGGAAAAAAAAAAAACTTTAGAAATGCTATTTGACTTAAAGAGGAAAAAAGTCAAAACATCCGATTGGTATGGATACAGAGGTTTATATTCTATACTGTATGACCACAAAAGTACTTTTAAAATCAAGAAAAAATGTTGACATGACTTCTTTTGTCTTCCTTTTTTCTTTTGACATCTCTTTGAACAGGAACAGTAATTTAAAGTTTTGATTTTTTTTTCTTGTGAAAGGAAAAAGAAACTACTTTGAAGATCTTAATCGTTCAGGCAGTTCTATCCAGATTTTCCCACTGGCTATTTTTGACGTCTTGTATACATAATAAGGCTTTTGATGAACAATTCTTTTCCCATTACCGCCTAATATTGTGTTCTACTATTTCAGTTGGAAATATGTACAATTTGTGCAATAAACAAAAAGACAGTGCTTCTGAAGTCATTTTACTGTCTGCTTGTATATTTGATGAAATATGAATGTATTTAGCTAACTTTAAAGCTTTTCACTTAAATCTTCAATAATTCTAATGAGAAGGCTAACAAAGCACCCAGAGAGCACAGATCTCCGCTAAGCAGCTCATTGCCACCCATATTCTGATTTCTGCACTATGTGGTAGTCCAACATTCATTCTTAATTTATACACTATTACAGAGCTTGATATCAAACTCGGCACAATTCTGATTAGCCATTTCATTTGAATGTTGCTGCTGTGTAAATAAACAATGCAGGGATTTTTAAATCTCATAAAGCCACATCAATATATAAAATGTTTTATCATGTCATGGAAAATATTAACTCATTTTGAATAGAACAGGCTGATGTTTGTATACAAACCATCTTAGGAAGATCTAGTAAGTAAGGAGACCGGGATGTTGTCGTGTCCTCGTCTGATGCAGCATTGTAGCGGCTCAACAATCCCGGGCCTGTGCTAGAGAACGTCTAACTTTAAACTTTTCTCTTGTCAAGCTTTTGTGATGGATCCAGAATGGACATAGTTTAAATTAAATATCCAAGTTCTTTTTCTGGAAAGGAATGTCTGGATAACAGAGGTGTCAAATCCAGGTGCCATAGCGTAGAAGTCCTGCCATATTTTTGGATCTACCTGTACATGTAGAACAGGTGTTTCCGCAACAGGCTTGTTTACCTGGCAGATGAGCTGTGCTCATTAATTCAGCTGGTTGGGTGACTGATGTGAACAGCTGCCAGAGAGGATTCTTACTTCCGGAACGAGGAACTGACACTTCTACGTCAAACTTCCATGCAGTTTTCTGCATTGGTTGACCCTTCACAGATGTGTAAGCTAAAAATATCAGATGTCTTACTGCAGCTGGATTGTCCTTCTCTTTAGTCTACAGGACAAAGCATTCATAGTTACCAAGAAGAATTTCCGATTTTCACAAATCTGACCACATCATGACACATCTGCTTTTCTCAGAGCTTTTTGAATGAGCTTATGCGCAGAGACTGTGTAATTTCTAATGTAGAAATGTTTTTGATGCAGTGCTACATAAGCACATAGAGATCGCAAGTTTTGATCTTAGTCTCATGTTTCTTGTCCAATGTACGGAAATTGTGATAAAATATCAAAGTGTACTTGATATACATTTCTGAAATTGTACCAACATTTCTAGAATCAGTTTGTCATGTTTATGAACCCCTGCCCATCTTTATATCTGAGAGGTTCAGAAGTGTGCTCCATTTAGTGTTAGTCTACCAATATGCTGCTCCAGTGGTTTTTCATTGGTATCCTACCTTTTGTTGCAAGATTTTTTTATATTTAGATGCCAAATAACCTTCCATGAAATGGCAAAATCCCAGTTTAAACATTGATATATTTATTTTCCCCTCGAAATAAAGTATAGATTTATGACATGTACAAATAACTGCATGTCCCATTCTTTTGTGGGGTGTACACAATTTGAATAGATACAAGATTTCAGTAACATCATAACTTAAGGCTAAAACTGTCCAAAAAGGTCACTTCTTGGTAGCTGTTCCAGATCATTTGTAGCACTGCATGTTCTCTAAACATGCAAAACAAGACATTAGATAATTAAGGTAAGGACTTTTGGTCTTTGCTTTATGATTTTTTGGGGGTTTTTTATGGGGTTTTTAGTGTTACAGTGTGAAGATTATTTTAGGGTAAAGCATAAAACCTGTTGTAGTAAGTTGCATCAAAGTCAGTTATTTTGAGTGCAGCTCCGATGACTAATAACACAATCCTCCTTAGTCTTTCTAGAAACATTTTTATTCAACAAGTCTCTTGAGCGGGAACTCAAACTTATGCTGGTAGTGACATTTATTCATGAGAATAAAGTAGCACATGATCCGAGTCTGATCTGACAGGACAGCCTCAGCTTTCTAAAACAAATGTGACAAACAGTCAAAATGAATAAACCAATACTGAATCAATGTGAAGTGTATTCACTGAGCTGATACACACAGCTGGATGGTAGTTCTCCAGGCCTGTGTTCACACCTAAACTAGATCTATGAAAACATTTCAGACAAACACATAACATCATATTTGCCAGCACTCATCATACAAACTATGACCAAATGTCAGCAACTAAAGCAGAAAATGTAGCCCTTTGGAGCTCATCCCAGTTAACAGAAGTCTAATAATTTTTCAATCAATTGTTTTAGGAATGAAATAAAGAGGGATTTGGAAAGAGCTTTGCATTCACTTAGCTAAATTATCTCCAAAAAAAGACCAGTTCTTCTTTATGAGTGCAGACATAAATATTAAAAGAGGCATAACCATGGACTTTCACTTGTTTCTCTTAGGCTGACATGTTTACACTCTCTCTCACGCTCATACACACACACATAAAAACCACTCACACACCTATCTCTCTGATAAGAATGCGCAGAAGCCAAAGTTTGGACTGTTACTCTTTGTACTCCAAGAACTGCTGCAATCTTTTCCGGTGCTCTGCCGACAACTGAACGGCACTAAGGATTTAACAAAAAACATGGTTAGAAATCTTCCGGAAGAGAATGAAAAAGATACTTATCAGGTTTGAAGTCACAGGAAGTCTTACTTCAAGTGATCGCCAAAAGTGGTTGTTATTCTGTAGATGGCAGTTTTGATTGTGGCCCTGAGAGCAAAACGCAGTGTTTTGTAGGTGGAGTCTCCCATGCTGCTGGTTAACCTGACAGGCTTACTGGATGCGTGAGGCAGCTTGAAGTGTCGATCAACAGCCTGTGGATAAAGTCATTACAAAAAAAAAGTTGATGTAATATTGAATATTTTCCAAATACCTTCAGACTTTATGAAAGGATACAAAAAGTAGGATTTTTCTTTAACACATTGAAATTGTGCTCTAATTTGGGCAAAGCTTACACTAAATGACTTTATTATCAATTATCATGACCAGGTATCAGTTAAAACACACACCTCTAGCTAGAAAACCTTTATTACACGATCATTTGTGTACATGGAATGTCTTGGTGATCTTAAGAAGCAGTGTTGATACTAGTCAAGGAAGACGTACTAACTTCTAAGATCTAATGTGCAACATGGCATTTTGTCCAAGTCTCGGTTTCTTTCCACCTCTACACAATAAACTACAAATGATCTACATAGTTTCATTATGGAAAAGGTTTTTCTCAAGGCAAATTGTAAAACATAAAATGGACAGATTTTCTTTTAAATTTGTGACAAAGTTTTTTGAAAAATGGCCTTGTTAAACCCCAGCGACTTCCTCCACCGTTCACCCCTCAGGATGATCTGTTTGTAATAAAACCGATCATAACTTCAACACAAGTTTAAATGTTGTCTAATATTTCCCTTTAGCAGAAGCATTTTAAATAGTGTACATGTGCACATCTATATATTTTCCATTTTTCTTGGCAGCATAGAATCAGCACACTCCATAGAAATGACTAAACTCGTCTATTTGTGCACTTTGAACAGCCAGATGTGCTATTTAAAAAGTGTTAACCTCAACCTCAAGCACATTTCTATTTTATTTAAATACACCTCAGCTTTTCAGTTCATTAACAGTTCTTTCTTATGACACATTAACTGTGTTTTAAAAAAAATGTGGATTTGAATGTTAACAGTGTGGTCTGTAAAACCCTTGATAATTTAGGTGAAAACAACGTAATTAGGGCATTTTTCCTGATGAAATCCTGAAAGTATGTGGTCAGAGGTCTTAAAGCTAAAACATGCTCCAGTTAAGAAGATGCTGATGGTCAAAGACCATTTGCCCACCAGCTAGCTACTCCACCTCTAGCTTTGGCATTTAGAAAACACCAAACTCTGTCTTCCCCTACGTCAAACTAACCCATTTTAGTCTAATTCATACAGTATCTTTTACCTGCTTTCACATGCAAATTTATATTTAAAATTCTGCCTAACCTGTCATCTTGCAGTACAATTATTGTGCTTTGTACAACACAGCATATAAAACAGTATTTTTGCTCCACTGGGAATAAGGTCATGCACAAAAACATCAATCATTCCATGAAATTATCATATTTTAACTTAACTGGTTACACATTATGACATAGTTTGTCATAATGTGTAACCAGTATGACTACAATAAACCGTAATAACTTGCCTCTTGTAAAAGCAGCATGGAGCTGAGAATGCTGGGTAATGAAGTCTGGACAACTCCGAATTGGTCTTCTAAGAAAGAGGCTTGAACAAGGTAAGACAACCCTGCAGGGTGGATATGAAATAAAAAAAAAGGAAAAAAAATACCTTCATGCTTTAAGAGGTTGCATAAACTTCAAATGGAATCAGGCATAATCTGTTCCTACCTTCCAAAGCCCAGATATGAGCCTGGCTGTCAGCAAAGAGAGCCTGACTGGAAGCTTCTGGAAGCTGCAGAACACATATTAGTGAATATGACTTCCTTTTAAAAAAAAAAGACAAAAACCAATTCAGACTAGATTAGTATTAAAAGTTGTTAGATGTGTGAGACTACACTGCAACATGCACTGGTGATTAGAGGAAGGAAATGATACCAACTAAACCAGTTCATACATAAAGCAAAGAGCAGATATAGATATGAGTTCTTTTCCTGATTAAGTTCTGATGGGATCATATAAAACAAGATTTTTCAATATTTTGATATTAAGAAATCTTGTTTTTAGCAGAGTTTCATGTTTGTGTTACATGACCCCTCCATTCAAGCTAATAAGGAAATTAGTAAGGCTAATTGTAACAACTGGATGGATGGAAAAAAGCTACATTAGTAATGCCTGCACAAACAGGAGTTAAATTAGTGATGGCTGCATGTGAGGATATCAGATGTGCTGAAACGAAGCGAAAATCTACTTTTATCAGACCAGCACATGCGCAGCCCCTATGTACTCATGCACATTCAACGCACGTGCTTACCTTGTTACATAAATACACTATCAGCACCCGCTTTGCCAAGAAATTTTTAACCTGAATGAGACAATCAAGTGCAGAGGTGTTTTCTATTAAAAGTAGTCCTGATAGCCAGCACAAACAATAGTTTTTCCACACTTAATCCTGAGCTACGATGCACCCTTCTAGGAAAAACAAACAAACAATTAAAAAAATAAATATCACATGACAGCTTGGCTAATGCAAATTTTCTAACTCCTGAAAAACAGTAGAATTGTAGTCTTCCTGTGTCATTTATATGCCTTCCTTCAACCAGGAGAGATTTTATTGGTAGAATTAAAAAATAAAGTAACAAAAGCCATATAAAATGCCATATAAAAACACAATATAAAACAAACTACTTTGACTCCCAAAGGTGATTCAACAGTTAGTTAAGGGAGATATAAGCTTAATGCCAAAAGTATAGTTATGGAAAGACATGAAATGTAAAACAATTCCGCTATGACACAAGGTTTTAATACCTGTTCTTTTCTGTTGTGAAGGAACTGAGCAAGAAAACTTGGTTTAGAGGGTTCCTGCTTAGGGCTAAAGACCGATGCTGGGGAGGTTGGGGGGCTACCATTGACCTGAGAACCTGTAAATAGAGAGAAGCTTGTTACCTGTTAGAAAATTACATTTAAAATATACTTTAAACTTTATTACAGTTAAGCTTTATTTTCAGACCAATAAAGTTGAATATTTATTATAGCTGTCTTACCTGTAGAGGTGGACCAGAGTTTCGGTGCTCTTCTCATGATGTGGGGGCTCTGAACTGTGCCGTACCATGGTGAACCTTGTTCCACAGGAGCAGTGAGACGTCGCATGGCAGGGGAAGTAAAGGGGCTGTCCAGGTCGGGTGTGAATGGTGCCGTCAGAGGGCTCTGCGGGTCACCAGCAATGGAGCGGGCAAAGACTGAAGCTGGGGTTTTTATTAAGAAAGCAGGCTTTGGAGTCATCACATCTTCAATACCTGAGGTTACTTTAAGATTACAAAAATAGAAAAATAACAAATTCTGCTTAATAAAGTGATCCACAAGCCTTCAAGTATAATCAGACACTGGTATACAGCACTGTACTTGATGTTTCAGATGAAGTTTTCCTTTCACTCCCACTCGACAGAGATTTGGCCCTGCCATTGGTTGCTACAGTTTCATGATAAGCTACAAGTCTTTGAGTCAGATCAGCCAGCAGAGACATACACTCCTTACTAATTGCATTCCAGTTATGAGGGTGTCCTCCTAGAAAAGACAAGAAAATATTGATGCAAATCATTAAATTGATTTTTGGAAATATGTAATGGCACAAAGAAAGAATCCAAACAGTAACAGACCTGGCTGACTCAGACTAAAGACTTCACTGCGTCGTGATGGAGAATGCTGGGACAACAAAGCCAAGTCCTGCAGAGCTAGAAACTGGCATTTGGAAAAAGAGGATTCAGTTATCATAAAATGCAAAGAAAAACTTCAACTTGCGGAAAACTGCAAACCTTTAATATCATTGGCTGTTTGTCAGTGAGAACCTTTGGAAGACACTGGTGGGCATCTTCAGTAAAAGATGATTGCACAGGAAAACTGTAGACCTGCAGGGGGAAACATATTTAATTGCATTATCTTACCAATTTGGTTTTATTCAGCGCCTTAGACATTGGAATCAGTGGCACAGTGCTGCCCCCTACTGCCTAACTATGAAACAGCCAACAGGCATTCTCACTAAGCTTACATCAATAATTATTCAATTTTATTAGAAAGGCACCATGATTATCTTTTTAACATAGCAAGTTAGAAAAAACTCCATAACTGCTTTATTCAAGCAAAAAAAAAAAAAAAAAGTAAAT
Source organism: Pseudomugil tenellus (assembly GCA_037177515.1). Classification (NCBI taxonomy): domain Eukaryota; kingdom Metazoa; phylum Chordata; class Actinopteri; order Atheriniformes; family Pseudomugilidae; genus Pseudomugil; species Pseudomugil tenellus. The sequence continues at coordinate 19,924,088 of JBAMHX010000009.1, read as the reverse complement.
AGAATAAATTATTACTCACCTCAGTGACAAAGATCCGAAAGAGTAGCAATGTGATGTACCACATGAAGAGGAGGTATGCAGCACTGATCCACAGGTGGTAGAGGAGAGAAAGGTCCAACAGTCCAGCTATGCTATCAAGTGGGTTAAGAGAGCTGGTGGGGGGGTGGGAGATGTCACACTTAAAACTGGTTCATAGGTTATAAAAAAAAAAAAAAAAAAAAAAAAATCACCCAAACTTACTAACCTGTCCAAATGTAGATTTAGCGTTTTACAAATCCATGTTTTTGGAACATATCCTGTGAATAACAAATATAACCTTTACAGTCATTCTTGTAACATTGTATACAAAAAGAAAAAAGCGAGACTAATTAAAATTAGTATATAGTTGACTAATTGCATAAAAATGTGGTGCAATTTAGTTTCTTTAGGATATTCTTTATTCATAAACAAAAGTTTCTCACCCAGAAAGAAATACAAAACTAGGAAGTTCCTGACAAAGTAAAATGCTTGAGTGAGGCTGCATTTCACCACCAAAGGCAGGGATCCCTTGAAGCGAAGATATTTATATTGCTGTGGAAATGTAATACATGTGCAACAATTTAAAATAAAACAAAACAAAAAGCAGGAATCTGGCAATTCTGCATTTTAAAATTTTAATTAATTAGATTCTTATAGATTCATTTGGCTGATATGACAGTTTAGAAAAATCTAATTAGACTCATTGCATCTTTATTAGTCCAAGTTGTGAACGAACGCCTGTCGCATACCTGAACAGCATGAAATGAGACATAGTTCATGTTGTGGATCACTCCGAGGAGACTATGTGAGAATCCAACAAAGGCTCCTGCCAGTAGAAATACGAGATGGTACTCGTTGAGACACATCTGAGGAGAACTGTTCAGGTTGAAAACAGAGTAAGTTAAACTATTAATGAAATATGTCGAGGTATTTGGGAGAGTTTTGTTGTCATTGCTGCTTACCCATCACTCTGTGCACACGAGTAGGCTAATGTTTCATATCTGAAACTGGTAGTGACAGCACAACACCAGCCTACGATTATACCCATGAGGCAATGGGCCAAGGAGATGACAACCTGGTGAGGGTTGAAGAGCTGACCAACTAATGCAATTTTTGAGCAGGCAATAGTGGGAATAACTAAAAGACAGAAAAAGAAAACGTGTTACAACAACAACTTAACATTTTAAAGAAGAAATGGACTGGTGTATAGATACTTTATAGGCTTTCAGCAGAAAGTCTATCATTATGAATTCCTATATCTCGCTGAAACATTAGCAACATAATTGACAGATTGTTAAAAAGGGAAATCTGTAAAAAATAAGTTTCAACTAGTTTAAGTGATGCACAAAAATAAGGGCTTCCGTTATACAAATAAGATATGATATCTTATTTTTCAGGCACAAGGAAACTAATCAATAATTTCATTCTGTCCCTCACCTGTGTGATACTCCAAGAATAAGAAACCAACCATGATGATCACTCCACCAAGCAAAATGAAGGAGAAAATTGCACTAGCACTGGTCAGCAGAGACAGGCATTCTGAAATTTATATATAAAAAAACAACAATAAGTACATTTCATACACAGATCCTATGATGATAAAACTCCCAGTGAATGTAGTGCCTTACCTGTTACAGTACGGATGGGATGGAAAACACTGAATTTGCTGAGGATCACATATACTGCTGTGGTTGGAGGCAACAGCAGGACAGCCCAAGCAATGCTGGCTGCAGCCCTCCAGCAAATTACCTAGTTAAAGAAGTTTTTATGATTACATACACAGCAAATACACAATCATTGCTACAGTAGCTTTGGTTTTCAAGAAATTTATAGTCAACTTTAATAAACATACGGCTGTGTCGCCCGACAGATTGTTGAATTCGGTATATTCATTTACTGACCAATTTAATTCAAGTTCATTAAAATGATGTGAGAGGACGGATTTAATGTGTAAATTGAAAACAGTTCTTACCCGAAGAGAAATACGTTTTAGACATTCAGATACTATGTAATAGACGAATTGCACTGGGCATCTCTAATTTTGTGTCACCAGGAGGTATCATTTTGTTCTCTGCAACAATTCGGGCACACTAAATTAACACTGTTCAACTTCTAAATGTGGATGAATGCTCGTTTCCTATTAGTATGGACAAAAATAAATGTTTTCGAAGAAAGATTCATTATAAAAAGACTTGTGGATTTCAAATAAGCTTTACTTCACTTCCGCTATTTTCAGTTGAATAATTAATACTTGCATGTTGTTTTTGGTTTCATGGTGTTTTTCTATGAAAACTTTATCTTAAATACACAGACATTTAAAAAGCTGAACGGTTAACTGCACTCTTCAGTTAGCATAAACAAATAGCACGCTAGCTCAATCCAAACATTTTCCGTGATTCTGTGAATGGGTAACTACTTTTAAACATAAAAAAGACTCACCTTCCGAATAAACCAACAACTTGAATCCGTTGAAAACATTTTTATTTCAATAGTGGTCCACTTGTCGGTAAGTTTGTCTTCAGCTCTAAAAGCTGTCAAACTATTTACCATCAATTTCCCACATCGCGCCACATGCATTCATAGGACCTCTGAAGGACCCCGACTAAAAGCTGTCCATCTTCCTGCCTGTAGCCAACATTTCAGGTCAGTGTATGTTCAGTTTAATAAAGGTGTCTATCAAATAACAATACAAACAAAATGGGAACATCGCATACAGGTAGTCAAGGAGGATGTCAAAACATCAGGACAGATTTGTCTTA
>JBAMHX010000009.1:19892641-19921211 GCA_037177515.1 Pseudomugil tenellus | reverse complement strand
AGATTGTTATATATATATATTGTTTTAGAAAAAGTCTGCTTAATATGTTAAAGTTATGTCTCATGTGGCATTTGATCTTACTTTTATTAAACACATTAATCCAAAAAATTACATTACTATCTGTTTTCTTGTTCAGTGTTGAATATTGGTAAATATTGAATAATTCAAGGACTTAGTTCTTAATTCCTTTATGTTCATCGTGGATGAAAGCTTTTTCGTGGTGAAAACCATTTCCATAAGATGGAAAACTGTGTTTATCCATAACAGTTTTTTTGTCACTCTCCCTGGAAAATGACTTGGACTCAAAAGCATTTGCTGGAAGCTTTTGGGATGAATTGATGGACATGTCAGTTTGAACTCCTTTATGGGTAAATGGTCTCTGTCCAATTGCAGGGAGTGCAAGTTGCTCCCTCTGGCTCTTCTTGTCTTCCCACAACTTCAACAGACGGCGTTGATTATTGGTCATATCCTTGAGGTTTTGCTGTAATGACTGCACTTGGTCTTCTAAAAGTGTTTTAGATGTGATAGCATTTGCCAACTCTGAAGACAAGTCATCAATAGTCAGACTAAGTTTTCCAGTTTTTTCTACAAGAGAACTGCATTCACGCTCTTTTTCATGCAAGTCATTAATTATGTCCTTGGTGGTCTTTCCATTGAACTTCGGGTTGCTTTCAAGTCCAATTTCAGTTCGAAGAGCTTTCACTTGTTTCCTCAGATCCTTGTTGTCCATTGTCAAGGTCTTCAGTTTTTGTTTCAGAGCCTCAGTTGAGCGCAACCGTGACTCGTACTGCCTGAGTTTCTCTCTAAGAACACTTTCTCTGTGCAGGGCATCATCTCTTTCCTTTCTGCAGTTCTCCAAAAGTTTCAGCGTCTCAAATTTAGACACTTTTTCACTTTTGCCATTTGAGGTGGCCATCCTACAGAAATGTGTTGGAATTACTTTACAAGAACAATGAGGAAAAAACAAAAGATTTACGAGCAATCCAATAGTCCTTAAGCAGGAGCTCTTGCTTGTATGAGACTGAGGTGGGTGGCATTCCTCCCTAAGGGTTATTTGTTAGACAGGCTGCTCTAGTGTAACTCAAAGCTGGGGCTAGAATGACCATTAATTAGGATGCCACCACCCTGTTGACACCGTTTCAAGTAACCTAATTTTTTCTCCTCTTTTGTTAATTAATCTAAAAACTTTGCACTGGTTATTAAGCAGATTTAATAAACAGAATCATAATGTGGGCCTCTTGACATGCAAGTTGCAGACCACATGCTGTGTGTTTGCATGTGGTCAGTATGCAACAGTATGCAACATTTTCCACTGCAGGTGACTTGTGTATCCAAACTGTGACAGGACAGATTCTATCAGCTAGCTTGGCCACCAGACAGCTTAGATGGATGAGATGGAAAAGAGGCGATGGGAGCCAAATGTTCACTTTTAAACTCACTCTCTGTGAAATGTTGAGTTTCGGTTACCATCTCTTCCTTAAATATTTTAAATGTCCAACTGTTGAAATGAACTGGGATGTTGACAGGAGCAGGTAGAAGAGTCACGTTGCCAACATGTGTGGGAACCTTAGACTGTATGATGGGAACTAGGGTGATTTAAGGTTATCTAGCCCCCTAAAAATGTCTACTGAAAACACAAAAGCTATTCAGATAAATCTTCTTAATCATTGACTGTTAGATGCAATGACCCACCCAGCAGACATTTTATTTGCAATTTGAAGAGAAAGAATTCAATTTTCAATGACACACTGGATATGAACCAAAAACATTTAATCATTTTTTTCCCATTGAAATTTTAGTTTTCTTTCCAAGTGTTTAATGAAAACATAACACAAATAGGTTAATTGTTTTAAAATAAAACTTGCATACATCATCCTTTCAGCTCTCACTATTACACACTTAAATGAAGATAGGATACTGAATGTAATATTTTATTACATACCATTTCTCATGGTAACAAATGAGTAATAAAATATTTACATCCCCTGAAAACTTGGCACTAGTTGAGATCACTTCACCTTAAAATGTCTAATAACTAATCATCAAGTATCTCACCATAACCAGTAACTGTTTCTATATGTATAAATATTTATATATAATTATGTACAGAAAATAGATTTGTCTGTTCCTCTTTTAGTATATAAGAAATACATATAGAAAACATCATGGATGCCACCACCATTAATGTAAGATCTGGTATTCCAAAAATAACCTTAATACAATAATGTTTAAAATGTGTGCTGGGTATTAGCATACCCTGCTTGACTTTAAGCAAGTCCCGAGCTCATCCCGTTACAAATAACATACTTGGTACCAGTGTTCATTGGCCGCTGCAACAAGCGTACAAGTCGGCTTTTACAGGCGCTAAACCAGAATATCCGAATGAGGGTGAAATCCATCCCATGACTTCATCAGCAAAGCAACCTGAGTCTAATAAGGCAACAGGAGAACCTGCAATTAATAAAAAAAAAAAAAAAAAAAAAGGAATAATGCTTAATTTGGAAGAGAGAAATCATTCAGAGGAAGTCCGGTGTCAAATGTTCAACTCTAGCTACTTAAAATGACACAAAAAAAACCCCAAAAAACAGGGCAACATTTGTACAGCTGAAACTGCAGGAGAAATATTATTCTTCCAGTGAAAATGAAGATAGAAAAAGTAGGTGTAAAAAAAAAACAAAAAAAAAACCCAAATGGATTTACATATAGCAACTAAAACGTGTATTTTTTTCTGCTTTTACCTTCACACAATGTGAGGCTTTCATGTCGATGCTATTGGCTTGGCTGCTGTTGTGACAACAGAAATGGTTCGTAGTGGTGGCTGTGGGTTGCTGAAGAAATAGGTCTGAAAAAAAAAAACCAAGCAAATGAGGAAAAGAAGAACCTGACATGAAGCACTACCTGTAGAAAACAACTAATCAAATAACACCTACAGTTAAGTGCACAGCAACTATTTAGTGTAACAGAAGACCATTATTCGTGGTCACCCTTCAGATACAAGGCACCTGTACTTTGTAGACTAATTACATAGATGTGAAAACATGCGATACCCCTGTGGGACTGATAACATTCACCGTAAGAATTGCACTAACTGCCTGTTCCAACACAAGTTGTTAAATGTGAGCAAAGTTTCCACTGAAGGCTACAGTGGGGATTAACTTGATACTATTGGGTGCATTCATTTCTCACAAACACAAAGGATGAGACACGCAAAAATGGCAGTGTAATGTAGTCTGTGACTGACATGGACAAGCTGGGTCAAAGCTAAACCATGCTGAGATCATTGAGGACAAATTAGAGTGAGTCAATCCTTGTTATCCACACCAAGATGGAGAGGCAGCAAGAATTAACAGACACTGTATAATGTATCCTATTTCTCCATCTAGACTTTTTTTCACCATATCTATAAAGTTTTCATTATTATCATTAAGTTACGTAGAAACTTGGAAAAGTATTATTACCTTACAACCTACAGCCAGAAGGATGTTCAGTAAAACAATGACTGACACGATTGCCACGATGACTTTGGGGTGGTCGTCCCTGACTGCAGGCCAGAAGGTTATCACTAGGACAGACCCGGAGAGACAGAGTGCCACCACGATGGAGCACCATCGGAACCATTCATATGGAAGAATCCACAGGACCTTGAATGGAAATATTGCAAGATATGCACCGTTTTTCATTTTCAGTATACAAGGAAAATAGTTATTTTGCCGTACAATAACATTTCAGTTCCATGTGAATTTGATTATACAGGTTTTAAATGAAAGCATAAAAGGCAGTTAGAGTGGTTGATTAGGTGTCAAATATAGACACTAAAGCTTAAATAGACAAACTGTCAAATCACATGATTGTCTTAGATAGGGTCTAAACTGTCATAATAGGTGGGGAAAGTTGTTTTCTGTGTCACTGTCAATTTTGAGCATAGCAATAAAGTAAAAAGTAGAATGAAAGTAAATCTGCATTAGAAATCTAACCAGAGTTGGGAAGAAAATATTGACATACTACATCAGCAAAAAAGGATAAATAAGTAATACATCGTTTAACACAGTTTTGTAAATGATTCACAGCTGTTTAGCAACTCATCTGTTGCAAAACGTCAAAATATTATAACTTTAAAAAGCTGTTAATATTTTGAAAAGGTGAAGTGTAAACATAAAGATGCATTGATCTGAATATTCTTTACTGCTTATGTCTTGCATTTAAATTCAAAGGCTTACCACGGCAGGTATGTAGATTGACAGAGAATATCCGTACACACAGACAATCTCCATAAATGAGAAGGACACCAAGTTCATGATCTTGTTGCTTCTCCACAGAAGCAAACCCCAAAGAGAAAGAGGCACTAAGCAGGCGTAGCTGAAGATGGCTGCAGCAGCTATGGTCACTGAAAAACAGAACAAATTCAGAGACAGAGAGTACAAAGTTAACTCTTAGTCTTTTTTCCCCCCCTCAGCCCTCTCACAGTCAATAAGAACCAGTGTTGATGTCAATTCACTCACCTTTTCCAAATTCTGGGGTGTATCTATAATGTGGGTTGCCAAAGTTGAACACAAAGTTGGATATGTTTCCACTAATGGCTACAGCAAACACAAGAGTGGTGCAAATCCAGAATGGTCCTGAAAATCACATTTATTAATTACGACACTGTTGTGTTGTCTACAAAACATCCATTTTAACAAACATTACTAGCTCACCAAAGTACAGAACCGAAACAGTTTGTCAAATGAAAAAATAAAATAAGAAAAAAAAATAAGAACAAAAAACTGTTAGAGCCCAATACAATATATATACAAGTACTAACCGTAAAGATCAGGATTCCTTCGAAGATAAACTTGAATAAAGTTCTTTCCAGGCCATGGCAGCACTGATCCAATGATCCTCTCCTTCACCTGAGGATTTTTTTAGAAACCATCAAACAATGACTTTACTTTCAAATATAACTTATGTCAGCAGAAAAAGTCAGCAGATAAGTTTGAAAAAGCATTACATGATGAGTCTCAACGTCAAAAAATCTTTGATAATACTCAAATGTCCAGAATGGGGCATTTTTCTTTGGTCCAGAGAGAAGCTTTAAGGGGAAAGGGCAAAAAAAAAAGTTAAATAAGTGACTCAGTGTTTGATGTACTAACTATAATGATGTAATAGCATAATATGGTTAATTCTGTCAGTGAGTACAAGTCTTGGCCTGACCTCTGCTCTGTCATCAGAGCTGAGTGGGTCTTCATCCGCATCATGCGGAACAAAACCAGCAGCATTTCTTTGTCTCTGGAGCTTCTGATCCTCATCCTCAATGCTGATGGTCACAGCATCTTTATTGGCTTCCAAAAGATTGCCTGCTTCCTCAAATTCTAATTTAATAAGTGAAAGGAAAAATGTTAAGTAAGACAAACATAAAACAATAAAAGTTTTTTAAAAATGGCCAAACATAATTTAAGATATAAATGCATTTAGGTAAAAGCAAATGCAACACTGAACTTTAAAATGATGACCTGTGTTGGTATCATTGTACCAATACACTGGAATTACTACTTTGTGCCCCACTCAAAATATTGCATATATACTCTTTTGAGTAATAAAATACAGCTATGATACAAAACACAGCATTTGTTTTTACTTCCGAGTTTTTTAAGCAATAAAATTCCAAGGAAGCCCAGCAGCAGTGCGTTCCTTGTCTGTGACATGCTTATGCCCAATGTCATAATAACAATGCTCCTGTTTGTGATAATTGTGATCATTTTTTTTTAAATATTATTTTTATATATTACTGGTTTGATGCAGGTCATTACTTTTACATACACAGACACACACACACACACACATACATACATACATACATACATACATATATATATATATACACACACACAGTATACATATATAAAAGGGTGCAGGGTACACCCTGGACCGGTTGTCAGTCCATCACAGGACCAGTTTAACGCACTCAGTGAAAATTAAAATAGTTTAAAAATAATTTCTTCCAAGTATTGATTCCCTTGAGTTTTCTTTAGATTCTGTATAGTCCCTTCAATAAGAAAATTAATAATGACTGTATAATTGTGATTTTTCTTTAAGAAGTAAAAAGTATAGATGGAAAATTGACAGGAAACATACTGATGTCGCTCATCCTTACTCGAGACGGGAGACACGTATCTGATTGTGTCCAATAGGATTTTGAGCAAAGTTTCTACCATAAAAAAGTTCTCAGAAAATGTGTATGTATTATTACATTTTGGGTTTATGGGGTTAAAAAAAATAAATGCAATGCTATTACTTCTCGGCGTTGCTATATGGTTTCTTCTTATTTAAGAATTTGTGTTTAAACTATTTAATTTTCCCAAAAATAATGTCCGTTAAAGACAACTCACCCCGAAACTCAAATGGATCACTGTCGGACGTCATTGCCTTTCCAAAGACGTTGGTCCCACAATAATCTGTTGACACTAAGAATACAGTACAGATACAACAACTTTAATTTCGGACTACTTATTGTTTTAACGTTTCCGTGTAAACTGGTTAAACGTGTAACATTTGCTAATGCTAACATTTAAAGTTCACTTAAAGTTAGCAAGAGTTCCAATCAGAAATCTAAGTTTAAATTCACGGTTACAAAAAAGATCAAGAGTATTACTAATATACACATAACAATATAACAAAGATAAAATAACAATTGGCTTTTACTAAAAGAATTTACCCAATTCTCCTACAAAACGCACAAAATGTATTTAATTTCCTTAAGCTAGGTTAGCCGGATATCAGCAGGATGTGACAGCGTTGTAAACAAGCTGTGTTCCGCTTACTGGATACTCTTCAAAGTAAAGATTTTATTATTTTACATAGAGCATATATTGAAAGAAATTGATTAAGTCACTTTATAATTGTTTTATAAGTTTATAATAGCTTATATTATAGCTACGTGAGATAAATAATCGTTACGTATTGATCAATAATAAACCATCAATTATTTATTGACATTTATTTTGAAGTTTGCTAGCAAAGAGCGGCATTGCTCTGTGGGCTACCGGTTCATATACGTGGAATAAAATTACATGTAGATTCTCAGATATGTGCTAATAAATGTATACCACGCCGTAAATATATAGCTAGACATAAATGAGCTAACCTAACAACTGTGGGTAGTTTTTATGGTTAAGCTAGCGAGTTAAATTAAAGCTCTTCCGAGTGTGTGTGTGATGGTTATGCATCTAATGTAAGTCCAGAAAACTTCTACAATGGATAACGGCACCATTTATGTCCGAGAAAAAGGCACCCTTCGTCAGGTCGGGGGCATAATCCTGGCACAACCAAAACTGGCGTCGTCATGCAGAAGGACGAATCCGTTTTTGCTCAGGAAAGAGCATTACATTTTCACCTACAATGAAGAAGGAAGTCTGCGATACACCACCAAATCTCTGTTTGACATCACTCTGTTGTTTGTTGCTGACAACATCCACCATGTGGAATCTCTCGTTGCCTTCCCAGAACAAATAGGTTTTAAACTCTTTGCAGCAGCAGAAGAGAAACGTGTATTTTTAAATCCAGACATTTCTCCAAAAGTCCTGAAGTTATTTACTGACGCATATGGAGAGATGGTGCTTGGATCTCTTTGTCTGAGAAATAGGTTAGTGATATTATGCCTCCACAAGTGTCAACTTCTATTTTTTATTTGCAATTATCTGCAGATTTTCTCGTCCCTCTTTCATTTCTGCAGATTTCCACTCCTGCATGAGCGAATGGGAGAGATAAGAGCTTTTCATAGTTTGAAGTCCCTGGATTTGTTTGGCTGCAGGCTGGGTGATAATCATGAGATTTTCCAGCATTTGACATCCACCTCATTGGCAAGGTAAACCTATTCTCACCCCCTAAAAATATTAGAAGACATTTTAAGAACACATTACCATCACCTTTCCTTCTCAACAGCCTCACCCAGCTTTTCATCGGTGGCAACAGTCTGTCGGATGCAGGCCTGCAAAGACTGACAGCACCTATCCGAATGATGCGGAAGGGACTGGACTGTCTTCAGCTTCTGGATGTGTCCTGTTAGTGGCTTCAGTGCGACAAAGATGCTGCCTCCTCCAGATTTAACGCATCTATAATTGTTTATCTCTTTCTTGCACAGATAATCCCCTCTCAGAGAGGGCTCTCAGATATCTCACATGCCTCCCAAAGCTTGAAAAGCTTGATGCATCTGAGACCAATATAAAGGTGAGACAGGAAAAGCTGCATTCAACATTTGTCACTAATATATATTTTTATAATTCTACTAATTCAGTATTATTTGGATGTGTAGCTTGGCACAAGATTAAATGCAACCATATGGAGCCTGTTGGGTCTAATTCATTCAGAGAAGCCATTGGATGCCTTTGATCACTCAGGATGCAAAACAGAGGGTTGGGCCGAGCAGGTAAATATTTTAGGACATTAATAGAAGTGTAGACAGTTTCATTAAAGTTGACAGCCTAAATTGACACTTAAGCTATTTTAAGGTTGTAAATCAGTGGGAAATAAATGGCTCACAGATGCCAAAGCAGAAGAAGATGGAAGACTCAAGGATTGCTGCACTTCGCTTTTGTAAGTACATTACATTTTAACAGACATCTACTTCTACAGTAATTTTTCAATTGTAGTTTTTTTCTGTAGTTGGCAGGCAAAGATTTGTCCAAGATGTTTTAAACACAATACCCCTGATTGGCGATACTGTGGAGGCAAGCAGTGGAAAGCTCCATTTCTACAAACCTGCAACAACCAATCACGTAACAGAGAAGCAGATTTCTGCACCAACAGACTGTCGCGTGAGGTCTCTCTGCTGTAACGTCAAAAAACGGAAGCAGGAGCCAGGAAAAGGTGACGCATCATATCAAACTCCTCCAAGAAAACGTCCGTCTCTATTAGCTCTTACCGCAGAGGATATGGACTTGTTGAACAGCTACTAGAGCCTGCAGCCAAGCAGGATTTCCTAAAGTGAAAGTGAGGAAGTATTGAGCTACTTATTAACAAGGATCATCTCTGGAGGAGTTCTGTAAAAAGTATTTTGCTGTGACACTGTTCTTAATTTTTTTTTTTTTTTACAAATAAACGTTTGCTTTTACTATATTTTTTCCATAAGTTTTATTTTTTTGCATTTAGATGAGTGTAAACACCATTGTTATGATCATGATGCCCCATAATGCTTCATTTGTCACATTTCAAATCTTGGGGCACGGTGAAAGTATCCATTGGTTGCTTATTTTGAGCTGCTGCACCGTAAAGTCACCTGTAAAAATCCAGTACCAGGTGCTTTGATGTCTATTAATCTTGGGTTTTTTTTCGCACTGCTGCAGTTTTGACTTTATATTTACATTTCAAACTTGAGGCACTGTTTGAGGCTTATTTTCAGACTTCATACAGCCACCTGAATCCAGCAGCACTCCACAAGACCTGCAAACAGACTTTGATGTGTAAAAATCTATATAGTTCCTCTCAAAATCAAATTATTGCACAGCTAACCTGAAGGCTTGGTACTGTGCCAAAACAGCAAAACTCTGCAGGCGGCAGCATACAGGAAGGTGGGCTCAGAGGTCTAATGGAGCTCTCTAGAGAATTCGGCCTCCAGATGCATTTTGTATGTGCTTCATAATTGTTCTCCCAAGTCGTTCAAATGACATATTTGAATAAGTGCCAGAGCAGTAGATATGTAAACTTTATCAGCAGGGGCAGGAAGTAATAGGCTAGCTGCATCTACAGTGAAGGGTAAAAAGGGGCATGTTTTGTTCAAATAAACAAAATAGTTGTGCATGTTTATGAAAAGATCTGATTTTGTACACTTGTGGAAGAGTGATAAGGAGCGATTGGAGAATCAATGCTGTCATGCAGAGCAAATGGTTTTCTCTCCATTTACACACAAAAAATGGTTGCAGAATCTACAAGAGAAAACATGAAAAACAAAGAAAGAAATACGAGAAACTTGTATGTCTAGCAGGACATGTTAAAACACTTGTAATTATCCCTGAAAACAGAAGTCTCCCAAATGTAATGTTAACTTTTTCCTCTTAAGCCACAATTATCATGTTGATACATTTTTTCCCAACAAACAACATCAGCAAATGTTTACAATGGCTCAGGAAAAAACAAGAGGTTCATGTTCGTTAATTATAATTTATTGTTAAAACACAGTGAGGCAGGAAAAAAACTTACTGTATGTACCATCACTATCAGTTACAAAGAATTTTACTGTAAAATTAATTAACGTCTTGATATCACTGCAACAGAATCGAGAACAAATGAGAAGTCTGGAGCAACTATTTTACCAACAGTTATGGAGTTTTGGGAAATCCTGTATCACATCAAGCACAGTTCATTCAAACGTTCCATCAGCAGACATCTAATGCACAAAAAAAAAAAAAAAAAAAAAAAAAAAAAAGTACTGAAATCTCCTTGACTCGTAATTTCTAAATATACTTTAATGCCTCAATTACGCAAATATACAGAATTTTCTTTGCATCATCCAAAAGTTGAAAAGCTTCAGATACGTCACTGACATTTTATCATCTGATAGAAAAGCTCATGTCAGTCCTGTGAACCCCACAAGCAACACAGGCCCGAAGCCAGAGAGCGAAAATGAACAACAGATTAAGCGTAGAGAAGAAAAATCCCTTCTGCGGTGCAACATTGGCTTCTAGATGTTGGACTGACCCAGGTTCACTTTTGAAGGAAGTGGTCCTGCCTCCTCCTCCAACCCTTTGGAGGTGATGATAAGCAGGGAGGATGCAGGGTATGGAGTCAGCTTCTCTTCTTTAATATACTCCTCGTCACCATAGATGCTCAATTTCTGTAGGAAGAGGAAAATCACATCATTGATTAGCAAGTAACTTTTTTTTGTTAACAGAAACTGCATTCAACCAAAAAAAAAATAATACAAAAAGAGAAATTCTCCATGTTCTGCATTTCCAAGCATCAGTTTTATTCCTTTTACTGAGCTGAGCTGCTTTTCAGTGCAAATAATAAAAACCTTTGTGCATTTTTTTAAATCCATGCTTCGGTCTATTGATAAACAATCTGAAAACATATTTCTCTAACTATTGCTGTGTTCTCTAAGCAGTCTTACCAGTACAGATGTCAGCAGACAAACCTGATTATTATCCGTTGTATGTAATAAACAGGTTTAACAAGCTACAGAGACAGTTAGATAAAAGGCGTAAACATACTGAGACGACTTAATAACAGTCTCTACAGTGGAGCAACAGAGGTTCAATAAGTAGCATTAAAGCTTAAAAGGAACTAATCATCTTTCATTAAATCTGAACCAAAGCCAAATATAGAAATTGCTTCCCAGGAGGTTTCTCCTTCCAGCCAAGAAAGCGTAGCATCTTCTAAGTTAAAGGGGTTACTTGTTTATGCACAACAAGCTAAACTGTGTCAAATTGATCATTTTTTGTGCAAAAGAAAAATGCAGCTGTTGGCTGCAACTCTGAAGCTACTGAACAGCCATAAAAATAGAACAATTTTTCAGGATAACGAAGCTTGTTCAGTGACCCTTTTCACAATGAGCAAATTTTAACTTGAGGTTAAACACAAGGTGACCAACCAGGATCCAAAACTCTGGCCTTCAGTGTCCTGCAGCTTTTCCTTGCTGTTAAAAAAACTGATACCGATTAAATGATTTTCAAACAGCTTGCTATCAAGTTCTGCAAAAGCCTTTTTAATGTACAATTATTCTGAGCCAGGCGTGGTGCAACAGGGAGATGAGATTCTGCTGTATTATAATACCTGCAGGTAACTGAAGGCCGAAGAAGTCTGGAGATCATCACTTTAGTTTCCCCAAAACAGAGCAAAGGTCCTACTCTGTATCCCCATTAGTTCATTTATATGTAATAAAAACCCATCATCACAGGAACATTTTCAAGCCACGTTTTGGCAATTTTATGTGGTTCAGAAAACGTTTGAGCATTTAAACGGGCCTTAAAAGATAAACTATAAATAATAACAAGCGGCTTACTTCAGCAGGTACGTATTGATCCACAGCAGTTGCCACTGTGGCACAGCAGATCCAGATCAGGACCAACACAGACAGGATCAACGTGGTAGTTAAGATCCAACCTGGCAGCCAAGGGCTCCTGATGAAGAGAAAAAAATATTCTAAGTCTATGTAGCTCCACTGATGACACCATGCTTCACTAAGAAAAGCCACTCTTTGCATATTTCCATTAGTTTCGTCAAACAGACCTTGAAAGACAACTGAAGAGGTTGTACTCATCATCATAGCTGCGATCACCAGTCATATCTCTGTCTCTCTCTTGGATTAAAGTGCGATGGTACTCTTTGTAAATCGGGCTGCTCAGCCCAGGAACTTGGAAAAAAAAAGACATTTTATATATATATATCACACATTTCATGTTTGCATTTCCTCTGCAGTATTTAAGATGATAAAATCATTTGAAACATAATACATGTTTAAACCTCTTTCATACCAATGCAAATGTTTTCAAGATAAGAGGCTGAAAATGTGTGTAGCCATCATCACATTTGCACGTGTATCTTTTTTTCTTCTTTTAAATTTGTACTATCATGGAAACGAATAGTGTGGAGAACTTACAGCTCTTCTGTGGCTCTTCCTTCACATCTTTTTCAAGTTCAATCTGGGAGAAAATCCTGACTTGTGGTTCTGTCTGTGAAGCAGAAAAAAAGGTTCATCTTCATTTAAAAAAAACAAACAAAAAACAAACAAACAAAAAAAACTACATTAACAAGAACAAAATGCTGTTTGCAAGCAAAATTTTGTCATAATCATACCTGGAAAATAACTACTTTTCCATCATCAGCCTGGAGGTAAAAAGTCCAAGTGGAGGTGATGAAGTAGTGAGCATGACTCATTACATCATCCCAAAAACCCCTGACAAGTGTCAGGGGGTAGAGAAGATGAATCCTGGGCATCATTGCCTCCAACTAGTAGGAGGACACAAAGAAAAAATACTGAGAACATTGTATTTTTAAGTGAGATGTCTCCATCCAACCCATTTAGATAGCTGAGAGATGGCCATACCTGTTCATTCCTTTGCTCAGCAAAGGGCAGCTGATTCTGACATCCCATGTTGCATGCATACTGCTCATCAGGCTGGATGTACGCTTCCCGGCAGGCTGCAAAAGTTTGAAGTGGTAAGAAGTAGTAGATTGTGAAACAGGTTTAAAGGCGTGGGACAAAAATATTTTAGTGCAAGCCTTTTTTCCAGTTAAATCATGGTTGAACGCCCGCACAAATGATAACTTTATGCCAACGCTGTAGACAACCCTGATAACACAGGGTCGGGCATTGTTCAGAGGGAATTTAAATAGTTCATATGCTCAATGTGCCTTACTTGATTCACATTCGGATTTGGTCTGATTCAAATCCTCGCTCTCACGAACAAACTCACAAATGGAGAAGAGACGACAACCTCTCTGACAAGCATACAGTTCTTCCTCCTAAAAACAAACGAAAGGACCAGTTGAATGCTTCGACGAGTAACAACTGTGGAAGATGACGACGCACTTTTTGACTTTAGGTCAATTCACAAGCTATCTAAGCATACAAAAAACTTAAAAAAAACAAACAAATCCCGTAAAAGTTCAATGTAGACGTAAACAACTTCGCTCAGCTAAAGCTAGCAGATAGCTAGCAGATATGACTTCCCCAAGCTGGTACTCACCCGTGGGTATGTGTGCAAACTGTATGTCATTTCACATGACTTATGACAGGATGCTGTGTTCCCCAAAACACTATCAAACACATCTGACGATGCTAATGTACATGCAGATAGAACAAAGAGTCCAAAAATACAAACAAAAGTGGAAAGCGTTTCCATTTTGTCTGTGAAAATCTAAACAAACAACACGCTCCCTTTCCTTGTCCACCTTAATCGGGTTATGTTCTCGCGGGAACAAAACCATGAGCGAGATTTCCTTCAAGTGTTTTGCCACATTCACGTATCCTCATCAATTGACATGTGCAACCTGCCATCAACAGATCAAACCACATGGCGATTGTTTTTGTCAGAAAATTATGTCTTATTTGTTAACTTAAAATGTAAATGCACGTATATTTTATAGTAAATAAATGACGTACCTGCAGAGAGGCAGTATTTAATTAGATTATTTTTCAATGATGTTGATTTTTGCACTTTTATGCCAACTGCAGTTATGTAAAGAAAAATTTTAAATGAATCAGCAGAAGCTGTAATGAAACATTGCTGAGGTGAACACATTATAAAACGTTGATGATTGCCACACTGTTTTCTAAAAGGCTCTCATCATAATCATAACTTTATATCTAGAAGTAAAAATTTTCAAATTTTCTGTGTTCTGCATTGTTTATTTTCCTATCGTACCTGAACGCATCAGGGCTATTACTGAAACACAACTGTTAGCTTAACCAAATATATAATTTGTCGTCGTTTAAAATACGCAAGTAAGATATTTATTCACAAAGTGTGAGGAAATGGTTTAATTTGAGCTAGCCAATGTGTTTAATCTGTTTATTTCAAACTCTAGTACGAGTTTGCCAGATTGTGTATAACCAGAAAACTACTTACAGCAGTTAGCATTAGTTAGCTCAGGCTCTTAACCTCAGGTACACTGGTTGCAAGGTTGTCAAAAGTGATCAGTCTTGAAGTTTGAAGATGGACAAGTTTGTGGTTCGACAACCCAAGGGCGAAACTTCAATACAACCAAAGACTCACGAAAAAAATTACAAACAGACAACAATTGAATCTCTGCGGGTGAGCTACTGAACATCAATTTGACTGAACTGTTATGTTCACAGAGCTAAACGACTGTTGTGTTTCTTCTTTATAAATACGGTTTCTTCTTCTCAAGAGGGTGGTCGTAATAGAGGACATCATGCGATACAAGTCCACGCTGGAGCTGCCAGAACAGACCAAGGACAATCTGCTTAGTGCACTAACAGAGCTGGGCAAGAAGATCCCATCAAAGGAGGTGCTCAAGTCCACAAAAATAGGTACACAAGAGGAACCTTATTCATTTCTAAAATGTACTGCATATTAATATTGCATGTGTGGCTACCTACGTGTCCAGACCAATGTGGCAAATTGTTCCTAAAAACACTCAAAAGTTTCAAATCATCTGATTTTCTAAATTTATACAAAGTTGTATAATTTATCACTAATTTCTGAGAAAGTTTTAGACAAGACCGTGCACCTTTTTTTTTAAGCTATATATGGCTGAGTCACTTAAAAAACAGATCAAAACAATCTTAGAATACACACATTGTATATCTTGTTATTTTTCTTGTCTTGAATGGTGAAGATGAGAGCTCATTTGTGAAAAAAAGGAACAATTTTTTTTTTTTAACACAAGAGAACATCATCATTATAATCACCTGAACAGCGACTTCAGTAAATCAGAGAGAAAGCAAGCAGATGAATTACCTAAATATAGCTGAATGTATCTGTTAGTCATTTTTTGCACTTTATGAGTTGGGAAATATTGAGTGGAGCAGTACTACGACACATTTGTGCCTTAAAATGTGCTTTAAATCATCCTTGAGTTTCGTCACACATTCCCATGTAGCTGCAAGCTCGACATCCTGGCACCAGGCACCCAGACGCTTTGCTGGCGTGATAACCGCTGTCTAGATTGGTGGGGAAAGATGTACTTCATCATGACTGAGCCAAGTTAGATTTACTTTTCAGATTACTTAGTGTTTAGTTTATTTAAAGCTTGCTGCAGCTCTGAATAGGATGCTGTCGGGGATAAAAATGAATGGGGACAGGAGGAGGAAGCTTGCTCAGATTTAAACTCACATTTCAGCATGACCACTTACAAAAATATCTATCATACTCTTTTAATATATATTTTAGTCTTTTTTTGTAATTTTCTCAAACAAACGTTGACACACATACATTTATTGATTAAGTTTTAAATTCTGGATTATAGTTTCATGCTTCACCAGTAAACTGGTGTTTTCAAATAATGAATATAGTGGGGACAATATGGTGAGAAATTGTGAAAATGTAATGCAAGCTGAATCGTACATTTAATTAGAACTTTTACTCAAAATTTAAAATTCATGTTTTATGTTGTTTCTAAGGGAATCTAAAAACCTTCTTTTTAGTCAAAGGTCATGTTATTCTGTGTTCTTAGTGTGATTATTTGGTGTGCAATTGCCACTTTTAACAGAAGAGAAAAATTGCCATATCATTTTTAGTATTAACTGACTGCATTTCAAAGTAATCAGTAGCAGTTCTTCAGTGGGTTGTAAATAGGTCTGTGCTACATGACTACACCTGCATTTATCTCTTGATAAGTCAGCCGTAAAACTCATATTATTCAAATTAGTTCAGCGCTTAACGAAAAACGTCTCTCTCCTCAGGCCACACTGTCAACAAAATGCGAAAGCATCTGGACCCGGAGGTGAGTTCAATGGCAGCAAAGGTTTACACTGACTGGAGGACATTCATTGAGGAGAATTCCAATAAGCCATCTATTGAAGTGCGCTCCGACAAGCAATCCGAAGGACTCAGGAGCAACGCAACAAGACTGCTATCTGAAGCTCTGGAGGTCAAGGTAAAAAAAACCTCTTAGTGGAGTTGAATCTAACAGGAAAAGCCCTCATATTGGGCTTGTTTTATACATTTTACTGGTTGAGATAATTTTGAAATGTTGATGGTGGAAGCACATCATAAGGGGAAATGTTGCTTTTTTGTGGCATCCAAATGCATGAAACACATAAAATGTGAACTTGTTAAAGTGTAACATGTTTTGTGCTTTATAGTTGAGGCTCATTTTAAAAAAGATATTCTGCATATATGACCACTTTTTAGCCCTTAAAAAGAAAAAAAAGAATTTATATGGATATCACAAATGGAGTTAGAAAGCAAAAATGAATGTTTATCCTCTGAAAACTGTGTTTTTAATGGAGCTACTGCTTGAAAAGGGTTTTCCTCACTGTAATTTACTTACAGTCTATTTAATTCTTTCATATTTTTCTTTTAGATTTTTTTATTTTGTCTTATATTTCTGACACACAGGAGGATTCTGGTCTCATTGACAACATTGAGAGGGAAGTATTTCACCAGAGTTCCCGGCTGGTCAGCAGCTCCTACAGACGGACCGTTAGAGCGCTGGTGTTCGCCTTCAAACACAACCCTGAGATTAGAAGCCAAGTTAAGGACAGTAAAATATCAGTCAACCAGCTGGTGTCCAAATATAAAAAATAATTATATTAATTAGACTGCAAATTATTTTTAATGCATACTTTTTTTTAAAAAAAATCAGTTTTTTTTTAAATGCAAACTTTTTACACTTGTGCCACATAGTTAGCTTTTCTTGAAAACTGCACATAAATCATTGTATAGAATATTGTTAATGATGATAGAATCTGTTGTGACAGTTATGTTTTGTTTTTATAATATTGATGGACATTTTTTTTTACAATTCACAATTTAAAAATGCAAAATATGAAAACTTCAGCTTTGCAGTTCATTATTCATTATTCAGTTCATAGATACAAAAACAAACAGATAAGCAAGGATCACTCCATTTTCTTCCCAGAGATTAAAAAACAAAGTATGCAGAAGCTGCACATGAATTAAATAGATGTTTTCACAATAATTTTGTTCATGGTGCTTGTAAGCCTAACACACTTGTTCAAACTTCTGTATGCAGTCAGGGGTTTGCTTACTGTGATTATTAAAACATCTCTTCCTCACCACTGCAGTTGTCTGGACAGTGTAGGTCCACACCATCTTTGGCAGCCCACTCTCTGAGTATACACTGAGACTTGAAGCAGAGTTCTACAGTTCTGCTCAGCAGTACTATTTTGGTGTGGAGAATACAGAGTTGTCTCATCCCTAACACCACTCCTGCTCATTAACGCTCTCTGCTTGTGTACTCTTCCCTATTGTCAATTTCATACTAATTTCATCTATAAATACATGTTTATATGTCTGACACATTTAACAAGCAGGAAATGTGATGATCTATTAATAATCTTTGTTTGGGTGTGAGAAAGATTCAGTTGTACCTTAGCTGCGCCAAAAAAAAGATACTATTTTGAGTACTGTTAAATTTTGCAAAAGTTATCTTCAGTATTTTAAACATTTAGTGCAAATTTGATTACATAGAAGGAAAATTTTATTATGTAGAAAGAAAGCTTCTTCAGAGAAGAAAAACTTCAAAAGTTCATTACAAAAATTATATTTAGCAGCTTTTGGATTATAAAACAATCCATCTACTCAGAGATTTTGAAGTGGCCCTCGTCTTCATCCACAACCCAGACCCCCACGGGGTTACTAAAGAAGCACCAGCCACACAATAGCTATCACCATGAGGATGACGGCCAGAACACATATGCTAATGAACACAATATCACTCAAGTCATGAGGCTCAGTCTCTGGCTCAGCTGCAGGGCCGCTGCTGTCGTTGTCCATCTGCTGGGCCTGCTCCTCCAGACGACGCTCCTCAGCTGAAATGATCGACACTGATGCTATCTTCCGCAGGGCATCACACTGCACCTTGTATTCTTGCACATTTTGCTGTTTCCCATCAGAGAAATCGATGTAGAGCTTGTTGACAAGCATTGTGATGTTGCGATGTTTCTGAAAGAAGACGTCATTAGTTACAGTGTTAACAAAAGCAAGTCGAACATTAGGCCAGTTTGCTTAACAACATAACCATGTAGAATAAATCAGCATGCAAGCTGGTCACCTGGCTGGCAGTACCGCAGTTAACAAACTGGGCAAGTATTTTATAAGAAGTGGTCGTCAGCTGCGCTGTACAGGTTGGGTTTCCCAGGTAGATTCTCTCACGATCCAGCTGAGGTAAGGACTGCAGGGGTATCAGAATGGTAAACTCTGATCTTGTGCAGCTAACGTTTACTGGCACCACTGGTAAAAAGACAGTTTAACCTTGTAAGGAGCAGCTAAGAATGACTTGGGACTGTTGTTTGCAGAG
The DNA here is from genome assembly GCA_037177515.1 of Pseudomugil tenellus. NCBI lineage: Eukaryota > Metazoa > Chordata > Actinopteri > Atheriniformes > Pseudomugilidae > Pseudomugil > Pseudomugil tenellus. The sequence goes on along the minus strand of JBAMHX010000009.1, from coordinate 19,902,290 downwards.
ATGAATGTTGTGTATTTAATCATCACAAGAACTAATTATCTGAGATTTAGATTGTTAGCACTGCAAGGAGTCATATGTATCTTAAATCTGCAGAATTAAATCTACAGAATGAGTACATTTATCAGTTCAATAGCTCTTGCTACAGTGAGACATGCAAAGTTTTACATTCTGGAAATGGCTCAGATGCCTGTTCCTTTACCTCCAAGATAAGAGGCGCTGAACCCGCCATGAGCTTCATTTCTGTCTGTGCTGAGTACCACCAGCAGCTTGTTTCTCTTGGAGATAAGAGAAGGAGGCTGCTCCTTGCCGCACCAGCGTCCCAGCAGAGTGTCTGTCTGGCTGTCCCCGTCGTAAACCGCCACAGAGTCATAGTCGCACTCATCTGATAAACTGTTACGGTCTTCCAAGTCCATGACGGGGAAGAAGAGCTTGATTCGGTACCCAGCTGCCAGGATGACGCTCCAGTGGCAGTTGATGTTGTTTGGGTAGATGTTGGGGAAATGTGGACTGCTGAAGTTTCCACTTATAGCTGACAAGACTTGCTGGCATTCACCTGTTGGAGTATATTCCATCAATTATCTTTATAAGTGTATTAGCTCTGCTGCTTGTTCACTTTATTGCTCCTTTTATTTTTAGGATGTTTTTTAAAACAAGCAAGCATCACCAAAGGAAACGGCTAGTTTTTTTTATAGCTGGTAAATTAGATCCATGGGAACTCTCGCAGAGTTTATACGTGTAAGTTTGGAAACAGAATTGTTTCAACAAATCTGTGAAGAATCGGTAGCCTTATTGATTACCGAACAGTGTTTCCAGAGGTTAACTAAAATTATAAACATTTAAGGGGAACAGATGTTGATAATAAAAACCACAAATGAATGATCTTACCAGAGTAATAGTAAGCCTTGAAGCCCCGTCCTCCAATGTTGAAATCTGACTTGAAGACTACCAGAAGCTGGTTGGAACTTGTGACTAATTTGGGGGGTTTATCTGCCCCACAGTATTTGCCGATGTGGTGGTGGGTTATTGTTGGGCCATCAAACAAGGCAACAAAATCAAAATTGCATCCCTCATTGTTTTCCAGCTGAAAATCCAAAAACACCAAGGTGATGACACTTGTGTTAGACACATGAATGGTCCAGGAACAGTCTGCATTGTTGCTGTACTCCTGAGGGTAGCTTGGAGTGGATATTACACCCGATAGTCCGGTCAGGACCCCCCCACACATATCTGGAGAGGATATGAAGCAAACCTTTAGTTTCTTTTGAAGAAGGGCAGTTATTAAAGTTTGAGGAAACTGCTGAGAGCAACAATCTTATTTGGTGAATGTTTGATCAGATTTCATTCAGAAATATAAGAACCTTCGGTTAAATGTCTGCTGGGATGTCTGTAACCAAAATTGCTGGTAACGCTAAGTTCAGTTGGCACATTAAACATTCATTGTAAATTAAATGTTGTCTCTCAACATAATATTTTATTGAGTTTGTGGCCAAAAAGTTTGAGCTCACATCTGTGAGTCATGCTATTGCTAAAGGCTAGCAGAAAGTTCAGCCAACCCCCTCCCTGTCATACTGCATTTACTATAACAAGTTACCTTTCCTGTAGCCAAAATTGAAGCCTCTGTGGGCCACGTAGCGGTCTGAATGAAAGATGATGGACATGACATTCCAAGAAGAGGTGAACTGAGGTGGAGAGTTGTCACCACAAAATGTCCCAAGGAGGTTTCCCTCATCCTCAGATATGCCATTGTATATTTTGATGTAGTCATAAGCACAACTTGAGTGGTATTCCAGCTCAAAATGGTAAAAGGTGAGTAGGACAGAGGAGCCCTCTGCCACCACAATCAGCCAGGAGCAGTCTATGTTGTACGGATATGGGCCCGGGAAGTTTGGACTGGAGATATTACCAGATGGAGCGGAGAGGATTCCTCCACATTTGACACCTAATCACAAAAAAACCCCAAGAATGTTTAATTTAGCCCAAACATAAGAGATGGGAGTAGAGACTGTTCATCCTTGGCTATTTTTAGTAAATACTGTCCATGGAAGCGTATTATATGCTGACAGTGAAACACATTCTCTGGATATACAGTAGCCAAGAAACAAACCACTCATGAAATCTGAGCAGAGCTCTATTAAGATAACAAATGACAAACTCACCTTTTTTAGATTCAGCCTTGTCAACGAGCAGCAGTAAGTGAGTCAATATAGCCACCCTAAGGCACATTTTTCCGTTATTGTGGATTTGGCTTTTTGTCACACATCAACTTTAGTTCCAGCAGAGACAAAAAAAACAAAAAACTAGTAATGTCCCATCAGCCTTAAGGAAACAGGACTGAAAAATTAATCCACAGCCTGAATGAAGAACCTGACACTTGTCTACAGGCTTGGCTTTGGCCCTCTTTGCTAAATTTTAATGACTGCTATCCAATGAGCACGAGAAGCTTTTCAGGACACTGTTTGGAAAGATGCTATACATTTTTAATGGTGGTCACATGCATACAACACCAGCTGCGAGCGGTGTTGATGAAAACAGGAAGAGAGAGAAGAAGATCACTAATTATATCTGTCATTAATGAAAGAACAAAAAGATCTCAGGATGTGATGTAACTGAGAAGAGCAGACTTTTTTTATACTGGGCTTTTTGCATAACGGCTGCATCAGCAAGCATTTGCATTTTAATGTGCTTTTCAGTTTCAAAAAGTTAAGAATAATAGTCTGTTATTTATGTTGTGTTGCCACCGAGGGATCCAGACAAAGCTTTTATGTTAATGGGAGAAAACTATCCCACGTAAAGGGATTCATCACTCTAAGTTATATAACTACACTCTTAATGCTCAGCTGAGTCCATTTTATTATATATATATTATACCCCTAAACTAATTTTCATGTCTTTCTTTTGTGCTGATCATATTTCATGTGGCTGTTTTGCTTAGAGCTGAACAGTGTAGACGCATGCATACAGTAATCCTGACTGAATGGAGTGTGTAACAAACAGATACTTTACCTGTTTGTATACAAGGCTCATTCTGCAAATGAATGTTTGCTATACAAGCAGAGATGTGACTGCAGGGACTACTTTGTGAGTCTCTTTAATACCTTTGCAAACCTGCTAGATGGCGCTGTTACACTTTGAAAACACATTTGGAATCACCACAGATTTCTAAACAGTCTTGCCAAGTTCTCAGCTAAATAAATAAGAATGTGATTAAAATCAGTCAAGTGTTTTTTTTATTTTTTTGTTTATTTTTTTTTACATTTTTTTGCAACAGTTCTTGAGACTAAAATGAACTGCCTTGTCTTTGAATTTTAATTCTGTCCTCTCCTAAAGCTTGTTATTGTTCAAGGATGTTGGGCAGGGCTGCAATGTGTTCCACAAAGATATTGGATGTTTAGAGTAGCTTAATCACCTAATAGCAAATAAATGTTCATAGAAGATATAAAGCGGAAACAGCTGGAAATTAAAGGGAAATTTTAGATAATTGCAGCTGCTTGATCTGGAATATGTCTCTGCGTTTTGTCTGGTGATTAGGTGTAGGCAGAAATGCACAAAAGTTAGGTCTAAAAATAAAAAAATGATGATAAAAACAAGTCAGTTGACACAATGAAGGGTTGTTTGTTAGTGTTTGGCAGGTGTTGGAAATGGAAAGACTTGACAGCTATCACATCTGGCAGCTTTTAATCAAACATAATAAAAAATGATGAAGTGAGTGTCAGTGCTTGCGATGAAATGTGATCTGTTTTTAAAACATCCTGTCTGATCATGCTAGGCTTGGGTATATGAGACCAGCGTGCAGCATAGTTTCTGACGGTATAACTCGTTCTGATGAATATGCTCGGAGAGGAATGGAGAAGCATGAATGTCTTAGAACAATGAAAAGTTCATGTTTCTGGCACTGACTGCAGCTTGGCAGAATATTTCTATCCCTTTTCCAAGACAATCCAGTCATTGAGTTGGCATGGCATGCATTGTGTATTTCTAGACATATATCGCTGTTAAACCGTCTTTGCACTAGCTTATGTCAAAAGTTATTTAAATTCACTATAAAACCGTCACCATGTTCTTTGCATTCCAGCTGGCTGTGTGGATGCTTGAGTCCTTTTCAGCTGCTACAACCTTGTCTGGCTTTAAGACATCTAATACTGCCTTACAGCCAGACATGCTGTTTTTCTCCTCCCCATTGTTTTTTTTTTTTTTTTACATTTCTACTTTCTCTATACCAAGGACAATATTGTTATGTCATTGCACTGCCAATTCAGGGAGCTCACAGATTGGATTATAGGCCATAATGAGCTCAGCCTCCCTCTATAGTTATGAGGGTAATGAAATCTGTTATTTGAGTTAGGAAGAGAAGGAAGAAAAGCTCAACTTTCATTGGCATGAGCTGCTGTGCCGTCTTTCCTCATTTAAATAAGATGAAATATAATTGTTTTTTAAGGGCTTGTTTACTTTTGGTTGTTTATTTCTACAACTTTAATTGGAAATAATGGAAAAAATCTGACTTAAACGTGAAAGAAATGAATCTTTAAATAGCTATTTGGTCTTATGATATAAGTTTTTTGAATGTAAATGCTACACGTTTGTTTTATACAGCAGTCAGAATTGTATTCTCTTCTCTATCATCAATATTTAATGTTGTTTAATTAATTCATTCATTCCTAGGAAGAATTTAGATTACCCAATTAACCTAACACACTTCACCCGAAAAGAACCCACACATACATGGGGAACACATGCAAACTCTGCACATAAAGGGTGCTGTTTAGACCTGCCCCAGCTGAGGCTTGAACCAACTACCTTCTATATGATTCTGTACACATAAACACATCAAATCTCTACCCTGATGAATGCCTCATCTCTCCTGGGTGGGGTGGATGGCTCCATCAGAAAGCTGGGAGTTAAAGGGTCGAGCTTGGTATCCTAGCCCTTCTCCAGGTCTGATGGAGCTACGTCTCTAGTGCAGGGGGAGAATGCCCCCAGTGCTCTGATGATCATGACTGATCTATTTTACATGAAGGAATGTCACACACTAATACCTCACCAAGGTTTTCGTGTACTAAAACACGTGCAAACCCACTGCACATGCCAAAAGCAGTACAAACTGATCTACTAACAGTGAGTAAAAAGGTTTGCATCTTCCAAATGTGCACAATTGTGTGTCCTCCTCGAGTTAGTACGTTTGCCTCAATGAATATGCAAATTGGGGCGTTCACACACAGTTTTGCGTTGTTAATATATGATTTTAGCGATTTATCATACCTGAAAGTAATTTTGCTGGTAGAAACTGCACCTATATTTAACACGTTTCAAAAGGACATGCGAACGGGGGCAATGTGTAATTGTGCACACATGGCTGCAGTGATTGTTGCAATACGAAGACATAGAAATAATCAAAGATGACGGGGAGAAAGCATATTTCCTCCTCGTGTTAACATGTTTGGAATGAGAGAGGAACTAATTATTAAAACGTATCGCCTATTCAACCTTACTGGTTTGGAGCTGTAAAAAAAAAGTTTTAAAAAAAAGTATTTTTTCTTGTAAATGATGCTAAATTATTCCACAATAAAGTGGAAAACTCAACATGATTTCACAGTGGGTAGTAGCTGCTGATATCCAGTCTCTAACATCTTGCTTTTGGATTGTTTCAGGGGCTCCTTGTGCAGCCTGCACATGGGACCCTTGCTGGTGTGGGAGATCTAGACCTCTGTTTCTCCTGTCATGATTAGTTCATGTGTGCTGTCCTTCAGTCCAGCCCTGTAGTCTTGTTCATACCCACCAGCTGAGTTATCATTCAGGGATACATTCTATTCTTCATTTGATGATTCCTTCTGCTTCCTTTCTCCATGGACAGATACATTCACTTAGTACTTCCTCCCTTGAGGCCATATTGGCTCTGGTGCGCGCTATTCCTCAGGCTCCTGCTTTGTGCTCAGTGTATAGCCTCTGGACCACTGGATAAGGGGTAAAACCTTCCATGAATGGTGAGCAGGTTTCGCATTGTAACATTTGTAGTGTGAATTTCCTCCTTTGGGCAGCTTATTATCCCAACAGGGCATCTGATCACTGACAGGGTATACCTTAATTTCCCAGGTATTCTTCTTGCCTTTAAACTGACTCATATATTGAGATTTTGTTATATGATCAGATTAAAAGATAATCAGTTTTCTGTTATTTATAGATCTGTCGTTCAACAGATCCCAATGAGGTTGCTTATTTGCCTCTCTTCCCCATATTTCACCATTTTTAGCAGAATAAAACATAAAAAGATCAGGCAGAAACACACGAGAACAAGCCTTCTAAGACCAGTGTAAATGGTGTAGCTTCAAGTTTTCTATATTTAGAGTCTATATATAAAGAAAGAAAAATCCAAGATTCAAATCATTTTCATGGTGAGGAAACAAGTTTTCTTGTACAATGAAATTCTTATTTAGCCATCAACACCGAACAGCATAAAAATATGATTTAGAAATAGAATCATTTGCCAAACAGGCAATTTAAGAACAGCATGCAAACAAAACGGCAACTAGAATGCCAACTATATTTTTATTAAGACCTGTTGAATGTGCCTTAAAGTGAAAAGAAAATATTTTGATTTCTGTGCCAGAGGTTTCTTTAAGAATGCAGACACATTTAACTCTAAAATTTTTCCCCGTTTTGTCATTTAGAGTTATTTAATTAAATATTTTATTTCATTTTGCATTTGTTCACTACAACACTCACACAGTCCCAGTTACATTAAAGTTAAACAAAAAAGAGAAAATGAATTTCAATTTCAATGCAATTTTACTTTACAGTCAAATTCAATATAGTTCATCGTATTTCAATTATGATCTAATTAAATCCACATTAAATACCTGTTTACATCCAGTAATGACCTAGCTAAGGAAGACGTTGGATTGCATTGAATCTTCTTTTCAACGTGGTCACAAATCTCAAGAAAGCACAGGGTGATGGGTGACAGTGGATAAGAAAGACAATTCGGTTTTAATAGGAAGAAAAACCTCCAGCTAAAGCTCAGGAAGAGTCATCTGTCTGGAACAGTTGGGGGTAGAAAGGACAGATTAGAGTGGTCCACAGCACCATAACTCTAAGCCAAGGATTCTCTCTTAAAAAAGAAAAGAGAAACACAAGTTGGAATGGTTGAAATGGTCTCAACTAATGGTTATCAGCAATTGCAGTTATTCAACAAATAAAATAAATCATTTTGAATACATACTAGGTTAGTTTGCTAAATGTTTGCTAAACGCATAAATTTATGTTTGTTATTTGACTTGTGACTGGGACATCAGACTTCTTGTGGCATTTTTAACAAATATTTTAGTTTTCATTTATTTATTTATTTTAATGAAACCCATCAGAACATCATTCAGCATCTGCCTGTATGTGCATTTAATCCACCTGAAAGACCAGCGTAACTAATTAGTGAGATGACTGGGATGATACTGTGTTTCTCATGTCACCTTAATCAGATATTCTCGGTTGAGTCACCTTCAGTCAGTTACATATACATCAGCCTCTCCCTTCTCTGAAGCTTGATTGACAGTTCTCTTTAATAAGAATTCAGCTCTGTGATAAAATACTGATTTTTTTTTTTTTAGTAGTATGGATGAGACATTTAGACACATATGCAATTAATTCTAAAAGAGTGGATGTGTCCAAACTTTTAATGGGTACTGCGACTGTCTGAAAGATGTAGATGTTAACAGTCTCATGGCAAGTAAACCGTATTATAAAATACTACTTAGAGTTCCTGAACAGTTTGTACACCAAAAATTCCAGCTGAAAGTATAAGCTGCAAAAACCCTGCTTTATCTGCTGTAGCTTTAAATAAAGCAGAGGCTGCTGATTTTTGCCTTACTTTGAGTTCTAGCTAGCTTCTGATTTGCTTAGGACTGGTTATCTTCTTCAAGTCCTGTAAATATGGTTGGACACTGGTGTATTATGTGGCCAAATGAGTTTGAGCTGATGGTTTCATGTTATTTTTCACAACTGATTTGGGCTTTGTGGGTCTAACATATCTCTCTGGCATTGCACTTTGTTGCTGCACACATCTTTATCTAACAGCTGACTGTGAACATGTTTCATTCAAATGGATCTACAGAACTTGTACAAGATACATACATTCTTGCAAAAAAAAAAAAAAACAAAATTAAAGAAGAAGAAAATCATCTAGCCAACAGTAGTGAGATATTTTTTTTAGATGGGTTACATATGAGACTGTGTGGAGTAGCAAGATGAGGACTGAAAAACATGCAAAGTCAAGCTGAAAGGCTTTAATAATCAGATTTAGTGAAAAGTTGTAGAAAATTAAATACCAAAAGGTTTAATAACAGGTAACAACCACTAGGAATCTAAGAAACCTGGAAAAACTAGGAAGAAAAGAACATGTTGAAAACAGGTGGAATGAACAGGAGAGGGAAGGGAAACACATGGTTAACAAAGAGATAGCAGGAGCTTATGCAGTATAAACCTGGACTGAATGAACACACCACATTCTGAAAAGTAAAGTTAACTTAAAAAACTTGGAATTGAATTTAGTAGTTTTTATTGATAATTGTGTGTGTATAGCACTATCCCTCAACTTTTTCAGCATGATGCCCCCCTGCTCCCAACCTCCACATGCAGCATTTCTGGCATAAAAACAGTGAAAGATGTTTTCTGTGCAGAAGAATTGAAAGGTTAAGTTTTCATGACCCTTTTTCCTTTATAATTGAGTCATATATGGATACAAATCGATTGTACCAATGAAGCATATTTGCAGCGTTTAAAATGATGCATCAGTTCATTTTCTTTGAGGTTTTATTAACCTTATTTAATGCAAATAAAATAACTGAAATGTCAAGCTTTATATTCCTGCCAACAAAGGTTGAGTTTCAAAAAATTGAAATCAGGAATGAGATAATGTTGCAGTCTTATCACATCAACTCAGAATCAAAGTGTGCAAAGCTGAGCAGCACTAGGGTAAAAAAAAAAAACAAAAACAAAAACCAGAAACACATTTTTAGACCAACTAGTTCAGTACTTGTTTTGGATTTTTGGACAGTTTATAAGAGAAAAATGGAGGCCTGATATTGTATATCATGGTTCTTCATCTAAGTCCTCTGTCCTGCAGGTTTCAGTTGTTTACTGTATTTATCACTGTCTTCAAATAAAACAGATTTCCAAAGCATTTGTCCTCAGGTTCTCCACAAGCATGTTCATTAGTTTTTCATTTGGACCAGGAGAGTGCAAGCAGGGAACACCCAAAACATACAACAATGTAACTGGAAGAGCCGTGCTGGGAGGGGCCAGAGTGCAGTAACTTAACTTTAATTTATTATGTTGCAAGTGTAACTGACAAAAAAAAAAACAAAAAACAAACAAAATCAACGTTTGATACATTCATGAAATAAATTTATTTGAAATAATGATGACACCCAAAAAGTAAAAAAAAAAACAAACAAAAAAAAAAACAAAACAAAACACAATAAGAACATAAGAATTGGAAATAAACATGGAAGCACATCAAAATGGCCATGGCACAAATTAATCTTAAAAAGGTGTAAATATTATATATGTAGCGGAGTGGTAAGGTGTTAAAGCTAAAAAGTAATAATGAACCAGGAATCAGATAAAAAGTATTATTTTTATTTAGCACCAGACAACGCCACCT
>JBAMHX010000009.1:19854504-19892541 GCA_037177515.1 Pseudomugil tenellus | reverse complement strand
GAGCAGGTGCCTTATATAAGTGCCTCCTAATGAGGGGGAGGAGCCGCATGAGGCTGCTATGAGTGCTCATCACCACATATAGATAGGAAATGCTTATGTAAAATTAAAAGAAAAAAGTTTAAAAGTTGTTAGCATAATCAAGCCAAAGTGGTTTAACCACAAACAAGCTAGTAGTAGGAAGATTGATGGGTGGGCTGATTTGGAACAATAAACTTTGTACAGCCACATGGCACCTGTCTGTTTTGACTTTGCATGTAATAAATCTAATTTTACATAGTATTCTAAATTTAACAGTGAGATAGTGGCTGTGATTGGAGAAATGTGATCTGTTTTGGCAATCCCAGACAGAGTCTAGTAGTCAGTAAAATTGAAAAATAAATGAGAGTCATGATGCTTTTTCTTCACTCGAGTCTACAATATGTGTAGAGTTTGCTCCAATTCCTCCATTTGTCATAATTCACAATGCAGCCACAAAAGACCACTGAGAAAACACTGGCACACCAAGGGATTTGACACAAGTTTTCCTTGTGGGAAGTTGATGAAATGGTTACATGATATAGTGAAACATCCCCCACACGCGGGCTAAAACACATTTCCATATTCCATTCCTGGAGACAAAACACGTCTGAATGAGGAAGGGACATGTGGAGCATAAGATGCAGTGCAGGGAATGGAACAATCTAGGCTCAGTGACCATACAACCTTTTGGAAATAATAAGGTGGCTCCAGTTCTTGGCAGACAGGGAGTGAGATTGGCAAGATTTTATCACATGAGACCAAAGGCATATTAATCATAGTCTGGGCACACATGAGCACAACGGTAAGAAAAGAGCTTGAGAAAGGTTAATGTGAGGAAATGGGTGTAATAATGTGCAGCATCGGAATACCAAAATGGTGCTTTCAGTGTGCAGCAAAGCAATCATACATTTTGTCACGTGTCATTGTATGTATGCCAGTGGCAAGAAAATAAGATGGAAAAAAATGTAAGCCATCTGCCAAAACAGTATGAATTCAACAGTGAAAGTGAATTGTTTGTGTGTGGGAAGCTCTGCTAGTTAAGGATGTCAGTTTGAGTCTGACTCAGCCTTTCCTACATGTCATCCCCTTTCTCTCATTTTGCCTCCATCTCTGTAGACAAATAATCCCAAACATCATCTTAATCAGCATCAACAACATATCCACTCCAGGCACATAATCCTAAACAAAAACCTCCACAGAAACAGCGAGAAGATGGAGTGATAATTATATTCAATTCCATTTCTGACTCGTTATGACCTCAATAGTATCAGAAAGAAGAAGCAAAAGTGAAGATGCCACAAATAAAATCAAACTTGAGCGATTCTGCTCAGCTTCTCTGTGACAGGCCATGGGCTACAAGCTTTACATCTCTGTTTCAAACGCAAAATCAGAGAGACTGTGTACTCATCAGCAGGCTACAGAGCCAGCAATCTCCCTCATTGTCTCGCGGCATAGATGTCTTGGCAGCTGGCCCTGGTGCTCATGGTGCCATTCCCTTTTGCTAATGAATGCAGACATGAATTCAAAGGCCACATTAAAACATCGCAACATAGCTAAGGCTTTCCTTCTCAAGTCTCAATTTTAAAAGGGAAGACAGAATGAAAGAGAGAGAAAGTTGTGAAATAAGAGGGAAATATAAAATAATAGATGCTCCCTGATGAAAAAACATTCTCCTGTGATATTGTTTGACATGGATATTTCATTTAAGTAAGTGGTTTTAATTTTATTTAGTGTGAAGATGATTTCATCCACTTTTATAACATCTCAGTGAGCTTGGATCAAATACTAATATGAACCTGCAAATTACACTTATCAGTAGGGTTTGGTATCATATTTCAAGAATTGATTCAATTCCAATTCTCAAGACTTAGAATCGATTTTTCACAATTCAATCCGATCTGTTCTGATCAGATGTGGATTTTGTTCAGTGTTATTAAAATCTTTGGCTTTTTTTGTTAAATTATATTGATATATATTTATGAAACATATTAATACTGGGATTATATTGACATTCAACAAAAAAATACAATAGCCCTAAATGTTCACGCAAACATAAAGGAACTGAAGCATTACAACTAAATGAAATTAATGAAAACAACAAAACATGTTGGTGCATGGTGTTTTACCGCCTCTGTGACTATGGAGATAGCCATCACATTCACCAAGGGAAATGTATTAAATAAATCGATCCTTTGACTTATGGATCGATCTTTAGGAATTGATATGAGAATCGATAATTCGATTATTAGATTATTCGATCTTTTCAACACAGACCTACTTATCAGCTCTAAACAATCCTTATCAGGGATTTTACAGCTGATCATTCAAAATCTTGAGCAATCCTGCATTAAATGACTAATTATAATCCTCCACATTCCCTCATAAAATACCCTGTTATTTGTTTTCAGAAACACTCACAGCCAGAGTTGTGACACATTTTCAAATTCTCAAAAAGCTGTTTTCAAAGTTTTCAACATTTCCTCTCCTCACCACTGATTCGACTCTAAGCCTCGGGACATCAGCATTGCAATTTCCTCTTTTTTTCTGTAGTGAACTGTTGAAGTAATAAGCATGTTGTCGGTTCACAACAACACTCCTAACCTTCCATCACAGTACCATGCAACATCAATCAGAACTGTGGCTACTAATGGAGCTTCAGTGGTCATCAGAGAAGGGCAGCTTACTGATAGATGAGGGAACACAGAATAAACAACCCCCATGCACACACACACACACAAGTACACAAACACACTCCCATCAGTCTGCATGCAAGTAATGATAATGTGCTTCAGTATGAGAGGCACAGGCAGTCCACCCACAGCTCTGAGATCCATATACGTAGACAGCATGACAGTAATAAAATGTAAAAAACAAGCAGCATCTCTCAGTAACTTTATTGCACTGAAAACATTACTGGTAATGTTTTGGTGTAATACTATTTAATTAGACCATATTAAACGCAATAATTGGTCATTCTGCATCTCAGGAGTCTAACTGGGCTGGTAGCTGTTAACCTTCTGTCTCTATCACTGCTGTTGTCCCCAGAACTATTAATAAACTGGTGGGGATCATTTTTAAAATGACTCAAGGGAATGTTTTCATTGGTTCTCAGTGAGGGGTTGATTATTTCCAGCTGTTTATTCATGCAAGGTGGATTATTTCTCATGAGTCTGTTGAATTTGTATCTCAAACATATTTTTTTTCTGCTGTTGATTAACTTCACATGCCGAAGCACATCTTTATTATCACGTAATGACATAGTACAAAATTGTAAGTTTCCATTTTTACCACATTTTTTTGTAAGATTTCTGCAATATTAAAAAATGTAAACTGTTGGAAGAACAACTGCTTGATTTTTATAGTTTATTAGTTAAATTTACTTTCAAATGAATATGGTGCGGGCATGAGAGGTACATCGCTGCATGTGCCCTGTGTGTACATACAGCTGGTGCCCTCCCATAGCCGGGAAATGACTGTTACACTTGGCCATCTGTCAGGAAGCAACAAGCACACTCCTGTCCAAAAAAAGCCACTAAGGCCAGAAGGGTCAGCAGCAGGAACAGAAATGCACATTGTCTAAGAGACAAATTTTCATTTAAAAAAACAAAAAACAAAACAGCATGACACGTCCTTAACTTAACTGTTTTAGCACATTTTGAAGTTAAAGCCATGCCACATCTACCAAAGCAGAATTTCCACTTTGAGGAAACAAAACAAACATTACCAGGGCAATTAAATTGGACAGCATTTGGATACTGTCAACAAATTTCTAAATTGAATGCTGAAGTATGCTGTCTGTGGCTGCTCTTCACGTGAACAGAGTTTTCTAACACATTTACTGGCATCTGGCAAAACTTTGTAAGCTAACAAGCTGCCAACATTGCCCCTCTGTTGTTAAGACTTGGTTGGGTTTCGAGAACACATCAATAATAATAACAGCAATGCTAATTTTATTTTATTGTAATCAGGGAAACACAATTTCTTCTGTTGTTGTCAGGGAGCAAAACAAATTAACCATTTTAACAGGGTCAGAAAACAAACAGCTGTGCTTTGCAGACTGAAGAAAAATGCATTCAGACAGATCACCCAACTTTTCATGTATATTGGAAAATGACAGAGGAGATGGAAGTACAGTGGCACTACAGAGCAAATGTGGCAGCACAGAGAAATGTGGAAGCGTTTCTGGGAAAACAGTAAAAAGCACCGAGTAGAGCAAGATGTAATTTCCGTTTCTTTTTACTTATTTCCCCTCACCACCAAAGTTTCAAAAACTTTGAAACCCAAACTTAGTGTGTTCCTATCTGATTCATAACTTTCACATGTCCAGTTCCTGCAAAAAACTGTGTTATTTTTTTTCAGATTTTCTGAGCATATCTGCAAGTCTTAACACTTCATATAGATAGCATTTGCTATATGCTTTTGGATCACATGCTTTGTCTTTGATGTTGCTTTCTCTGTCATAAGCACCATCATATCTAGTATTTATGTGTTTTCTTATCTGTGGTGAGCGCTGAGTGCAGGATGAGATGATGGAAGACTCAATCTACCCCCACAAATGCTGAAGTCTTGCTCTGTTATTTCAGTCGTTTCAACAACCCTAACCCTACACCAGCAGTGGGGCTGAAGTTTGCCGCTTTGGGAAACATGATTGATTTGATAAACTACAAGGACCGCTGTGTCCATGGCAAATAAAATAAAAAAACACAGTTTTACCTCTCAAACCACCACATTGTTGATTTAAAAAGTACTGTTTCAAAAGAGTTTGAAGACTTATACACATCTTTTTTTCCCTCTATTGTATTGTATAGAATTCTTTCACCTCGGTTCTGCTTGAACTATAGTCTCTCTGAGATCAGATGCTGTGATCCTCTGTGGTTCAGGTATGTTAGGTAGATTTTATTCTTGGTTCCTTTCATAGACACAGACCAGAGCATTTTCAGAAGTGGTCAAAAACTTTGTGTGCCCGCTTGAGGAGTGAGGATTGCTTAACTTCGAGTAAAATACTGATTTTTTTCTTCAGCAAATCAAAAAGGAAGAGAAAGAAAAATTGCCTTTGTTTTTCTTTGGTCTTTCTTTAAGTCAACACCAAATGCAGATTTACTTGGGGTATAAAACATAAATCAGGCTTTAAAGGCTTTACAGATTTCTCAGTCAGTCACTTCAGCTGCAAGATGATTTTGTTGCTTAATGTTTTGAGCAATCCACGAATTGCTCCATGTTATTCTCTCTGTCTTAATATATTAAGCTGACAATTCAACTCAGCATTTATAAATGATTAGTCAGTGCTGTTATTGTTATCAGTAGGTATCTAACCTCTTTGTGTCACAGAATTCTTTCTCATCTGCTCTCATCAATTCACTTTTTTCATTGCTTATCTGAACATTCATGGGAGATCATAGCAAGCGGAACTTGTACATTATAATTTTAGTGTTTCGTGAATAAAGAGAAGCAAAAACAGCTTCATCTAGTACTCTTGCTAAGGGCCATCATTGTCCTCTATTCATGTGCCAGGATGCTCTTCTCTCCCTGATGAATTCCCACTATCTGGAGTATTTACTCTGCAGAAACATGATCTGAATACATCAATAAAAAGCTGTCACTTTTAGCCTAAAACAGCACAGCCATTTAGATCGTTGGAAATGATTTACACAGCTTTATTTTTGATGCATTGATGTGTATGCTGTGACATATGTCAGTTTAATAGAGGCAATAAACGGATTCACTTCACTTGCCACTTTTGATGATGCATCTGAAATTGCACCCCTGTACAACTGAACTAATATATAAACTAATATATGTTGAATTTGAAGAAATAGTTTGCGTCTTTTTTAATTTGAAAGCAGCAGATTTAGTACTTTTGAATACGTGTTTTGCTTTAGACATCTCAGCTTTGATACAGAATTTACTGTAGTAGTGATCAGTGAGCTCATCTGTTTGCGTTTGGTGGCTAAATGCAGAACAGCACAGGAAAGGAAGCACAATGCTGTTTATGTAAATAAAAACTAAAGCTGAAAAAACATTTTTCCAATTTTTAATAGAATATATTGGGAATTAAAAAGCACTCCCTCTCAACAACTGCAATGAGCTCCAATATGAAGCCAAAACAACAGAGAAAGAATTACGTGCATGGGCTGTGTGCAAGACATTTAAGGCTGATTTACAACATAACCCTCCACTGGGGAAATGGTTCAGTGGACAAATAAGAAACCTCAAAAAATGGCAGCAACTTTTCTAAAGTCACCAGCCCTCTGATATGCAGCAACAGGGTGTTTGCATTAAGCAGAGAAACAGAATTTATTTCATTTAGACATTGCACTGACACATACAGAGAGCTCCCACAGAAGACAGAGGCAAAAAGAAAACACAACATAAAAGAAAAAAACGAGTTTAACTAGACTGGTCATCTGCAGGCTCCTTGTTGGCCGTGAATAGACTATGAAACAGCTATCTGCATTTGTAAAAGGTCCACAGATTATTTTACCAAGATCAACCATGGAAAAAGGAGATTGGCTGTTCTGTGAACAGTGCTTCGGTTTTGAATAATTTTGCACAATTTTATTTCACAATATTTGCCTTTTATTCTCTGCATTTTGTTGTTAATGCAATTTTGTTTCTCTTTGTGATCCATTGCATTTTCTTTTCTGGGTCCGGTACTGTGTTTTGAATCATTTTGGGTCCCTTCTTGTGTGTTTTGCATGTAATATATATTTTTTTAATGTTTTAGTCCCACATGGTTGACGTTGCAACTCTTCATGCTCATATTGTGTCTCATTCTGATGATTTGCATGCATTCGAGATCATTTTAAGGTGTTTCCATTTGTTTTTTTTTTTTACTGCTCTTATTCTCTTTGTTTCCATTCTACCTTGTGATCTGTTGACGTTTTGTATTTCTTCATGCCTTTTTTATTTGTCATTTGGATTAATAAAAATGTCTCTTTTACTTTTGTATGTCTTTTGTCTCCAGAACATGTATTGTAAAATCTCCAAGTTACACTTTAAACTGCTGGCTTTTTTTTTCTTGCCAAGAACAATTTGTGTCCATTATCTTATAGCTTCTTGTAGCAACACAACAGAACTATCAAAATAGCATATCATAATGACACAAATGTATAGGCAATGTAATGTGCAACATGACCATCTATGACAAAGTCTGGTTGCAGAAGAGTAGAGCATAAATGAACAGGAAAATAAGAGCTCAGCACTTCAGTTGTGTGAGACAAGGACTGACAACACATTCCTTATACGGCAAACACCATCTTGCAACCCATGAAGCCAACACTAGAGGGAAATGATTCTTTGAAGACAGCAATTATTATTTACTTGCAGACAGCACAACAATTTCAGCATTTAGTGAAGACCCATGTAGATAACAAAGTAAAAGGATCCCTAACAAAGGTTGGGAACTACTTACTATTAGGTGGTACAACTCATCCTATATTATTATAAAACACGTCAAACCACATAAAAGAACAAAATAAATAGAGAATTATTAATAAAACGAAAAAGAAAATCAAGGATTTAGGAGCAACACAGCAGGATGCAAAGGTTAAACATACAGCAAGGGTCAAAACTAAGAACATATTATATATTTTCTCCAGGGAAAATTAACCTTGAGAACAATTATGCTATAGGCATCAGGATGTTGATTAAGTTAAAGAAGTCCATGTTTGAGGATTAGTAATATTCATACGTGCTGGACTTTGGGAGGAGCCTTGCAGCTTTTTTTCTATAAAGTGACATGTCTTACAGTGTAAATACACTCCCTACTTTTTGCATAACAACCAAGTGGCAACTTTCACCTAGAAAAGAAAAGGGAAGCCTGTGTGGAGGTGCCAAATGTTGCACCTCACCACTCCCATCACGGGCTTCAAAACAGAATAAACTCCCATAGCCTGGTTCAAAAAACATTTAAAATTTTATAGGTCAACTTTTACCTTCATGACTACTGTGAAGGGTGTAAATAAGCCTATGTCCTTTCGATTGACAGGCCTTCAATATCCACTGGCAAAAGAGCATAGTGCAAATGCATCTTTTAGCTAGCTAATAGCGTGCCTAAGCTTTAGCCTGCCTACATCCATTAACCGCTTAGCTCCAGTTAGATCCAAGTTAGCTCAGTTATTATCTACAGCCAAATTGAAGTTTGATTGACGCTCCCATGCTCACAACCCCCCTCTGAGCTCTAAGTCTTTGACCATTTTGTATTTACCGAAAACAACCACATGCGTGAAGTTGTCAAGTTGGCGACTGTGGGAACGGCCCACCAACTTTACTTCAGCTTTTCAGCAATCTGCAAGTGAAGTCATGGAGGCTCCGTCCATTTTTTATACAGTCTTTGTTAGTAACCCACTGCTAAAAAATAAATGTCAAAAACTCCAGGTGTAGGGATAGGAGGTCTGGAAGGGATTGGGGGAGGAGAGTAGAATGAAATTGTGGAATGAAGAACATCAGCTCAGAGGCCACTACTAAGATGGAAAGTGATACAGTTTCCCAAAACATCAACTAGATGCTATTTTGAGTTATTTTTGACCCACAAAATTCTAAATTTTTCAAAGAAATACCTAAAAGAAAAAGCTAAAATTTTAACAGCAGTAAAACTATAAAACTATGTAGTAAAACTATGTAGTTTACAGTTCAAAAAACATATTTCATGATGTACTTTCCCTGTAACTGTGGCAAGGTCATACTGGCTCTAGTAGTAATTAGCTCTGTCCTGATCCAAAACTACTCACTAGTGCAATTGTTATGAAATTGGGCTTCACTACATACTGTACATTTACAGATTTGAAAAAAAAAAAATGTCTTACATTTATTAAAGACATTTGGGATTTTTTAAAGGTCTGTCACAATGAAAACATTAATGCAAAGTAAAATCTGTGAAATTACGGCTTAATTTTTTGACACATTAACACACTTGCATGTGGGCGTGTTGTCCCGCCAGTGATCAGAATCCATCAATAAACACGTAATTCTTCTTATTTATGAAACTCTTGACAGCTTTTCAGCCTTACATTTACATAATATCTGCAAGATGATCCAAATGCTATATCCCACAACTAATCACTCAGTCCTTGTGAGGGTGTGGGGGCTTGTAGACCAATGTAGAACCACTGCCCTAGAGCCTTAGTCCTCACGTAGCACTAAGCTCTATGCTGCAGTAAGAGCAGATGATGAGCACCTCTGCTCCATGACCAGAATGAAAATGAAAATGAAATACATAATTCTATCTCACAGCAAGATGGTCGCTGGTTTGAACCTCGACTGGGAGGGTCCGAACAGTGGCCTTTCTATGTGGAGTTTGCATGCTCTCCCCATGTCATGTATACATGGGTTCTGACCGGTTACTCTTGTTTCCTCTCACCGTCCAAATACATATGCGCTAGGTTAATTGTTACTAAACTCTCCCTAGAAATGACTGGTTGTTTGTCTCTTTGTGTCGACCCTGTGCTGGACTGGCAACCTGTCCAGGATGAACCCCGGCTCCCACCTGCTTCCCTGAATGGGATTAAGTGGCATGGAAAATGAAGGAATAAATAAATATGTAAGGAAAAATGCCCAACAAGATTTTACCAGAAATGGATATACGACATGGAGGTACTGCGTAAGTATATGTTCATAAACCTGTGATAGAAAATAAATAAGGCAATATACTTTAAAAAGAATCAGAAATAAATCAGCTTTAAACATCTAAATCACCTCAATGTAAACTTGTCGTCATGCAATTAGATATCATTGTTTGGAATGTTTTTATGATCCAGTCAAGTTTTAATTTAAGTCTTGAAAATGATTTGATCAAAGTGTAAATGTTCTCTCTGAGTTATAAGAAATCTTCTTTTTGATCTGCTGTCAGTTTTGTTGTACATCTGTGATTTAATGTAATGGAAACAAACAGCACTCCACAAACCCTGTCCAGGCTTTAATGTCAAGATGTCATTCCAGTACTCATGAATAATTGACACAGCTCAGCTCTCATAAAGTATTCATAAAAAATCAGCTAGATTTGTTATGTGTGCTTGACAAACATAGGACCCCTGGAGTAAACCATTAGTCGCTGTGAATAATGCACATATAATCTTTTATGCATGACATCATTTTTCATTTAGCCATGGTAGTGTTCATTTACAAGACTGAAAATAATCTTTTTGTTTGTTTGCTTGGAAGGGGACTACACTGATTGCTTCACTTCACAACATCTCACTAAACCAAACTGTTCCAATTTTATTTACCATTATGTAAAATAATTACAACTTAAGATTAAAAAAAACATTTTGGAAAATAACACATTACTGAGAAGATGATGGAACATTAGATTTTTTTCTGAATAAGTAAAAATATAAAGAATTTTTCTGGCTTTATTGGAGACTTTTGTTGACTAATTGGAAATCATGTCATGGCCTCTTCTCAATAAATATGCACCTGGCACCTACTCGATACAGGATGGACGGAGCCTACTAGAAGGTTTCTGGAGAGTGAAAGTGAAGTTTGTTGGATGGTTCCCACCATTTGACAAAAATGTCAAACAAGTCATGCTCAGTAGGGGGCTGTGAGCGTGGGGATGGATGATTGACGCCAATCAAACTAAGCTAGTGGTGGAAATGCTCTTTTTATTTGATGCCAACCGCCGTAAAACACCAAAGAAAAAGAAACTAAGAGCTAACTGAGCTGACTTGGATATGAAGGGAAACTAACAGCTAAAGTTAGGGTCCACTGTTAGCTGGCTAAAAAGAGAATAAATAATTTTTTGCTAGACTGATTTCTTGCAGGTACAATAATAAGAACTTGATAAAGTCTAGATAAAAAAGCATGTATTTCAGAGAGTCTGAGAATATTGGATACCTGTCAATCAAAAGGACATGCTCCTAGTTATACTGAATTTCAAGATTAAATAACATCTTAATGAATGACTTATGAAAAATTCACCTCCCTCACAGTAGTCATGAAGGTAAACCTGACTTATTAAGCCTTATTATTAAGAATTTCGTCTTTTTAACATGGGAGTATATACGGGATTTGCAGCCTCTAATGGATGAAGGGTGAACTACAATTTTTGGCACTTTAGCATAGGCTTCACTTTTTCAAACAGAGGTTGCTGCTTGCCCCCACCTCATCCAAAACCACTAATGATTGTCAAACAGTTGGGAAATGAATTCTTGAATATTAAAGAAGAAAGATTAATTGTTGTTTTTCAATGTGAATCTTCACACATCTGTAATAAGATAACTTTCTGTTTTAGTCACGGACCACAAGTGTCATTGTCATACAAAAATGTATTATGTGCAGTTAAAAGCTTCCTCTGACCAAATGGACCTTTATACCCACAGACTGTATCAATTAGCAGAGAGAATATGAAGAAAAGACATCCATTTCCGCCCACAGCACATTTTTCTAGTGTGGCCATGAAGTATGACAGTGGGAAGAACAAGAGGAGGAGGTGATTGCTGTTGTGCTGCTCAGGGGAGACCATTTAGTTCTGCTCAGAATTGCACTGCAGCCTTGCTTGAGCTTTTTCCAACACATCAGCCATTTCTCATTTCTTCAAAGCTCGCCATTATTTTCTGAGCAAGGTTGTGAAAGATTCAGCATGTTTGCAATTTATCTTTAGTGGAATGCGCTGTTTCTGTTTCTACATGGATGGTCTGCAGGGTCTCTCAACAGCTAGAGAAAAAGCAGAAGATGCATTTTCCTGTTCTGTTTAATATAAAATTAGGTTACATTGGAGTATTTTGCTGTTTTGCCTTCTTAGTTATTACAATAACTTATAGTATTGTGGAACACATTAAGATGGTTGAAAAAGCCTCTAAAACCCAAAATTCAGGTAGACAGAACATTTTATTTGATTACAAACAATCACAGCATTATTCCACATCACTCATTTATTATTTATAGTATGGCATAATCAATTTTATTCCCTAATTATATTCTTTGGTTGTGAACTTCTTTGAAGAAAGTGTAGCTGCCATTAAAAAAGAATAAAGGGCAGAAATCAGAAGAGATGGGTTTAACTGGTAATGGACCAAGTTAAGACAAGACTAATTAAATGACTTCCTATCTGGAAAAATAAAAAACATCAGCCTCCTGATGATGACCATTTGTACAGTGCAGATAAAAACTTTGCACAGGTTAATTAAACCACAATATAAATATATATAGACATATTTTTTTTTCCTTTTTGAAAAAAATCCTGTTAATTTTTATATTTTCATTACAATTATTCATTAAATCATTATAATAATTAATATTCTCTTGGCAGACACCACATCGATAACGTTCCAAAGTTTAATTAAGTATGAACTTTAATTGATATTACTTTTGAATAATACTTAATGCCTACATTTAGGCAACAAATTTGAGACTTAAAGTCAGACATAAAGTCTCCTTCCTTCCTTTGACTGACATGTCCAAAGACTGACTCAAAACCCATTTAAAATAACAAATACCACTGAAAAATGCAAGACATGTATGTTTTCCAACACCCCAAAATGATCGGAACCAAGAAAGATCTTTGAACAAAACTAAAGGGTTGTGTGTAAAAATAAGGGCTTCCTGTAGTAGATTAACACTAAACTGCTAGTAAGAGAAGCCATCAATTCCCTACTTTCACGTCCACATACGGCACTCCAAAACAACCAACAAACCTTTCTATCAAGCAACTTGTTGCAAATATTTTCATATGGTGATCCAGAAGTTAAGGCAAGGCAAATTTATTTGTATAGCACAATTCAACACAAGGTAATGCTTTACAGAGCATTAAAACAATATAGCAAGAAAGAAAAAAAAAGATGATTAAAAATGATTAATAACATGATTCATTTAAGATTACAAAACATAAAAGCTTAAGGTAAAATATTTTTTAAAAAAACACAAAAAACTATTGAAATGCAGCTGAGAACAGGAGGGTCTTTAACCTGGAATTAAAGAAACTGAGTGTTTCAGCTGATCTCCAGGTCCTGCTGTGACATGAGATCTTTTATCCTATATATTCTTAAGATGATAGTAGGCTGATTTAGTTAGCCTGAGTCCATCACTACACCCAGATTTCTGGCCTGATTGGCAGTTTTTAGGTGTATAGAGTGAAGTTCTGTGACGACCTCTAATCGTTTCTCTTTGACTCCAAAAACAATCACCTCAGTTTTGTTTTTGTTTAGCTGAAGAAAGTTTAGACACATCCAATTATTAATATCCTCAATACATTTACTAAGATCCTGTATAGGACCTCGGTCTCCTGGTGACATTGTAATGTAAATCTGTGTGTCATCTGCGGAACTATGGTAACTAATGTTATTCTTGATGACTCGTCCCAGTGGGAGCATGTAGATGTTAAACACAGTTGGTCCCAGGATGGAACCTTGGGAGACTCCACATGTAACTCTTGTTTGCTCAGATCTGCAGTTACCTATTGACACAAAATACTTCCGGTTCTCTAAGTATGTTTTGAACCAATTTAGTACAGAACCAGAGAGGCCCACCCAGTTCTCCAGTCATTTGAGTAATATATTGTGGTCCACTGTTTTAAATGCAGCACTGTGGTCCAATAAAACTAAGACAGTTTTTTTCCATCGTCTTTATGTAAACGTATGTCATTAATGATTTTGGTCAGAGCAGTCTCGGTGCTATGATGCTGTCTAAAACCTGACTGGAAGACATCATAACTGTTGTTTTGTGCTGAAAAATCATTTAGCTGATTATAAACAGCCTTTTCAATGATCTTACTCATAAATGGAAGATTTGAGATCGGCCTGTAGTTGTTCATTTGTGTTATTGTCTAGATCGTACCGTTTTAGCAGAGATTTGATAATAGCTGTTTTAAGCATCTCTGGGAAGACGACTGAAATTAAAGACATGTTTACAATCTGTAGTAGATCAGACTCCATGGTCTTTGAGACTTTTCTGAAGAATACTGTGGGTAGGATGTCCAAACAGCAGGAGGATGAGTTCAACTTATGTAAAATATCCTCCAGATTTTTGCTATTAACGGGATGAAACTGTGTCATGGTGTTTAAACTGATTTTCAAGGAACACTGTATATTTACCAAACCTGCTTTTGAAGAACCAACTGCTTGTCTAATAGTCTGTATTTTGTCTGTGAAGAATTTGGCAAACTCATTCCAGGCCTTGGTGGAATAAAGTTCAGGTGCTACAGACACAGGAGGGTTTGTTAACCTGTCAACTGTAGCAAATAAGGCCTGAGCATTATGACATTTTCTGCTAATAATATCAGAGAAATAAGACTTTCTTTCCTCAGTTGTGCATTCCTCAGTTGTAAATTATAGGAGTGCAGTTTCTCTTTGTACATGACATATTGAACTTGTAAATATGATAGTCTTTATCTCTGCTCGGCTCTCCGACACTGTCTTTTTTCATTTTTCACCAGTGTAGAATTTCTCCATGGAGACTTTTTCCTTCCAGAGACAACCTTCTCCTTAGTGGGAGCAATAGCATCCATAATATCTGACACTTTAGCATTGAAACTAGTGACAAGCTCATTGACTGAACCCTCTGATAGGGTAGGGTAGGTGTTAACAATAAGGTTAAACTTACTTGTGTTTTCAGTTATACATCGTTTTGTGATTATCTCTTTTGAAACGTGTGTATGAGCAAGAATCCTACTCTGGAAGAAAACACAGTAGACAGTCCCACATCACACATAGAAACTTTGGAAATGTCCAATCCTTTGAAATCAGCAGATCTAAAGTGTGTCCTTTAGTGTGTGTTGGCTCTGTTATATGCTGAGTCAGTCCAAAATTGTCTAGACAGTTGCTTAAGTCTTTCGTTCCTTTTTCCTGAGGTTTGTCAACATGAATGTTAAAATCACCAGCAATAATTAGACAGTCAAAATCAATGCAGAGACAGTAACTCAGTAAAATCGTCACAAAATTCTGCACAGTATCCAGGCGGCCTGTAAATGTTTAGAAACATGGCTCTGTATGAGGCCTTGAGTTGCAGAGCCAGATATTCAAAAGTAGTAAAACTTTGAAAAGATAACTGCTTACACTGAAATGATTCATTATTGAAGACTGCAACCCCCCCACCTCTTCTGTCTGCTCTGACCTCACTGATAAAACTGTAATTGGGAGGGGCTGACTCAATAAGAACAGCTGCATTGTTATTTTGGTCTAACCAAGTTTCAGTTAAAAACATAAAATCAAGGCTGTGGTCACTAATAAAATCAATTAAAAAAGCTTTACCTGCTAAAGATCTAATAGATTGTTTGTGGGAACCCTGTAGCTCATAAAGCAAGTTAACTTTTCTTAGAAACCTTTTAGAGAGCCGTTCTCCATGTTTTAACAGAACATCATTTCTCCTTCTGTTACCTAAAAGTAAAGGAATATTGTAAACTTCTAATAAACAGAGTCCCAGGTTTTCCAGGGAAAAATCAAGACTGCAATTATCCACGCAGCCTGGACCCTCCACACATCATTCGTCCGACGTCTGCACATATAGCTGGCGTGGTTGGACAGAAGGAGCTGGGTGCTGGACCTTTGTCCACTCTTGTGGAGGGTTTATGGGGGACAAGAACATGTTTGCGTGGGGAGTGGATCTAAGTCCAACATCAACCCATTCCACAATCTCCTTTGTGAATTTCAGGTGGGGGGGTGGAAAGGGAGAGTGAGGACGACAATGCCCTGTTGGGAGTTTGGTGGGGTGAAGATTCACCATCATGGTCATTGGTGCTGTTGAGGGGGTTGGGGACAGATAAAGATCCTTCTTCTTGTCTCTGTCGATGTTTCTTCTTCTCAAGGCTCCTTCTGGGTGGGGGCAGATGCAGCTCATCCTCTGAGTTTCTGTTTGGTTTTGTTTGGTCTACCCTGTGAGATAACTCCTCCTGTATCTCAGTCTTGGCTCCAAGCACAGAAGAATTATGCTGGAAATAAAATAAGTTGGAGGTGAACAGTTTCACCCCTGACTTGTTCAAATGTAATCCATTTGCCTGCGTTCACAAAAATGTAAAAATAGTCAATAAAATGCACTTTGTTGTCAGCACATGCAAATATAAGCAATGTATTCAGTGCCAGTAATCGACTGAATCTTTCCTCTCCCCTTCCGACAGGAGGCAGAGGTCCACTGATGAAAACAGCAGCTGTTAGGGAGCTCACTGTGTTTAACAGTTAAGTAAAATCCTGTTTCAGGACCTCATATTGTTGCTTGGACACATAATTTGCGCCTGTATGTAGAATGTATGTTTCTCACAGTTGGGTAATCACCCACAGCTTTCAGAAATCTTTCAAGCGTGTCGTTGACCATATCTTTTAGAAAACAGAGTACTTTGGTGTTCTTTCCACACAACCATAGAACATCATTTACAGAAGAATCACCAATTATCAGCGTCTCAGGCCCATCGTTTAGCTTTCTCTGTGATCTTTTCCTTTCTGACCTGTTATCAGTCCTCACCTTGCTTGATGGATTTTTGTCCGATAAAGATCCTGGTTCCTCTGACAGCGTAGCAAATCTGTTCTGTTTAGGTGTTCTGGGGGAATTTTGATGTTCTGGGGACTTGTTGTCGACTTTCCTGGTGTCAGATGTCCAGCCATGTTTCCCTCCATGTAAAGGGGTAGAAGAGGTCTTTCGTTTTGAAGTGAGTGAAGGCCAGTCAGTCTCATTACAAACTTCAGCCTGCTGTGTCCGGCCTGTAATATGCCATCCTCCCTTTGTTGGGAGACATGATTTACTCTTTGGCTTTGCACCAAGGCAGTTCCCGGGGTTATCACCTGATGATTTACCTTAATGCACAGAGGCTGCTTCTTCTTTAGAAGTGTTTTGTCTGTCTATTAGCTGTGTGTTTGCTTGCTCACCTCTGCTGTTTTGAGTCAATGGCAAGTTTGTTTCATCTCCAAATAGTCCATTTACTTCTGCATTGACTTCAAGGTGGCAGACTTTGGTTTCCAGTGCTTTAATCATTTTGTATAAGTCTTGGTATTCATCATTGGAGATTGAGAGCACCTAGGTGCTAGTTAGCTTAGCGTTAGCACCTTTCCAATCCACTCAGCTTTAGTTAGCTGCTAAGTGCAGGTTTCAGGCTTCAGCTATGTGTAGGCCACACACACAGAGCGATGTAGATAAGAGAAAAAAGCTGAAAAAGTGTTCCACTTTCTCTTAGAAATGCTTTAGTCACAGTGATTTGCAGGTATTCTAAGGTTTTGAGCAAAAAAAAGATCAGCTAAAAATCAATACAAATCAATAAAACATCAAAGTTAAAAGCAAGAGCAAGCAGCAAGCATGTGTAAACAGGAAGCAGGAACCAGGATATTATCTAAATATTAATCTAAAGATGTTTAATTTCTGGTGTCTCTCTAATGTGACCATAGTTGTCAAAACAGTGTATGTGAGCCTGCGTTAGAGATATAGGCTAATAATCTTTCTAAGTAAATGACCAATGATATAGTCTTGTCCTACCTATGTGCACCCCTTTTATAACAATCTAGCTCTCCAGCTGCTGTAACATTAAAATGCTACAACAGGATGGATAAGATAAAAAATACATAAGAACAAAATAAGGAAAATATACAAATTGCTTAACTATTTAATCACAGCTCAACTTTAACTGAATCTGCCATCTGGTGGAATGAAGGACTGTTGTCATGATGCAGGGAGGTGGACCCAAACGCAGGCAAGGAGAAGGCAGGAAGGCAGCTGGATGCAGAACAACTGAATTTATTTGCGGACAACCAAAGAACTAGACTTACATACAAAGGAATATAATGAACCAATGAGGGGGAAAGAAAACAAAGGGTATAAATACCCTGAAAACTGAACAAGACACAGTTGAAAACAATGACCAAAATCAAACCAGGTGAACTAAAGAACAAGACATGAAGCTGAAACAAAAAGGAACGGGCAAAACAGGAAAAACTAAAAAATAAAAAAGGAAACCAACGTAACCCAACACAAAACCCTAACACCTGTGAGTCTTTTTGTGCAACAATCTGCTGCTAAAAGAGCTGCTTGATGCACCTACAGTCTCATGCAGGAAGTAAGAAGAGTTCATGATAGATATCTACTTAGCTAACACTCCAATCCTTAGTAGAGACCAAAGGACACTTGAAGAAAGGAGGAGACTCTTTTAGCTGCTTGTTGAGTTGATTCCTGTCCATCTCAGTGCTTCCACTGCTTTAACAGACCACTATGCAGAGAAGTGCAGAAGATGTCTCTGTGCCATAAAAACCATAGACATCTTTTCCAAAAGAGTCTCCTCATCAGATGGAGAAAGCTTTGAATTGTTCGTTTTGTTAACCCTCAACCAGGGTTCAGCCAAAACCAGCCAAAACCAGTGTAGCATGGGTGGAAATCCTCCCATGTTAGTGTTCTAGGGTTAGTTTAATTAAGTGCTGATATGACCACCCGAGTAAAAGTGCTCTCCCACAATTCCAATCAATGGTACAACGTCAGCAGCGAAAAATGTGAAAAAGAGTCAAAGATCAGCTGTTTAAGAATACATACTAATTAGTGATGCAGAATGAAAAATAATATTGCATTTGATCATTAAATTGTGATGATTAAAGCTAAGTTATCACAATTAGAAAAAGAAATGACCAAAGAGACACACGCTGATCTGTAAGACTGAAACTGACCATATCAACAATGGCATGAGAAATCAGTGCAATAGGAAAACAACGAAATAAAACAAAATGACCAGAGATAGACAAAATATTCAGAATTATAGATAAAAAACAAGTAAGACACAAAATTACCACAAAGTTCCTAAATAATCAGAACCCAACTCGAAAAGCCAAACAATCAGATAGTTTGCATGTTTTGAGGTTGCTCTGGTCATTTTGACTTCTAAGACAGATGAGCTCATTTGACACATTTTTTTTTACTTTAGATTTCATTATTTAGAGTTTGACAAGGATACTAGGAGTCACAAAAATCTTTCAGCATGTTTTGTGAAACTGCAACATTTTAAAAGTCTAAACTGACCGATTTATTAAGAGTCTAATGACACTTCCTAATAATTTAACCATATTTATGGATATCAGTGCTTATTTTGCTTAATGGAAAATTAAAAAAATCACAGCAAAAATAGAGTTAAAGTACATGTTTTTCTGAAGTTGGGTTATTCTTTGAAGCACCACACCGATTTAAAGAGACTGTTTTATAGTACACGTGGTACTTTTATTACTGCTCATTAACGACAACCTATTTGTCCTCTTTTCTCAGGAGGGCACCTTACCCTCATAAATTACTGATGTGTGTTATGTGTGAGTGTGTATATTCAAACCAGAGAGGGACCCTGCATTTGACAGTGTGTACTTTTAAAAAATGTGGGTACATATGCGTGTCTTTTTACGCACGTCTGATCTGGACTGGGGCTATTAAAAGATCTGCATGCTGTGCAGATGCCCTTTCCATCATGGCAGGATCTGCACTTAATGTCACCTTTTTCACTGTGACTGACAGCGTCGAGGGAAATGAGGGGAGGTCACCTGCTCGCCAATACCGGACCACCTGTCAAAGCCAGCAGGTTCACAGTTGATGATGTTTAAGATCAACGTGGGGGCAGTGGACTTCCCTTCAAGGATATATGCTTCATAAACTCAATTGTGATGCATTAATTAGACCCCTTAGCCCTAAACCTTCAAGAGGTAACAACATAATTGACTCAAGTTTTCTGTTCAAATCATCATTCACTTAACGTCCTGATGTCTGATCTTTCCTCTGGGGTTCAACTTGTCACTTTCTTTTGAGTTGATGGCCCATATCTGCCTTTTTATGTGCCTTAATTTAGTTTTGGTCAGCATCCCAAATTCCCAAGCGTGAAATCACTATCTCTACACATTTCATATATGTCGCATTACTGCACATGTGATACCACTTTGAACAGGATTTTCCAAGGTATAGGTGGTCCCCTGCTACTATGGGATGCTCAATGAAGCAGGAAATTGAAAAAGGTGGAGCGCCATTCTTATAGTCTTTATTAAGGCTTGTTTGCACAGACAAGAAAAGTCAGTGTGTTCATTTCCTGATTAAAGTTCAAAGTGTTAGTTGTAACCACATAACTCTTATCTCTAAAAGGTAGCTGAGACAGATCAGCTGTTTTCGTCTTCCAGCATTAACAGATTAGAGAATCGCAGAATATAATCTAAAAATGTGGAGGTATACCTGAAGTGGGCAGTTAACAGAATGAAAGAGGAGTTATGTACAGTAGATAAAGTAGATTTAAAAAATGTCCCTATGATCCAACTACACCAATCGTCATTTCACGTTTAGGTTCTTTTTAAAATAGATAAACCTTTACAGTTTTTAAAAATATATTTCTTTTGTTTTAGACTCATTACATTATTTTGTTATATGTCAACCTCTAGAGCATACAGACAATTCAGTTAGATCATAGTGATTAGATTTTTGTGTATATTCTCAGCGAAAGGGTTGCATAAATAAAAAGTAACTTGCAGGACTGTGGTCCTCAAGCACAGACTCATACTCTGGTCCTTAAGATCCATTATCATGCAAGTTTTAGATGTTTCTTTACTCCACTAACATGTTAATAAAACGAAATGCTTCCAACAGCTTGGTCTTAAGTTCTGCACAATGAGATAATAATTTGAATCAGGTGTATTGAAGCAGATAACATCTTAAACCAACCGAACAGTAGAACCTGAGGGACATGAGGGGAATCGGAAAGCAGTAAAAAATTAAGATAAGGTGAGCTGCTTAAAATTTAGCCTGGAGGAAGAATGACATACTGATTTTTTTTTTTAGATTTAAAGTATAGGTAAAAGACTGATTGGCTCAAAATACAACAGGCAAGAAGAGTATTGATTCCAAGTAGTTACAACAGAGCTAAGAATGAAGAAACTGGGAAACTGATAAAACTGGAAACTGGGAAAACTAAAGAAGTGAAGCATAGTGATGAAAAGCAAAAGTGGCAGGGAATGAGGGCAGACAGGCAGGAACAGAACTCCCTTATTTAACTTACACCAAAGCTTGATTTATTTATAAGACTAGTTGGCAATCATGAGAGTCTCAAGTCCTCCTGGGAATCATCGTACATTCTTGACACGTCCATACTCGGAAGGTTCTCCCATCTTCATAGATAGAAATATTCAAGGTGATCCAGATTGGAAGTTTGGGTTTAGACTCCCAAGGAATCACTTTGAGCCTATTCCAGAGTTGCAATATTATCGTGGAGATCTACATTTATTAGGATTAGACTAAATTTTATTGATCAAAAACAGAACATAACAATATTATTTACATAACTATTAATGTGATAACTATTTGGATACTTCTAATTTGAAACAAAAATAAAAATAGTTAACATGTGTTGCTTTCAGTCGTCAAAGTTATCAAAGTTAAGTGAAGGTGTTATTACAGCTTACTCACATTTGGGTCAATGTTTTATCAATGCTATGCACTGATAAAACTACAAACACAATTATCTTGTGTCTGTAGTTTTGACTCAGTAAGGCACAGGCATATATACATACAAGTTTGAGAAGCTTCTTGAGCGCATTGAGCAAAGGTTGCATTATCAGTCAATATTGTGTAAATGGAATATTTCAGCCTATTATATCATTTTTTTTATTAAAAACTACTAAAAAATACTTTTAAACACATCACAGTTGAGAACAGTATGTTGATGTCAAAACAAAATAATTAAATCCAATTTTAACTGAGTTGAAAGCTTAATGCACTCAAAAACTTGAAAGCGTGTCAAAACTTTCTATCAGTTGTTTGCAGAATTCCAGAGAAGCATAAGCTGAGCCCCTGGGTAAAGCTACCATTTCTCCAAGGGTATAAGTGTTATTGTTTAATATTCTCCTTTCATGTTTACCCTCCAAAGAATGACAAAGTGACATAGGTTGCAGATGCTGTTACGTAGGAGCTGAATATAACCAGCTGCTAAAACATCCCGAATTCATCGTGGGAGAACATCCGGTTTATCTGTGGGATGACCTCTGACGTACGGAACAAAAAACTCACAATTAGATGAGAATGCAAGGATTCAGATGGGGCAGTTTAGAAATATATATGTACATTGTGTTCTGTGGTGATGAAGAGAAGCCTGTGCTTCATGAGACAAAAGTAGGTCATGAAAGAACATCTTAGGGGACGCTGTGAAATTCTGAAAAGTCATTTGCTGTGAATTGGATTTTCTAATGACACTCAATGAAACTGTAGCTGTGAAAGTGTTCCGCTCCTGCATGAGTCTCTAGCTTCTTCAACCTCAATGACACAGACGACACAGGAGGGTAGTAAAGGCAGGGCTTATGGAAATGAATGGCACAATGTGAAATTCACATTTCATTGGGCCTTATTAAACTGTATGGCTGCTTAATGAGGCCCAGAGCTCTTAGATACTGTACGATGTGATTATTTTTCAGTTTAGAGGAGGGACGTTGTTTTAGTTCTTCATTTTTACATACAATAAACATTTAATTGGGCAAATAGACAACAGTATCAGGCTTAAAACGGTTGTTACATGTCACAAACATCTTACCTGTTTTTTGGGGGAAATAGGGCATTCTGTCAGAAATTATTTAAACCCAGCTGATTTAACGATAAGCTGGGTTTAAATTAGCATTTTGTAAGTGTGTGAGAGGGTTGGTTTGAGGGTTACAGTGTGTGTCAATGCTTGAAGGAATCAACGACAAAAAAAAAAAAAAAAAAAAAAAAAAAACATCTCCATGCAAAGCCGGTCAGAAGTGTAGTTACAGTGTGTTTTTAATGCTTAATTACATTTTTTTTTTTGCTTGTTCTTTTAACTAAATGAAATGCAATTGTCACTACTCTCCAGTATTTAGAGTCAAAGTGAAGCCTGAAGTGACCTGCATGTGCAAAAGAAGACGTCATAGAACACTGCCTTCCCATAAGTTGATATGGCTGTTATGCATGATTAGTGTTGACTCCTGGTCAAAAAAGTAAAAAATCCTGTCTGAGAGCTGATCCGATCAATCACCAAACCATCTAAATTTAGTGAGCACAGCTCATCTGTCAGGTAAACAAGCCTGTTAAAACACCTATTCAACATGTACAGATAGACCCAAAAGTCATGGCAGAACTTCTGCTTCATCACACCTGGATTTGACACCTCTTCACCTGATAGGGTATCAGTTTCAAAGTTTACTAATCTGAGGTGACAATATATGATATATTGTTAAAGCTACTGCTAATGTCAAGTCAAGTTCATTCATAATTATGTTAAAATGATGTGTATTGAAAGAGAACTGTACACCTTACATACAACAACTACATCACACAAAAACAGAAATGACCAAATGCCAACTGCTCAAGAGTCAAAACTAGATTTGCCTTTTGATTATAAGAAAATATACAATCCGGGAGGAAAAACAGTTTTGAAAGCAAAAAATATATATTTGATATTTTTTGATATTATTATATTTTTTTCCACATTGATACCAATAAAAAAATCATTTGAGTAAAAATAAGTTTTGAGATCAAATATTCCACCACAGAATACATAAACATTATTTGACGCTAATTAATAAATATATATTTCTATTAAAAAGAATTTGAAACATTTTTTACTCTCAAGTATTTATTTTCTTTGCTGTAAAAGTGATTTTTTTACTTTGAATACTTTTCAAACTTTTTTGAGCATCATGAACCCACCCCTGCACAGTTTTCATTTCGATAGCGGAGAAGAAATTGTATTTAAAGTAAAAATGTCACTTTGACAGCAAAGAAAATAAATAATTTATTGTAAAAAAATCTTTTTGAGATTCTTTTATATATATATAAATTATAATAAAAAATATATATAAAATTTTAAGCAATTTTGATATATTCTGTGACATAATATTTGATTTCAAAACTGATTTTTTTATTCCCAAAAATTCTTTTTTTCTTTTATCAGTGTGGAAAAAATGACTATGATGTATATATTTTCCTTCCAACATTTTTTTTCACTCTCAGATTGTATATTTTCTTGCATTCAATAAAAAGACTAATCTAGCTTCAAAGTAATGAACATTCATTTTAATCTAAATGTGATTAAGTGTCTACAATTTTAAACATATTCCTTTTCAACTTTTACCTGTAAACAAATTTTTAAAATTTTATGTCTGTGTTTAAACGCAAAATAATGTTCGCAAATTTTTGCTGCCACAAACAGCAACAGCGGGTAGCATGGTGAGCTCGTATATAAAAATAGGCCGTTTTGCCCTTTCCTGGCCCAAAACTCCTTTATATGTAACTCTTTTTTTGCAGTGAAGCTCACAATTTGACCAAAACATACATTGCAACAAACAAACAGTCAGAGCAAGCAAAAGAAAGAGTAAGCTGGTGGGATCCATATTGGTATCCCAACTTTGCAAATAAGAATGCTCTCAACTTGATTGTGAGGTATTCCCAGTTCCAACTTCCGAGTCATATCGAATACTCAATCATGTGAGGATTGCATCATTGTGCAATAGTTGGTGTGCTTGTTAAATAAAGAAAAATCAGGAAAGAAGGTATGTGGCCAGTCTAACCAGGTATCACATGCCTGCTGTTTATATCTCTATAATGACGATTTGTAGTTAAGCTGTGAAGTCGTGGCATTTGGTGCTCCATGTCACTTTTACGTTCGGTGGAACCAATGGGTAATATGATCAAATAATGAAGCAACAACAACAAGAACAGCTGAAAAAACATATAAACACAAAACTATGTTAATAAAATAACTGTCAACCTGAATCAACCTAATCCTCAGCATCTTCTCACCCAATTATTACTTAAAAGTCAGACACGGCATAAGTGTAAAACATCCAGTACATTTCAAAATAAATTCCCCCATGCAGGTGAACTCTTTAAGCATTATGCCTTTGCTGGTGACACTGGGTAAACGTCAGTCATCAGGGGATCTCAGTGTTTTGTTTTATTTATATGAGACACTGGCCATGGAAGTGGAGAATCACAAGGTTTTATACAAGTCTACACATCCTTTTTACAAAAGCAATAACAGAAAGGATAGGATATGGGTCGAGATATCGTCAGCTTTGGGAGTGGATATTGAGCATTATATGCTTATTAACATATTAATAAAATCCATTCAATGCATACAACCCATTCAGTTAGATGAATCATCTGTAATCAGCCATTAAGTGATAAATCTTTTTAAAAGCACATATAATTTTGTAATCTAGTGATTACAGTGTGGTCTGCATAACCAGGAGCATGACCCAAACACCAGGAGCATGACCCGCATCTGTCATACTCCTGGTGTGAATTTCCTGTGCAGAGGTTGGAACAAAACCACGGTACAGCTGGAAGGAGGAATACTCAGACCCCGTGGAAATTGGGGGTATTTCATGAAGTACTATTGACCAGTTATACCAATGATCATGGCAATAACATATACAATTTTCTGCAATGCTGTTCATATTCAATCTCACACACAATGGAGAAACATGGCTTAGGAAACCAAATAATAACCACATAGTGGATATACATTGCTTATCGGATTTAGCACATATCCATTACTTTGTCTAGACTTCTGTCTGATTTAACCATTTTCCTGTTCCCCTGTTGCTCCCTCTTGATCTATATTTCCTCTAACCATTTCATCTCAAAACCTCACTAAGTTGTATAAACATATCAAATGTTCTTGACTGCCAACAAAACAAATAAAAAAAGGAAATAAAAAATAAATAAAAGCAAAGTGGATTATCTGTGACTCTTTCAAACATACTTGAGCACTTGAAGAATTTTCTAATTTGTTTTGATTATCTTTGAAGCGACAGTCATGCATAAAAATATCAGTTTATGCTAATGCACTGCCTGGGTTCCTCTTTTCCCACTATGAGACTCAAGATACTGACATCTTTTAATTTTGACGTACGTGAAGAGTTTGGGTGCAGTTGTCTGTGTGTGTGTCTTTTGAGGGTATGAATATAAAGTGAATTGGACCAGTTTGAACTGTTGCTGTGGAGTGTGTAAATGATGTGCAGTGGATGCTGCTCATTGGCCTGGTGGTGAGGAGGCTAATTAACAGCAAAAGCCTGTTCGTTTAGATGCCAACATCAGCAGAAGGGTCTGTTCTAGATGCCAGCTGGTATCTGGAGGGTGGCTGCTTTTAGATTAATGAACAGCACATAGGAGAGGAAATGTAAAACTTACAGATTTATGGCCATCATGAATGAAGAAGTTACACTTGCATCCTTTATGGCTGGAGTTATTGAGTAAAGTTTAGGGTGTGTAGTTCGGATAAAGGGTTATTTTACATAAAAAAAACACAACAAAATATAAACATGTCCAAGCATGCTGATTCGCATCAATACTTTTAATTAATGGCTGTAAAGGATTAGGTTTGACAGCATCATGGCATCACTTGGATATCCACCAAAACCCAACAATAAATAAATAGATAAATAAACTGAAAACAACAGGCATTGGTCATATGCCTTCTGCCTTCTGCTGAGATGTAAGAAACTGAGGAAAAAACTCGCCATCAGTCACACACTTTTGTTGCTGAAAGATTTCTGTTAATTCTCATACTTTTAACATCTATTTTGATATCATGCAAATGGGAAGGTGTTGAGATCATAGATCAGCTGTAAGTGTTTGAACAATTCAATTATCCGTCAAAATGAGTGTCTGGCTAGTTTGTTTGTTGCATCTATCTCATGAATAATGGTTAAATAAATGCTGCTTAGTTTGTTAAGTTGAAATATAACAGACTGTTGTATGCAGGTCCATTTTTTGGGGGGGTGGGGGGGGGGGGGGGTTGGTTGGGGTTGCTTGCAGATGTATGACAGAACAAGCAGAGCAGAACCCCTGGAAACTGAGGGGACAGCATTGAGCAGTTGCTACTGGCTCACAAAATTTATTTTCAGTGTTAGGCAAATATTATTGTAATATAACCCAGTTCCTGAATAGCTGGCGGTTATCCTGCAGGAGGTGAAACATACTGGATTAATTTCCTCCTTTTGCTGCCACTTTTTATGTCATGTCTTACAGGCTGGTGAGCCATCCACCACAATGATACTTTGGTTATTTTCTCCCCCTATAGCCAAAGAAATTTCACAAAGATGATTTAATCCATTTATTTTGGAGGGAATAACTCCTCATCAATTATACTTGCCCCACTAGTAAGTCTAATCTGCAACTGATACAGAATGAAATCAAAGGAACACAAGCAGTAGTAGCACTTGGAAACTGTTTAACCTGGGTTTTGTTCCAAGTTTCTAATTATTATCTGTATAGTGACAATAATGAGGGATTATGACATCAATTGTTTTAGCATGTAATGTCATTATTTATTATGAATGTGCATGTAACTGAAAAGTATCCATGCAGCTTAGATACGGGGTGGCCAACTACGGTCCTCAAGTGTTAGAATCCTTTAAGTGTTGTGAGTTTCCCTGCAGAAACACACCTGAAACACATCAAACTTAATTAGGAGATGTGTGAAGAGCTTGAGGTAAACTTGTCACAAGTCTGTTAAATACCCGTTAATTTGAGTCAGGTGTGATGCAGCAGGGAAACTCGCAAGACTTGCAGGATGGGGGCACTTGGGCACCCGGTTACCGACCCCTGGCTTAGATTTTGGCTAAGAGTTTATGTTCATGTCATGAAGTGAAAAATGTCCCTAGTGTTGCAGGTGGAAGCTGCATGCTGCATGCTACAGTATCAGCTATATTTTGACAAGCTGTAAACTTCATGCACTGATGCTGTTTTCCACAGATTTTCACAACTCGTTATTCACTTAAACGTTCCAACAGTCTATCAACTCATTTTAAATCATTTATTTTATTACTCATTATTTTTCTTTAATAATTTGCATTGTATTGAAATAATATTGCCCTATGGGGGTTTATAAAGTATAATTCAATTCAATTTAGCCATATGAGAATAATTTATGAACTTGCTTTCAATAAAAATGAGACCTCAGGCAAAACCAGATACATTGAAAAAAAGCAGCCATCTGCATCAGTAATTTAGGAGAGTTTTTTATTTCCTAAAATAATGTGCAGTAGGGAATAGTGTTTTATCGATTTAATCATTTAAATACCATGAGTTGAATATCTTTAACATATTAATTATGTTTAATTTGCAAATTAAACATTGAGTGTCTAAGAATGCACACTCTGAGGTTTATTAAAAGCATAAACACATAGATACACATATGTTTATCTAAACATTTTATCCCAAAACTACATAAAATCATCACTGATTACTAACTTTTAATTCCCCTTTAATTTATCTTAATTTCTAACATCCTTATGTCCTGTATGTCATTGAACCTCCATCTCCTCATAGGAAAAAAAAAATCACTTCTCAAAGTCTGTCATCAGAGCAACGCAACACAAATATCGTATAGTGCAAATAAAATTTACTTTAGTAAATGCTATTTTATGCTATTTCTGCTATTTTAATTATGAATGGATGCATCGTAATGTTCCCTACTTGGCGTGCCTTTGAGTCAAACCGCATTTATATCTGCCAAAAGGCATTTCAGCTTCTGCAATAAATATCCTACTCATAGTGCATTAATATGCAGTTCAGGAGTCTTTGTTTGCAGGTAGAGCCAATCTGAAAAGGGAGGCTGATGAAAAGGAGAATATTAGTTAAATTTGGCACTGTTACATTCTATTGTTGATTAGTGTGCAGTGTCCATGACAAATAAATAAAATTAGTCTCTCGCAGCTCTTTCATGTGGTAAATTATAGCACTGTAGAAAAAATATAAATCCCAAAGGTTTGTTGATAAAGTAACATTGGAAACTTGATGAATGAGTCAGTTTTGCTCAGGTAGCTGTACACTGTGTTTGTTAATACAAAAGTTAATCCTCTTCGGAATATTTTTTGTGTAGCAGTTGCTTTGTGAAAACCTAAAGTTTGATGATGCAAGTTTATTTCATATTGTGTCAAATTAAAGCAGAGCAGCAGTGAAAAAGATTTGCTTAGGCTCACTCTGTTCAATTTTCTCTGAATAATACACAGATTTATTTATCTTTTAGTTGGATTTTATATCCCAACACACCCAAATATTGTTATGCTGCCTGCTGCAACACCTTGTTTAAGCTCTTTTGCACTAAGCATCAATCAGGCTTTTTATTGCTAATAAAAACAATGAGACGGAAATGCAAAAAGTGTGGATTATACACCTGAGTCCTTCCAAGTTAATATAAAACAAAACAACCAACACAACAAAAAAAAGCAAAACCTATTTGTATTCAAATCAATTCAGATTTTATTCAGTTAAATCACATAGAGAAAAAAAACTAGTAATAGTTGGGCATCTTTTGTCATGGGGTAATTCTATGATTTACACTGTTTACATGTTCACCTGGAAGAATTCCCAAACTGCAGCATCTGCGCTTGCTTGGAGATGTCAGTCAAAGTGTTTTAGATTGTAAAATAAAAAAAAAAGCAAAAAACTTTTGACAGAGTCTCTGGAATCTCAGTGGACACTACATAGCTTTTATTTTATGTGCAAATTACTGCAAATTAATACAGCATATGCAAATGCGCTCATTTCTTTAGCTCTACGTAAGTTTTCCCATGATGCATTGTGTTTTACATGTTTGCACATATGCGTGCATCACAGGAATAAAGTTATTCTTAGCTGCATGTATTTTTAGTTTAACCGGGTTATGTAATGGCTTTATTTTTGCATCACTCCTTTGCCTTTCAGATTTAATGTTTTCCTTCCATTATATACATATGAAATATTTCTCATTCCTGCTGTGCAAAATTGCAAGTTTGGCTTTGGAGGAAAACGGCATAAACAAGATCTGGTCTTTTGGGTAATGGCAAATAGCTCAACAGGTTCATTAGTAGTCTACCTGAGTAAGACTGGTTCTCTGTCTAGCCTCCCTGTGGCTTGTCTGAGAGAGAACTACACTTGATATAATACAGACTGCTGTGCTCTCCCTGCTGGCACTACAAAGATAATGATTGCATCTGAAGATATTTATGATGTAAAATAAATCATCACTTCTGCTAAATTTTGCAGTTTTTCATCTTTTATCCTTGTTTTCAAGGCTTTCTTTTTAACAGCGTGTCTGCCATCATTTGCATTTTTCTTACCTCTGTGCATCTCGTCCAGCTAATGGTAACAACTCTGCCAACAGAGAAAGGGCACAGCTCTCAGGTGTTCCACTATCGATCAGAGGAAGGCAGCACATGTTCTGTCTTTATCAGCTCAAACAGACTTTTGTTACAGCATGTAAAGAAATGTTTGGG
Organism: Pseudomugil tenellus; assembly: GCA_037177515.1. NCBI lineage: Eukaryota > Metazoa > Chordata > Actinopteri > Atheriniformes > Pseudomugilidae > Pseudomugil > Pseudomugil tenellus. The sequence goes on along the minus strand of JBAMHX010000009.1, from coordinate 19,862,398 downwards.
TCCTCTGTTAGACAATCAATGTAAGATAGTAAGAAACATTTGAGGAAAATCAAAAGATTACTAAAGTTTTCCAAAATTCAAATATGTTTGTATTATTAAAGACACATAAACATGAGTCTTACTTATAATAGGAAGATTGCATTGAGTTTTTAGCTGAGAGTTTGTATAGTTAAAGGGTCTTTTAATATCAGTTGGACTAAATCCATTGTGATGTTAATGCAGAAGACAAGAGGCATATCCACAGCTATCCACGGGTTTTCAGTCTATGCTTAAAAAATGTAATTTAATGTAAATCAGTAACATCAGTCATGTCTAAATAAGTAGTTTACTTAATTTCTACTGTAGTAGTTACACGTGGATGGAAATAGTTCATACAATTGCACACTATATCCGGGCTACTCACTTGGGCCCAGCTTGGTTTTCTGTGTATCATTGCTTCAATACATCAGACAAATAATAGATGGATCCAACACCCCATAAAGTTTTGCACAATAAGTCATTAATTTGAGTCATGTGTGTTGGAGCAGGGACACGTGCAAAAACCTGCAGGACCGAGGCCCACGGGAGACTGAGTTTAACAGCCTTTGGTGCACAATTTAGAGCTACATATTCAAGTTGTACAGGTGACACATAATGGATTTACACTTATTAAAAGAATAGTTCATTTTCACATTGCACTGTGGACAATGCTTTACATCAATAACTTTCTTAATTATTAATAACTGTCTGTGGATGTTTATTAATGACGGCCAATAATTAAACTCCTACTCACAATGTCATGTCAATATTGAAAATGATCTAACTTACTTGTCAATATATTCATTGCATTTTTCCCCATTTTATTCAGTCCCTTATTCCACTTACTGTAACACTTTCTCACTCTATGTCACAACTGTTTTAATGTCCACTGTAATGCAGCTATTTCTTTCTTGGATTAATAAAGCATTTTTGATTGAGTTAGAAATTGTATTTTCCAATAAATATGAAAACAAGTTGGAGCTTTTTATGTTAAAAGTTGCTTCTTAGGTTCATCCATCTGGCTTAAACACACAAATACATGGATGAAGTGCAATAAATCACCTGGTCTCGTAGCCATTGGTGGAGCTACATGGACCATGCCCATGTTTGCTGTTCCACTGATATTCATCTTTAATCAGCTGGGACACAGTTGGATTAACATGCTATATGTAGAATCATGTGGGGTATTAACATGCTCCCCATCACCAACAGAAGTGATGTGAAGGAGAGGCGATAAGGTCAGCAGTTAAATATTGTCACTAGCAACAGGAGAGCAGCCTGGATTTGTCGGAGGGAGGCAGGGAGGTTGCTGTTATGCTTAAACGGCTCCATAACTGCCAATGAATGTGGACTAGCCAGAGCCCTCCAAGAGCTACAACCTTTTCCTTCAGGAAGCAAAAAAAGTAAGACCACGGAGGGACACATGATGACATTACTTATGACTTTCACTTACATCCATCTAAAGGAAGTGATGCTATAAAATGCAGATTAACATTCCAGGTGCCTCGGCAAAATTATAGCATTTTCCATTTGTTGAAGCTACTGATCCACAGCTTCAATGTTTATCAGCAGCAAAAGACACATATCGCTTCCACATTACTCAAATGTGCACATTTTTCCAAAGCAGACCTTTACACAATAAGCACCAGTCCATTCTCCAACTATGGACTTATTTGCTCTCGTGGACGTTAAAGGATAATGATGCAACAAAACTAAAGTCTAGAGAAATATTTAGGTTGTGAATATTTGATTCCATCAAATTTTACAGTAAATGTCAGTACGACATTTGTTTGGTTTCCATGGATACTATCTGATGCTTGTGCTGTTCTACCTCAGCTGAAGTTTCAAGTGAGCCGATTAGGTACAGCAGAGTGCCATGAAAATGGAGTAGAGTGCTGAATGGTCAGGGAATCATCACCTATAGGTGTCACCAATTCTTCACAACAGGGTGTACTAAGAAACGTCCATGTCTCTGTAAAAAGCAGGCAGTTTACAACATAAATCACAAAGATCCAATGTTGTTTTCATGTTTTTAACCAGGAGTGTGGATTTATGGCTCAATCTTTGTTTCTCCATTGACTGGAGCTACTTAGTTGTCATCACTTTAAAGCTTATTCAAACTCCTTTGAACTAAAAACTTGTCTGATCTCATTCAGAGCAATACTAACCCACTTCTCCATACTCTTCACTCATGAATTGCCATGGATGAAAATGTCTGCTAAATCGGTAAGATGCTTCACAGAAGGGGAAGTTTTATGTTTCCCATGTGTTGCTGCGGCTTCACACTCTTTACTGATGAACAGCTGATCTCGCCCACAGAAAGGGATATTATCTGTAATGGAAAATGAATCACGGAAGAGTCAAGCCTCTTAAACATACTGCACTGCACTGTAAAATGTAAGAAAAAATTTCAACAGTATATGTGGTTTCTAGAAACTAAAATGCCAATGTTTTACCTTAGCAATCAGCTGCTTTATCTCACTCACTATTCAACAACAAAACATTTTATGAGTAAAAAAAACTATCAATTTGTGACAAGACTTACTAACATTGTGATTTTTTTCAATCATTGTAGTTTTGCTATTGTATGTTAGTTGGCTAGTATATTTGCTGCTCTACATTATCCTGTTGCAATCCTGGACAATATATCAGTCAAGCTTTAACTTTATTTCCTTTTTATTCGTCAGATAGACCTTCCATTTAAATCCTGGACATGTCATGTCACAGAGGAGTTCATGGTTGACACAGTGATTGCAACGCGCCCAGGTCTTACCCAAACAAACCTGAATAATCAGCTCCTATTGTTCCAAAAGTTTTGTTGTTTGTCTTAATGAAAATAAGCAATACTGCATGATCTTTTTAGAGAAAAAGGGAATTTCGCCTGACACCTCTGCACTTTAACATTTAAAGTAGTATTACATAAGGATTCAACCCTAAAACTATATACTTCTGAATAGCTTTGACATTCTGACAATCATTATGCAAATTTCTGGGACTGAAAAACTGCACTTCACAAATTTGTGTTCCAGTCTTGCGCATCACACGATGGCTGGCTTTATGGCATTGCATCATTTGCCACCAATTGGATATCAACACAATGACCATTTTAAGTGCAAACCTTAGCTGATTCAGCAATGATAAGCAAGATGACACTATTAAATGAAGGAAAAGAAAAATAGAGTAACAGTAAGATACGAGACAGAAATCAACATCAGACTGACATTTACTGATTGGAGAAGAGAAGTTGCAAGAAAGATAATGTATTTGCTTTCACTAAGAAGCACCAAGGTGTAACACCTCAAATGTTTAATAGTGTGCTTTAGTGTATTATGTAAAGTTTTCAGAACAGATAAAGTTCTTAAGGGTTTTGGATTTTCTCTTTGTGCGGTCTGAATATAGATACCAGGACTCCATCGAAGACTGGTAACTCTATATGTTTTTCAATGGGTTAGTTGCCTCTGTCACTGTACAATGATGGCCATTGTAGACCGTCCCCAGATTCATTAACAACGAGTAGTTCTGTTAGATCTTTGCTGAGGTCTTTTGTTGTTAGAATTGTGTTAAAACACAGCTGAACGCTCCAGACCAGTAGTCACACAATTGTGCTTTCAAAGAGGTGGCTACACTTATTGAGAAACTATTATTCAGGTGCATTTGTTTAGCAGCAATGGGCTATGTGCAACTTCACCATTTCAGTTTATTTAAGTAGTATGGTATTTAATATTTGCTCCAAAAAATATTAGGATAGTGAAATATACTGTGTATCATCTATCTGAGCTTGTTCTATGATTATTTTTTTCAAATGACTGCATATACTCACACTTGTCACATACTTGTTTTTTTAATCATCAGGGGCAATCATCCCATCTTATTCACACTTCCATCTCAGAGCAAAGCCCTTTGTCTATTTCCTAAGTCTGGATCTCATTCAGTAGATCTCTCTCTAATAAACACAGGTCAAATAGCCTCCATAAATCATAAAGCACAACACATTTCCTCTGGTTTCACTGCAGCTCCTCTGTAATGGAACATGGAGCCAAGATAAATTGTTATTATTGCTTCTGTAGCAAGAACCACTTCTGGAAAAAAAGAAAAAAATCAATTGTATAATCACTCGTGGAAGAGAAGAGGAAAGAGCGACATTGAAGTGTTCCTCCATTTCAGGTTATTCCTCTCATAGAGGCTTAGCGCTGCTCCCAACCAGGGCAAGGGCCAAAAAGAGTGAAACACTGAGAGAAATGATTCATTCTCAACAGCTCTCATCCAACTCAAACCCCAAGATATAAATATCAGGTATGCAGCTCTTTGTTGCTGGCATTACAGTTCATTTGCTTTCATAGTAGGTAATTTTCATTAGTAAAACCAATTTTCCCACAAGTCCTCACCCCGAGTAATAAGCATAAACTCATGTAATGCAACATTATAAACAACAATCCAGCTCACACTCTTTTAGCAGTGGAAATATTCCAGGATATTCTCTTTGTTAGGGCTTCAGGTCTTCTAGTTTGCAGAGCATGTTGTAATAACTTGCCCTAGGAGAAACCTGCAAGAGAGCTAATCATTACTACTCTGCCATTTCTCAACTTTGGGCTGTTTTCCTCCCTGTGTGAGTGCTGCCGGTTCAATAAGCCACCACAGTTTGAAATCTCAAGTTTACATCAAAGCCCCTCAAAAAAGAATTTCATTTTGAAGTTGCAATGAAAGATTCCATGATGTATGCCTTTAATCAGACAACCAAATCAGAGTTTATTTACCTGGAAAACAAGCTGCTTTTCACTTGTAATTCAACAACACTTAAGCAATCTTAACGCAGAACCTGACTGTAATACTTTATGAAGTGTCACAGTATTTTTGTTGCTTTTCATCTGCTTTGCAACAGATTCCAAAACATGAATGTTTTAAGAAACTATTATTACCCTCAAAGTATCTCTCAAAAAACACTATGCTATGTCTTTTCATGGTCACAGATAGTTCCTCATAAATGGTGCCTGTAAAAGATATAAATCCTGTACTGAAGGTCTGCAGTGGCTGTTTATCACTTGCTTGTTCAGCTCAGCACTTTTTATTTAAACAGAAAATGTTCAACAGCTATTGGAAGGATTGCAATTCAGTTTTGTTCACAGTTCACTGAAGATGGATCTGGAGCTCTGACTTCTCTTCTAACGTTGCCAATGGGTTAGCATTTGTGTGTCATTCATGTCAATTGCAATAGCTTAGAACATGTTGTAATTATAAAGTTCTGTCAGTTAATGAAATGTTAAGCTTCAGAAGCTTCACAGATCAATAATGTCTTTAAAGTTTAATGTCTTCTACACACTGAAATGTTGAAAGTCCTAAGATATTACAAGGGCTGTAACATACTCGTGTATTTATTTATTGCGTAAATGGAAAGTTGCTTTTCAGTAAGAATTTAAAAATGGGATCATTTGACGGTAGTGACTTTTTTAAAAATAGATATTTTACATCAAATATAAAACATTTTGTCCAATCAGATGTCAGCAAACTGTACTTTCTGCAAGAAAATAAAGAAAATGTCCTGATGCTTTTGTTGCACCGAACCGTATGTGAAGTTCTTGATTGTGTTGGAAGTTTGTCAGCTTGAGGACATCTTTAAGTTTAGCAGGCTTTTGTGTTACTGGTTTTGTTTGGGAGGAAAAATGGTTCATGTAACTTATGATTCCTTGTACAATATAAGAAAAGATGAAACCAGTGACCAGTGAAATAATTCATTCATTCTTATAATTAAAAACGTTTATTCGTGGTGTCACATTTTTAATGACTGCTTGGAAGACACTTTGAATTAAAACAAAAATACATTAAAAAAGATTAAAACATCACAGCCTTTATTATCAAGATTATCTGTACAAGAAGGAAATAACGTTTTCCTGTATTTATGTATCCATCCATCCATTGAACGTAAACACATGGTTGTTTCTGTTGCTCCTGCCTTCCTTATCTTAGATACCCCACTACCTGCCTTCTTGCTCCGCGTCTCTGCATCCCTCCTGGACTCCACCTTCCCTAAAGGTACAGTTCATCCCGCATTACCTCCTAATAAATCCTGTTAACTTACTTTTGGCTCCAGCTCCCTCCATCGTTACAGTATGCATATAGATGAATGAATAAATCTTGAATGTTTAACTCTTTAAAAAGACAATAAAAAGACAGAGATACGCTTACCAAGCATTTTACATAATTTTTATACAAATATAGAAATTCAGCAGAGGTTTACCACTGAATACACACTGCAGCACATTGTTCTTTCAGACTCTCCCACGTGACCCCTCAGACTGTGTTCTGGACTTTAAGCTATTAAAATAGCTTTCACCTTGTGCACGCTCAGGATGGGAGATTGGATCGAAGTCATGATTCGATGCGATCTGTTGATTTCCTTAATTAGGCTATTTATTATGAACCGGCTTGAATTTAATGTGCCTATAATGTGCCTATAAAGTGCCCTGAGAGGACATTGTTGTGAAGTGGCGCTATCCAAATAAAGTTGACTTAAGCTAAGCTGAACTGGTCCAATTATTTAAGTTACTCCCCTTTTTACATGTATTTTCCACCCGGTTGTAAAAAATTCAATGTTAAGACATTTCAGAGAGGCATTGAGAGATATGTCCTTCTGACCCTCCCTTTCCTTGGAAACTCATTTCTTTTATGAATTTTAAATCTTTGGAGAAAATCTGTCTTGTTTCTGCTCCCTGCAAAGAATTGAAACTGCCCTCATGAAAGTTATTAATGACCTCCTGCTTGTAGTTGAAAGTGTGTTGGCATCATGATATGGCCTTACGTTGATTCATTTTTCTCCAAGATCAGCCTTTATCGTTAATGCTTGGTGATTCCTCTTTTTCTGGAGCTCCTGTATATATTGTGATGCCCAAAATATCTACTTTAGTTGCCTTTTCATCAAGTGAAAACTCGAATTAACTGTGGTTCAGAATAAAGAGCACATCTGTATTGACAGTTTTGTTTAGAAAACAGCTAACCACATCCACACAGACGAGTATTTGTTTGTGAGTGTGTGTGTGTATACATGTAATTTTTAGGTTTTTGTGTCCAATGTAGTGATAATATGATTCATAGCAACTTAAACTTCTTCTAGCCTAAAAAGAAAAAAAAGGAAAAAAAAATGTTGTTTTACTTTCCAGTGAAGTTCAGTAGGGTTTCCATACAGGTTGCAAAACTATGGACCAGATCTTGTTATGAATTGTGAGTTACCGAGGGAGTGCTGGAGGTTTGACCAGACTATAAAGGTGTTTTTAGATCTGGAGAATGTTTTCAGCTGCATCACCTATGGCATTCTGTCAGGATTGCTGTGGTATTAAGAGGTACTAATGCCACTGTTGTGGGCAATTGGGTCCCTGTTCAACCAAAGTAAGGTTTATGTCTGCTTCTTCACAAAGATTTTTATCAGAGTTGTTCATGGCAGCTGACCCCCTGTGGTCTTCATGTTAGTGTCAATGCATAGCAAGGAAAAGGACATTAGTGTGGGGTTCATTTCTGCTTTTGACAGAAGATGAAGTTCTGTTGGCTTCTCCAAACCATAACCAAAAGCTAACAGTAGGGTGGTTTGCAATGTGAAGTGACAGGGATGAAAAGTAGCCCCTCTCAGTCTGAGGTTATGGTCCTCATCTGTAAGAGGGAAAAGGGTGGAATATTCCCTCCAAATTGGTCCTTGCCAGAAGTGGAGGAGTTTAAGTATCTTGAGATTTTGTTCAAGAGTCATAGGGAATTGAAAAGAGACAAAAGGATTGGTGCTTCGTCAGCAGTAATGACATTGTTGTATCAGTCTGAGTTGGGCCCAAAGGTAATCCCTCCAATTTACTGGTCCATCTTTGTTTAAAGTTAGGGTAAAAAAGTATATATATATATA
>JBAMHX010000009.1:19838328-19853868 GCA_037177515.1 Pseudomugil tenellus | reverse complement strand
GGTTAAAAGGAAGTGGCTTAGACCAGCATTTTGATTACGTCTGATCAAATCCTGATAGCTCATCTTCAGCATTCACAGGAGCACTTTGTTCACTCCCTGGGGCAACAAGATCAAATTCTCAATTAGGCTTGTTGTAAGTGTGCCATCGACCTTGAGAGGGGTTCTTTTTTTAAGTGTAGTTCCCGCTGTGAATGTTAAGCCTGTCAAGTCACTTGAGGATAAGTAGTTTGCAAGAGACAGAGCAATTGAGAATGGTAAAAATATTGAATGACAAATAAAAAGAATACATTTCATGCATAGCGCGCCACAAGTTACTCATATAGTGTTTTTGTAATAACAATGCTTAAGAGGATTGTGTTTGTTGACAATAAATGAATTACAGCAAAGACACTTAGAACCATACACCTCACTCGTGGCTTATAATTCGTCTTTAATGGAGGCTGTGTGGGTTAATAAAAATCAACTGCTCATAATTTTTGGAGGTTGTTGAACCTTGGGAGGAAGTGATTAAACTTCTTATTAAATAGGTAAGATGCTCAATACCAGAGTGATTAATTCCTCATGCAGCACCTTTCACTAAGGCATCTTCTGAAAAGATGAATGTAATTGTTTCAATTTACACCCTGAGCTTGTCTCTCCCCACCTCAACTCACTGTCAGTCTCCAGTGCAGACCAGTTGGGACCATAGCATAGCTAGTGACTGATGTGTACTAACTTACAGAGAAAAATGAAAAATGAAAGCACTCAGGCTGGGACACTTTGAAATGAATTAAACTCAAGTAATTATTCTGTGTAGTGAAAATGATAATTACAGAAAAATTATCAAGGGATTTATTGGGAAAAAAATCAAAATGTTCAATAATGTTGCGTACTGACATTAATGTGCGCCTTTCAGAATAACAAGTTGTGTATCATTTGCACAAACACCAGCTTGTAGTGAATTATTTGCTCACTAAGTATTTTGAGCCTGAAGACAGAAGAATCAATTGCACAATAATGAATCATATTTATTTAGATAGAAAATAATTATGTGTGAATATCTGCTTGTTAAAATCTTAGCACCACATCTATTTCTCTGAAGGTTTGCATCACTCACCTTCATCCTTCTTTGGATAAAATAATATTTAATGCAATGCTATATTTGGTAGGTGAATGCATACATATTCTTTCGGACTGGACCGAGAAAAAGCTAAATAATCACAATGTCAGCAGCATAGCCTACTGCACTACATTTCCATACTTAATAAAGTAATTATTATTCAAAAGTTTTTTGGTGAGATTGTAAAATGAGAATATATTACAAAAAATTATGTTTTGGAGAGGAACTTTGATGTGTGATCATTCTGCTGAGGCATCTAGCAACATTTGAATAGTTAAATGGTGAAAAAATACTGTATTGCATTTATTCTGTTTTGGCCTAAATAATCCCCTGCTTTAGGTTTTTTCTTTAATTCCTATTTTATTATATAACATTCAGTGTTTTTAATCTCCATTTAGTTTGCTGTTTGTATTAATTCTCTTTAGTTTTCCTATCAGTATAATGTCAGATCCTTGTCATCACTACCATTTTTTCTTCCACTGTTTCCTTGTTTGTTTGCTTCTCTTATTTATCTGCCTGGATTTCTGTTCCTGCATTTTTTTTTTCATATTCTTTATTAAAGTATTTTGTTCTCCCATCTGCCTTTCTCCCACATTTGTTTTTTTTTTTTGTTGTTTTTTTGTCTTTTTTAGATATTTGTGGAATAAAAGTTTGCAAAGGGAGAAGGAATCTTTGGCTCTTTGTGCCTGCTGAAATTGAGCACTGTCTCTAAAATTAACCAGTTACTTTCAAACTTCAAAACCGAGCACATATGAATAGCACTGGGTACAAACTTGAGAGGCAAAATTTAATTGTGAACTTTTTGCATCAACAGTGTGTCTGTTTTCCATTTTTAGATTTTTAGCAGAAACTTGTGTACAACTGCACAGAAAACAAACTGTTAGTGTTGCATTTAAGCCACATGTTTCAAAGTCTCCTGGTCTGTCAGTACAGCCAACAGCTGCATTGTGGTATAAATCGGATTGCATTTTATATATAAAAAACAAAACGCATTACTTTAATTCTGCAGAGCCTAAGTATTCATCTTCGTTAGGCTCCTTAGTTCATCCTGAATCTGATGTGCCTGAAAAGTACTTTACATATAGAGAGCCAACTATAAAGGGCAAATTTACTACAAACTCATCCGAAAACACAATAAGACTTAAACATCAAAAAGACTATAAACATCAGACATTCAGCTAGGGATAAAAATTTTCATGACTACTAACTGAAGCTTGTAAAGGTTTAACCATTTTAAATGTACATGGCACATTGTTCTGGCAGACATATAGCAATAAAAAAACTGGATTTGAGTCCCACTTTGCAGATTGCAACACATTAGTACCATTGCAGCACATCCTGCTGCTGCCTCGTTACTAGTTTGGGAAATCCTGTCAACCAAAAGAGGTGCTTTGTGGTCATCATTTAAAATGAACAAAGACCATAATTAACTGAAAAAGTATCTTCATTAGTTTTGTGTGTTACTAGTTTCACTATATATTTTATAGTACAGTGATGGTGGATCCTAATGGTAATGAAGACAATAAGAAGATGATGACGAAAAGAAAACTTTTCAATAAAATATTTTTCTAAAAAAAAGAAGCTTGCTCACATAGCAGCAGTTAAAATTAAAATCACGCAAAGAAACCATCAACAAAAACCTCACAACTACATAAAACAGAATGAAACTTAAGACCAACATCCCACTCATTTGATAAATGAAATTAATTTAATTAATTCATCATCATTAAGTCATCAATGACTTATAACTGCAGCTCAATTGTTTAGCTCAAGGAGTAATTTACAGGAACTAATGTTGAATGACGTAAAAAAGGACATTTTAAAGTACTTTGCACTTTAATTCTGTTAAATCAAAATACTAAACTGAAGAATCTCTAGAAGAATTCTTCAATCAAAGGTCTATCATGGGATTGCATCCCTGACAGAAAAAAATGAAAAAAGAGAATAGAATATCTGAAACCAGCTGTCTGAATGTGCTGGGATTTACGCAAGTCATTCAAAAGTTCCTCAAAACTGAAGCCTCCTTTTCAACACCTCCCAAATCCCCCTGGAAGTTTTATAGTTTCTCCTGTCTTGTTCTGCAAATGCGAATGAGGGAAATATGTGACCAAGCCTCTTGTCTCGCAGCGTAAAGAACATTGTCACAGGCTTGTCAGTGTTTTCTCATCATGCTCCGAGTGAAGAGAATTGGAAAAAACATACACGGCATGTCATGAAAACGACACACTTTTCAAGCTAGCTGTTTCATCAAAAGAAGCTTAGGTGTGTGATGATGGTGGCATCAAATGCCTTGTGACAAAATCACAAGCACCATTGCTCTCGCAGTTGTAACAGCTCCGTGCTTCCTCAAGCTTTTCTCCTGTGGCTCTAGCTCTAGTCCTGATTTTCATTTCCTTTTCTTTTAGTCTTTCAATGCAAAAAGAAAATGCTTTGAATTCCATTTTGAATTAGACAAAGACAAGTTAGTTATTTTTGGGATATTTTGGTATAGTTTTGCTTTCTCACATGATTCTGGGGGACGTATAATGACACACTGAAATTGCTTTAAAGCAGTCTCTATTTTTCTTTGGGGAATTCAACAAAGCATAACCAAACAGATGTCTTCTTTTGTGTTAATAGAGTGACTCTGTATTTCTCTGTAGCCCAGTCCTGCATGATTAATGATGGGGGCGAAGCCCTTCTTAAGACTCATTCATTACCCTGGGCTCATGTCCCTGCAGCCAGATATAACACCATGAATCACTGGTCTCTCATGCCATGTAGCTGTGTGGACATCTCTGGATCAGTTTACTGTTTGCAATTTCCTTTGTTTTTTTCTTTACAAAATGAGATACTTGTTTTGACAGCAAAAGTGCATGCAATTTTTTGTCTTTGGCAATATTAAAAAGTACCCCTGTGTGCACATGTTCCAGTTCACATAGCAGTGTGCCTTTCCTGCCAAACAAGGCTTTTTTTCAGAAGCAAAGATAGTCTACCTCTTTTGTATTTCTTTCTAGAATGGTTACTATGACCATTCAGAGCCAGAAATCAGGAGTTTTTTCCCACACATAGTAATATCCATGACCACAAAGGAATCAAAGATACCTTTCAGCTGTAGCATTGTGTCTTTCTTTTGTGTTTTTACAATCATCCTGCACTAGATGTATAATGCAAATGAGGAGCTACATTCTTTGCAAAACATTTTAGTTACTTGTAAGAGCATAAAGAATTGAATCAGGAGTGTGTAAGGGCAAAGTGAATACAATCAGGCATGTAATTCTTTGGCTGTAATGGCAGTGACAAAGCATAGCTTCAGCAATAACAGATTGCTCCTCTCAACAAGAGACAAAGGTGTTATGTAATGGAATTCGGTCTCTAATATTGTCTCCGTATTTGTCTCATGAAGGCGAGTCACGACCATTTCAGTGTTAATAACAGCTCATATAAATCAGCTTTTCAACTGTGTAGGGCTGCTTTCAAAAGATCTTCCACTCTTTTTGAAGTGATCACATGCTTCTGGATCAAACAGAAAGGTGAAATATTGACTGAAATGCCTCCAGATTGCAATATTGTATTGGACCCAAAGTCCTTGCAAACTTTTGTGCTAGGAGTAAGAGATGGCAGTGTAATGCATTTCTGTGTAGGATTTTGATTGAATCACAACTGTAGTCCTGTTGCCAACAATGTTGCTGTTCTGTATTGGCTGGCTGCACAAGTAGGGAAAAGGGGAGAGAGTCAGAGATGTAATCGAAGTATAATGGAGTTCTTTACAGGTCAGAGCAGAACTATTGACCTCTCAGTTGGCTCTCTCCGTCCTCCTCTCATCTGCCACAACATCCACCACTCATCAGCGGTCCATCAACCCAGGGTTTCCAGGAAGAGCTGGGAATTGTGAATCTTGCTTTTGACCAGCTGCTGCCCCATTTGAGCAGTTCCATTTCTCTTTCTTTCAGCGTTCAGTGTATACCCTTTCCGGCGATGCTCTCATGAATCAATCACGCTAGCAAATGGTCGTATAATGACGTGAAATTGTGGCGTACAAAGTCACTGGCCAGCATCCAAACGCATTAGTCTCTGTAACAGTTTTCTCTTTATCAGCAATTTCCCCTACTTATCATGCTCCATTTATTATTCAATCTTTTTTTCATTTGCATTTTACATTTCAGATACTCTAGGAAACACAAAATTAGAGGTTATCCTAAACAGCCTACACAATTTGGATTTTTCTTTTTCTCCCCCGATGCAAATTTTCACAGCAGCAGATTTGTATCCACTGGAGACCGATTCTGTTTTTCCCAGTTTTGAGCACATCTTGTAATTCCTGTTGATCTGATAGGATCTCTGTAATGTTGTGCACACTCTGTGTTTTCCTCTGATAAGAAGCACCTGTGTGCTGTTAGATTGCTCTTGATATTACAGAGGTACAATCAAAGCTGACTCTCAGGTGCAATGGCAGCGGGATGCATGTTGTGAAAATGTCTACATGGGTGTAATTCAAACTGTAACTAAAAAAAAGCACTTGCTACCTCAGCATGTTCCCCAGAAGTATTTAAAAAGAGCCTTTATCTAAGATTAAATTCTCACAGAGTATGGCAGAATATCATAGATAACATTTACACACTGCATATTTTAAGCGATAAGGCCGATGCTGCAGCATTTCATTTCTTCTTTCTTATTTCATTGTAAACAAACTTAACTTAAAAAAAGAGTTAAAGCCAACTTTGTTGTTTCCAGTACACTTCAGACTCTGTATATTGGTTGTTTCACTTCATCAAAGGTTCATGAATATCTAATAATTCTTTCTTACTTGTTCAGTCACCAACATTTACTTTAAAGTGGACCTGGCATGATCATTTCCAGTCATTTGGTTCTTAATCTTGGTACAAAATTAATCTGGAAGATTGGTTTCATGCACCTGTCAAAACTCCAAATAGTTAGTAATTATCATAGAATGAGGGAGAGTCTTCTCTTGTGGAATGATAAGCATGCCGCAAAAAGAATAAGTCTAGAAAGAAAAAGAAATGAAACAATGAAATACAAATACAACACAATGAAAAATGTACATAATTACAATTTGGAGCAGAGGAGGAAATCTACTCATTTTATGATCCCATACGTTTTCTCTGGTAAAATAACAAACAGAACATTTGCATATGTCAGTCTGATTCTTCCGAGAAGAATACAAATGAATGGGAGTTTCTGAGAGAATATGAGTAAACATATTTAAGGAGTAAATAGTTACAAGTTTAATTTGAGATATTTAGACATTTTGAATTAAGTACTTGGAAACACTGTGCTTTAAAGGTGAAGCTATCTTCTAAGAAGTCACAACTTATTAAGTGTTTACAGCATCTTTCACACTCATTTCAATCAGTCCCAGTGTAACTACGGAAAAAAGCACACCCTTATGTGTCAGCATCTCCCTTGGTTGGATCTAGCAGTATTAACATTTGCCTTTCAGTGTGGCACAGTTCTAGTAATGCATCAGCAGACTGAATGATTCTCTTGGATTGTAGAGGTGGGTTTTTATTGAACATGATCAAATCTAACAGACGGATCATGTAAGACATGGTTGTCCTTAAAACAGTTGTGCCGGAGCATATTTGCAGCTATTTTTCTTTATTTTGTTCAAGTCGAAGTAAAGCAGAGTTGATCATGCTATGATGAAACTAGGTGCACTGGACACAGTGGACCTCATCGGGCGATATAACTTATAAAACAGTGAGATGTTGTTTTTCTGAAGTTGGGGACAAATTATTTTTGTCACTGTTGTCTAAATAAAACTCTTCCAAGAGAATTTTTATCTAAAATTCTTTATAAAATCATGCTCTTTAGTACATTTAGACATGGAGAAAAGTGTTACTTAGTAGTTCATAGCCATCAAGCAGTGAGAAAAGGGAATTAAATTGTCTGAAATCTCTGAAAACTGAAATGTGTTAACTCTGTTTGTTGAATTACTCAAACAAGATTTGTGCTGCTTCTGCTTGTAACAGGGGAAGTTAAGTTTCCTCTTAGACATTGTTGTGTTGAAGAAACCATTCAACTTCCACAACTGAATGTATTTCTGTGCAGACTTTTCATGTTCTTCTGCCAGCTTGTCTTTGTCTCTCAGAGTCTTACTTTCCAATCAATGTGGCTGCTTTCACTCTGGTACTGGAAAAGTTCTTCTGTCACAGGTCCTTGTAATGGCAGAGTAAAACCATCAACCGGGTGAAAGAAGAGTCGGCTGGCATTAATGAATCTTCAGGGTGAAACACGGGGCTATTGTGTGAGATGTTACTATAGCTTATTATTCTTCTCCTGTGCAGAACCATCCAATTATCAGTTGATCTGAGACTATCCAGGGAATCACGACGATTGTCACTTGTAATTTTGTTGTCACTCTGATGATAAGAAATGTAACTTGGCAACAAAGTGGATGGCTTTACAGGATTGTAGCACACCAAGCCAGTTTGTTTCCTACCCTAATTAGGTTTGACAAGCATGTCAGTATCTAAAGTCTCTTTACTTTTTGCCTCTTGAGAAGCAAAAATGACACTAACACAAATGCATTTTTTGTTGTTGCTTAAGAAACACCACAGGGAAGATCAAAATCACAATATAATTCAAAAAGCCTGTTAAGGCAAAATATTGTTTGTTATAACCAAATATGACAGCTTAAAGTCCACAATTACACTCTAAAATCAAATTAAATGGTTTTCTAAAACCACAGCATGTCAGTCTAAAACACAGAATAAGTAAAGCATTAAAGTAGTTTTATTCCTGTCTTTGTGGGATGTGTCTCAGCCAAATAGCAAGTTATTTAGTGGTAGAAAAGGTCCCTGCATCAGATTCCACAGCAGGAGCTCACATGCACTGAAATGTGAATACATCCTGACCAAGAACCGAAACACAACACAAAAAACTGATTTATGTCATAAATTCAGGTATGTGTGAGCTTAGGTATTCAACCTTTCAGAGTTCTGATGTATATAACATATAGATATGCAATAATTGCAGTCATTGTGGTTGTTTCCACTTATGCCACTAACACTGCAGATTACATTCATAAGTAGGTTATTGAGGAGACATTGAAATTGTATTTGTAAAATTATTTATAGCACTTTTTAAGATACCTTTCTTCTTGACAAATGTGAAAAAGTTTATGTTTATCTTACATCCAGGGACATAATACTGTTATACAGTTTATGGAGCATGGCAAGGTCATTGCATAAATAAGAGCAGAAAGGGCTTCTTCCCGTTTATTTTTACATAAAACTGAGATTGTAGCGGCTAAAACTCTTTCAGTGCAACAGCTGACATTTCATCTTACGTCATGTCCACAATGACCATGTTCCTGGAAAGTCATTTTGGCTATGCCTTTCAGATGCATTCTTACAACCATGCACTCAGAAGATACTGATACTTAATATGAAAATCATTTCAAACAATGTTTGTTACATTTAGCCTTTTTTCACTTATTTCATTTTCTATATCACTTAATCCCGTTCAAGGTCACAGGGAAGCTTGAGCCTATATATACATATAAATAGTTAGTTATAACAAAGTATTGCTTTCCAGTTTAGTTGTTTTGTGTCCTTATTTGCTTTCCAAAGTGCAACACAAATTTGAGACATTAAATTTGCAGTTCACATGTAAATTTGGCAATTTCTTTTTGACTTTTACTTCCTACTCTATGACACATATAAAAAGAGTTCTCTGAGAAGTCTATACCCCACTCCCCTTCTTTTCACCTTTCTACACCTACTCTGTTGATTATCCACTTTTTATGCATTTTTCAAAATCACTCAGGAAGTGAAGTGAGCCTGCCTTTCATTTAATCTCAGAAGTCACCATTTTTTACTTCTTATTTGGAAAAATCAACTTTAAATGCCTTCAAAGGTACATTTCTGAGTCAGTCAAAAGTTAGGACCTTAAACTCAACATAGCTGGATCTCATGTAAGAACTGGTGATACGTGCAGCTAATAAATCGTGTATCAGCACTTCTCCAACAATATACTTTTATCAGATCAGCTAAAGACATTACTGTGTACTTTCACGCTGAAATTTTTTACAATGCTTGCCTGTTGAAAATACAGCCAAAATATAATTACATGCCAAACAACATGCCAAAGGGAGGCATGGGAAAATTAAATAAATGAAATCTGAAAATTACAACTCTTGCTATCATTTTCTCAAAAGTCATTAGTTAAATTAACTTTAATTATCATATCATAATGCTAATGCTTAAACAGATATGTAAACCCTCGAATCTTGAGTGAAAACAAAGGTTAGAAGGCTTTCCAAGATATAAAATGTAGCTTTTTGTGTGAGTAAGGAGTAAGCTCCATCTTTTTTCTTTTTTATAGAGATGAGCTCTGTGCGTCAGTCTGCACCAGCACCGGTGATGCTTTTAGAAATTAGTCAGCCTGGTGTGCTGCTGGCACACAACCTGAACCAGAGATAACTCTCTACCTTTTTCTTTTTGTTTTTGTTTATTTTTTTACACGTTTTATCACTTGTGTGGATTCATAAACTAGTTCTTTCTTTTGTCTCTGTTATACGCTATCTTTAGAAAATGATAACATTTAGATTCTGGGTTAGGTCTTTAATTTATAATGTGAATAAACAAACAAAAAAAACCTAATAAAAAACAGCAAAAACAACCCGTTATCTGGTCAAACAACAGGAAACAGTTAGTGTGTTTGTTTCTTTTGACAGACACTAGAGGGCAGTATGTCACCTGCACTCTCATTTCAACTGTGCACTGGTTCCACTGGTGGTTTCCAGTTCTCTACACTGTCACTGGGCTGTGCCACTAGTGTCCCAAGAGCCACCCTATATGTGTGGGAGAATTGTGGACACACACCCTGAGGCAAAGTTACATTTCATACAGGCAGGAATTTGAACGCTTGGATTGCGGATCATCAGATCCACCCACACATACAGAACTAAATGAGGGAGATGATTCTTTCTGGGCACTCGCTGTTCTCATTCAGACCTGACACAGGCATATTACATAGAGAGTCCCAGGGTGAGCTTTTTTTCCTTTCTCTTTTTCTTTTTAAAACACTGATATCACCCCATATATGTTTTCTACCAGACAACCTGATTTGCTTTGTTAGCTAATGTGCCTTTACATCACTATTATTTTTTGTAAAAGTTGAATATTACATTTAGGACTGAACCTCTTCAAATGCCACTCTGTTAATTTAAAGCCCAGTTTGTATAGATGATCTGATGTAATAGCTGAATTACAGCTGCACTGTCCTTTTTTCAGACATACGCCTACCCTTTCTATATGCTGCAAAATGCATTGCACTTACTCACTGTCAAGCAAGTGCACTGTTCTAGAAGACAAAAGCTTTTTATGTAAAACGTCTAATGCAATGCCATCTGATATTAATAATTATTGTGATTCCAGTCCAGGCAGATACATTGTAGAAACATGCACACTGAGCCTTGAGTGGTTGCACAGAACATGCTGTCAAGCAAGTTGTTTCAGCTGCAACTTAACTATGCATGCTGTCAAACTTCTCTGTTTGTTCATGTGAAATAGTGTGAAGAATCTGACACTACCCAGGCACACGAGCAGATAAGATTCCAAAATCTGTTTTGAGCTGATATTGAAATTCAAAATCGACTCATTATGTGTGGTCTAGCGTGTGACCTCTGCCTACATACAGTTGCACATGTTAAGTTTATACATCAGTTGAAACAACTGACTGGTTTATATCAATTTTTATATGTTGTATTTTTTCCTCCATCTCGCCAGTTTTAAAGCCATCGCCCTGCAGTAAATTCCTCGCAGTACATTCCTTGTAATCATGATGTCATTGCTTTTATGTTTCTTTTAAGTAATAATCTGCTGTCCTTTGAATTCTCCTTTCATTCAGTTTAGTCCTTCCTTTAACCTTTTAGCTTCAACAGCTGCATCCTGCCAGGTGCCATATTAACCTTGTATAAAACATGACAAAAACATCATGGAAAGCCAGAATAGTAAGCTTCACAATGAGGTATAACTTGTAAGGATTGTGCATTTGTAGTATGAACAGATGAGTTTGTGAATAGTGTCCTGATAACATGGGCCAAAACTCCTTGTGAGGAAGATGCAGGCATCGCCTCACTAAGCAGGTGTTCAGTACAGGTGACACTCAAATGAGTTGTTTTATTGTTTTGTTGTATTAATTTAACTGAATATGGATCCTATTTAATTAAATTATACATTGAATTGATTTGCAGTGGTTTGTTTTGATTTGCTACTAATCTCTCTCTCTCTCTCTGAGGTAATTGTGACACATCATGGAGGCGCGCCCATGAGTGTTGCTGACGAGGGCCTGGTGTGGTCAATTAGGGTGACTGGCACAAACCAACCAGCTTGAGAAGAGAGGGGGGGAGAGATTAAAGAAGTAGTTTATCTTAACTATCTTTTTTTGTATTATCTGCATTAGCATTTTATGTAAATAAGTAAATGTCTTTAGGTAATTTAGTATTTTTGGAATATTGTTTAAGTAGATGTGTTTTCATGTTGTGAGTGTAGCTGTAAATACACCCCTGTGTTATGGTACTGGATGGGTGTGTCAAAACCTTTATATATTGGTGAAGTGACATGGTTTGGAAAGAAAGAAAGAAACTAAGTAAAACAACAGAGCTCTGCCCATACTGAGGTCCATGTCTTCTTCTGCACGTTCTTATGTGGTTGTACACCCAAGGGGACGCCGTCATCCTGCCTTTTCTAAGGTTAAACCTTACACTCCTGTTTAACAGTGCTGCTCATTTCACAGAAGTACCATTCTTACAAGTTATATCTCATTGTAAGAGAGACTAATCAACCTCCCAACAACACCTAGTGGTACCAAACACTAATTTCCTAATTTATTTTCTAAGTTCATAAACCTGTTCTCATAAATTTTCCAATCTGCATGATCATAGACATGTTATTCATCCTTTTAGGTACTCTACAAGTGTCAGGAGAGAAATAACATGTGACACGTGACTGTTTTCACATTAGAGTGGACATCATTGTCATGTCATTTGTTTAATAAGCCACAGTATCAGCATAAAAATGAAGGGTGGCTGGTGGATAATGTGGTTATGATCTGTGCTTAGAGCCATATGTCTTCATCTGACACAATATTGTAGCCAACACATGCCAATATTTTCTTTTTTTGTTGTTTTACACTTCTGAGTTGAGACACAACACTTTACAGGGACACACTTCTCTTCCAGTTAGGTTCAGAAGATGATATTAAGTAATAAAAAACAATCATGATAAGGGTAAAAGATACTTTGTTACAATGTACATGTAAACTACATGAATTACTTTTTTTGCACTTCATATATCACAAGAGATTCCTTATTCTTCAAGTTTAAATGCAGGTGTTACTACTTTCATGAACATGTGGGCTGTAGACACATTTTGCAAATGAGGACACTCTTACTGTCCTCCCATTTGCCAGATAATCTTCAGTCATTACATGTTAACATCTGGCCATTCTCTACTATCCATCACTTTCTTGGAGGCTAACTGTAAATTACTGCATAAATTATGTGAAAGTCGGTTTCCCCCTTCCGTCTATGTTAGCAATAATGATGAACTAGTACAGTTTTAAAACGTAATACTACTTAAAAAAATCTTAAAAATAACATTTTCATTATTTACACAATGGCCAAATTTAAAGGTGGATACATGGGTTGCCTTATTGATAAAAAAAGACAGAACAGAGAGAGCTCCTTATCTGTCTACTCTAACAGAATGGGTAGATGACATGAAGCAGTGGCCCGACGTTAGTTACCTTGTCATCGTAAATTACTGTTTTTAGTGAGGGTGTCGACGGCGATGAACTCCGTAACTATACAAGCACAGAGGCTTATAACTATAGTGAAAAATAGGGAAATTGTGTAGAAAGGAAGGAAGATTAACTGTCTTGAAAGCTGAAATGGAGCCAAGTCAACGCAATAACAAATCTAAACATCTGCCGTGGGTAAAGACGGGAGAAAATGTGATCAAAACATGCATGACTGTTTAAAAAATGACTAAATAAAAGATACCTCATGAACTAACCTGCACTAATAATCAGAGTATTTACGAGGCTCTCCGTGTTCATCAGCTGCATCGTGGTATCTAGAGCCTTCGCCTCTAATTTGCTGGGGATTGTTCGTAGCCCAGATATAGTTCTGGATCTGGATGCAGCTCTTTCGGTTTATGATCAACAAAATCATAAGAGCAGAAGAAGATCCTCTTGGGTGGGTGCTTTAACTTTAGCGCTGCGAGCCATTGTTGTGAAATCGTCTCATCTCTCTGCATCATCTTGCGAGTAAATTTATGGTCTAACATGCTCCATTCAAAAAATCTTTAACTTTCCACAAGTTGTGTATGTATCGAACAACAGCACGTCACCCCCGAAGAGATTTGTGTGAATACATCGAATCAAATCACACTTCTAAAATAAACTGTTATGCTTGCTAATTAGTAAAGACTAATTTACTAAGAAGCGAA
This sequence comes from Pseudomugil tenellus, assembly GCA_037177515.1. Taxonomy (NCBI): domain Eukaryota; kingdom Metazoa; phylum Chordata; class Actinopteri; order Atheriniformes; family Pseudomugilidae; genus Pseudomugil; species Pseudomugil tenellus. Next base: position 19,840,311 of record JBAMHX010000009.1, on the reverse strand, counting down.
AAACCAAGATTGCTGGGGACCAAGTGTCATGGTGACACCCGGTGTCATAATAGAAAAGTGGTGGATATATTCTTTCTGCTTTAAAGTTGTCTTTCTTGTTTGGTAACTGTTGTCTGTGCTTGGTTGTATATCAGCTGACTTTTTTTTTCTTGTGGCTATATTATAATCAATGGCTCTCATAAGGAAAACCTATTATTTTAACTTTCATTACATAATATGACCTCATCTGTGAATATGATTTTTTTTGGTTGAGTCACATAAAGGTTTCTTCTTTTCCTTCTTCATTTTTTCGGCTGCTCCCTACGGGAAACATCGGCCTCCATCTGAAGCTCTCCTCTGCATCCTCTACTCTTACACCAGCAAACTTCATGTCCTCTTTCACCATCTATGTACTATTTCTCTTTGATTTTCCACTACGTCTCCTGTCTGGTAGATCCAGTTTCAACATCTGTCTACTGGTATATTCACTGGTACATCTGCTGTACATGTCTAAACAATCTTATTCTGGTTTCTCTGACTTTTTTTGGGAAACATTTAACATACATTTTAGTCTTTGTAACTTTTCCTTAAGACCACTGTCTCTTAACCATAAAACATTGCTGTTTTCACCACTGTCAAATACAGCTTTCCATTCACTCTTGCTTATACTCTTTCATCACACCTACACCTGACACTTTCCTCCACCTGTTCCAACCTGCTTGTACACATTTCCTCTGCTCTACATTCTCTATTCCTCTAGACTCTTGACCTCACAGAACTAAAACTCCCCCACCTTCTTTATCTCTGCTCCCTGTAACCTCACTGTACCACTTGGGTCCCTTTGATTCACACAAAAGTATTCCATTTTTTTGAGGCTAATCTTCATCCTTCTCCTCTCTAGGACATTGCTCCATCTCTCTTGTCTCTGAGATTCCTGTCTAACCTCATCTGTCTGGCTGTCCATTACCACGGCGAACAAGAAGGGGCTTAGAGTTCATCTTTAATGTAATCCCACCTCTGTCTTGAACTCTTCTGTCACACCTATGGTGCTTAGAATAGATTTAATAAACATACACTGCTTTAAAAAAAGACAAAGAGGATTTTAGCTGGAAAAAAATAATGTGTTTAACAAGACTTGTCGAAGAAAATGCCAATTAATAAATATTTAACCAGTGGTTGTTGTTCACGATCAATGTCTTTCATATTTCAAATATGTTTATTTGGTTTATTTTCCTTCTGAATCTCTTCAACACCTTGTTCTCAGATTTCACATAACTCTGTTCACAAAGTGCATTGAGGCTGAGTGAGTGTAGCAGGGAAACAGATGAAACCTGCAGGACAGTGGTGCTTTGGGAAGAACCCTGGTTTAGACCTTATTTAGTTGTTTTGTTTTACCTGGTTTTGTTGTGTTGCACTTCAGGGCCACTGTGGGCATTTTTAAGCATGTTTGCAAAGAAAGATCTATGGCCTTGATCTGTTATAAATGAAGCACTTTGCAGTGGAAAAATAAAACACCTAGCCAGCCTGCCTTTAGAAAAAATGGGAATGGTTTTAAAAAATCTTTTTTTTGTAGTAGCAGTTGTTATATTCAGTCAAAGAAGGTCAGTGTAAAGAGGAGTAGCTTGTTGTTGTCTCTTTTTATTATTGCTCATTTACCATTTGAGGTGACTTTTGCATATTCTGTGCTGTGTGTAGAGTGCCAGCTTTACTATGGAACACGATGGGAGGCTGGAAATCAATAACCTACCAGTGAGTGTGTGTGTGAGAGAGACAAACAGAGGCTTTGCATATATCCAACTGAGTAGAGAGTAATTTCCTTTCTTTGGCACAAAGCACTGATCCCTCTAACACGACTCAGTATTTAGGCAGAGAGCAGAAAACATTTTACACTCCATAGCCTCTTTATTGAAGACAGCTGGTCAGTACCTTTTTCTGGGGGGGGGGGGGGGGGGGGGGGGGGGGGGGGGGGGGGGGGGGGGGGGGGGGGGGGGGGGGGGGGGGGGG
>JBAMHX010000009.1:19809838-19824708 GCA_037177515.1 Pseudomugil tenellus | reverse complement strand
AGGAGTAGCCAATCCTTAGGGAGCTGTGGCACAGTTAAATCTGCATAAGGCCCTGGCAGGCCTAGGGCTGTAACAGTTGTGCTTTTACAAGCATAGATACCAGTAATGGTATCGGTTACCATTACTTTTATTAATGCTGACCCATTAACAGCCCACCTTGTAGGTGACAGCTGTCTAACCCAGTGGACAAGCAGAGTTTAAGCTTAACATGCTGCCACATGGTAACCATGGCTTAAAATAAATAGTCTATATTTTTCATTAGTGTATATGGAAACAATAATGACACACTCCTCTGTAAAATCACAAATATTTTGTCTGATTCTCATATTTTAAGCAACCAAATGGCACTGCAAACCCCTGCAAGCTTTAAAATGTAATGTGAAGTAAATATGGCATTACATCTTTCTATTTATCCACTGCACAAAAAGCATTTGTGTCCAAGACTCAAACATCTGACAACAAGAACACTAACATAGTTATGCATCTAGATGATGGAACATCATCTTAAAAAAAAGTTTTAAATAATGATGTATAATTCATCTTCTCATATTCACAACAATCATAAATATGCCTTTTACAGGGGACATTGCATTAGAGTAAAAAGTTGTCCTGGTAGAGTCGCTGCTGACAGATTGTTTTAGGTCAGACTCATACATCACTTTTACAAATGCCAAATTTTCGAGTGGCTGCTTACGCTCCTTCATTCTTTAGTCTATATTATATCATTACATTTGACTGATATAAATGTAAGGACTTTTTATTGCACTACACTAAAAAGAGCTTTGAAATGAAATTGTAAATTGTTCATATATCTTTTTTTTATTTATGGTGTATAGCAGATGCTACTCCTCTGATCACATAAACACATGGTTCTCCACCAGTAATTGTTCTTTATCTGGATATTTATTTGTACCTCTGGCTATATGATGATCGGGAAATTCAGTTTGAACTATCCATTTAGCCCCACAGAGGCTATTCTGACCCCATAAGAGTTATCTGATAAATCTTAACAGAGTTACCAAGTTTTCCTTTTCTTTTATGGAGCCTCAATGCTTTAGGCCATTTTTTTTGTTTTAAGTTCTGTCTGCCCTTATTTTGGTCCTGGTTATGACTCTACTGCACAATGAAATCCAATTATATTCTTAGAATATTCCATTGTTTGACAAAGAAAAAGCTTTACACAGGAATAGTACAGTGAAGCTTGCTTTGGTTCAAAGCAAAGTGGAGTTACGCTCCACTTTTATGCTGGTGCTCTTCAACAACATGTATATTCAGTCAGAAACAGATATAAAGTAAGAACCGTCTTATTCCACTGTGCAACTCTTGAAGAAAAAGGCTATTTTTGTTATATGTATATGGCCAGACATTGCCTAACACAAAAACACTTTCAGTGACTAAGCGTCCTTTTTGTTATATGTCAGTGAGCAGTATAAAACATTGATATTTTTCACTTTAAAGCACCTATAAATAATTTTTGATGGAAAACTGATTCACTGTAATGTTATAGACTTTGTATTTAAAAACAACCAGTCAGAGCTTCAGCGGATTAAGCATAATTTATCACTTCTGAACTTGTCACATGTAACGGACTCAAGTAATTAAATTACAAGAAGCAACTTGTGCCGAAGTCAATCTAGAAGTAAAGCAGAAATGATTGTCATTGCAAAGAGGTCATATCTGAACATTGTGGACAATGGGCCAGCAATTCTGCTGCTTGGCATAGTTTCTCTGAGAAAAAATGCCTAATTGTCTTATATTTTTAGAAAACAGGGGTCAGCAAAGTCAAAAATCTAAGTGCATCATAAATGCTCTTCTAGAGCTGTCGCTCCACGACGACAGCCTCTGTTTGTGTAAGCAGGCACTCAGCTTTTAAAACAGCCCTACGAAACACTGATCTTAAAATACTTCTGTGTGACCTGTTTTTATAGCACCATGTCATTAATTATTCCATGGACCGTCATTGCAGCAACTTAGGACTACAAAACACTATACAGTAACTTTACAACAGTTTCACTTTACTTAACATTTAACGCTCTAGCAACTAGCAGCTGGACATTAACACACTGACTATTGTGAAGATGTATTAAGCTGATTCATCAGAGCAATATCAGATGTCTTTATCAGTTGAAGAGATAAAAAGAAAGAGAGGAAAGAACAGAGCAAAATAATACAAGTGTCAACATCTGATTGGCTTTTGACAATTTGAAGAATCTTAGATTACCAGTAGTTGTGTATGTCTAGAATAAAACTGAAAAAACAGTATACATTTAAACATTGCTGTAAATTGTAAAGTAAAGATGTTTTTTTTTTATTTTTTTAGACATTTTAAACACATTTTAGACACATCAACAGCATGGTGGTTACCTAATTTAAAAATATTTTTTGCATGATCAATTAATTTAAATGAGTTTCACTTATACAAGTAACTTTTATATATCCTTTCTAAAATATTTATTGTGTTTTTTACCGACATCAATAATGATGCTGTTAACCCTTGTTTAAAGACCTGATTGTTGTCTTTCTCACATCTGAGGGAAGTAGATCCAACAAGAGGACACAGCTTCATTCAACTCTTGATGACCTGACATGTGGAGTGGGCTTGGACCTCTTTCTCTGAATGCAAAAGAAGAAACCAACTTCATCTGTCAATCCAATCTCTACAAAATTCTAGCAATCAGTATAAAATCATGTTATTTCTTGAATATTAAAAAATGTAAACTGTATAATACCCATGGTTGAAGTGCTGGAGTTAATTGGGTGCTTTGAATAAAGTGGGGTAGCACATTCATGGTGAGCCACGATAATCATGTTTCATGCTCAACACGTTGCTTGTTATGATTCTAGATCAGTAGAGCAGCGTATATTGAGAGATTACTTCTTTCTAATTAGATGCAAAATGCGAATGAGGAACTTCTGGGAAGCTTTGGAATATATCACTGACGTGATTGTTACGTGTAAGAAATACAGTATAAGGCTCCACACCAGATGCATTAATGTTGTCGTAACTAATGTATCTCCCAGAGGTGGATATTTATGTTGACAAATCAGTGAAAGGGATATATTAGCTTTTGGATTTATCTGCATTTGCTATATAACCATGTTCCTGTGATGCTACAGTGGGGCTGCGACTGTCAGTCAGCGCTCTGCTGTTGTCCTGTGGGAAATGTTTCTCTACCAAACGACTGATGTGTATGAAGCAGAGTTAACACTCACTCTGAACACTGATTAGTTTGCTCTAGGCTTATGCTGTATGAATTATGCTCTTTGTTTCAGTAGCTCTTCCTGGGGAGTAATGACTTTGTCAGCACACCAAAGTTCAAAGGTCAAAGGTTCAACTGTGTTTCAAAAACTTTCCTTTTTAATCTAAATATTTAACCACAAGTTTAGTCTTTTCCTCTTGTTTTCAGGCTAACGTAGTGGTGATTCTTTTGCCAGCAAGTTCATGTTTCAGCTTTTAGGAAACAGTGCTGTCAGTAGCTAAGCTACAGTGAAAAAGCTAACTGTAGCAACTTGATGGCAACAGTACTATGTTACTGCCGCTGAGTAACAACTTTTGCTTATTGTCAATGGGACTGCCAATGTTAGCATAACTGGGTCACTACTATGGTATTTCTTTTGATAGTATAGTCATCTGTTGACAAATATGTGGGTGTAAGCAAATCTTTGACTGGTACTGTAGGCCTATGTGTTAGCAGCAAATTACATTTAGGAAGTGCAGTAACTCACACCAAGTAGGCTAACTCAACAGTTAGCAATAATGCACTGCACTAACAGTTCTTAGGAGCAATTATAATTTATTGTAGATTTACAGGAAAATGTATTTCATTTAACTGGCAGTATCATAGTAATACTACTGATTTGTTCTCTGCAAATGATCATGAATTACAAAATACACTGACTTAACTATATACAGTAGTTAACTCAAGAGACATTGCATGCACAGGAACAGGACAGACAGCCTTTTTTGGGACTTTTGTGATGAACCGCAGTCATATGAAATCGTGTGCATCCAGTAATATAAAAGAGCAAATACAAAGTAATTTTAAGTTAGTGACTACACTTTTACATTTTTATTGCATTAACAGTATACAGCTGTAAAGATAAACTGTGTTTCTTATGCCGATTTGATATATTATTAAAACTTACATCAAACAATATGCAGTAAAATTGAAATAATTTAATTAAGTTGCACAAAAAAATGACACGAGTATTATTTTCCTGCAATGACACAATTTAAGCACCATGCCCTACATTCATTAATAAGCATGTCAATGTTGGATCTTCACTCACTTTTTTTGAAGCTGTTCCTTTCAACTTCCTCTCTTTGCGAGTTCATGTATTACTGTTACACATCTTGTTTCGCAAGCAGGAAGACATCAACTCACAGTGGAACTTTGAAATATTGGCTTTTTTGACAGATCGCAATGGAGAAAGATAAACCTGTCAGTGCAAGTGATTTATTTGTTATGAAGTTTTGGAGGCTGGTACCAGATGTTACATCTTTGGGAATAGTTATATGGACAATGGGTGACATAGTTGGGATTAGAACTATCCTCTGTTGATTGAAAATGGAAGATAAAGAAAACAGTTTCTCTTGGGAGGAGCAGGGCAAAGGGGTACTAACATATTCTCCACAGCCCACTTATGAAGCATTGTGGTTGCTGTTGCAATGTTTCTGTAATAACTAGAAGAGAAAATTGCTTTTTGGTTCTCAAACATGAGGTCCCATGGGTAAAGGGGGGGGGGGGGGGGAGAAACAACTCAGACCATGTATTTAGGAGTGGGTGTTTTTAATTCTACAGGCATCTAATTTAAAATCTCTCTTTCCCTCTTTTCTTTGTTACTTTGCCAAAAGTAAGAGTCATTTTTACTTGTCACATCCAGGAATGTTAATACTTTTGTGACTTTGCTGGAGCAGATGGAAAGCCTGACCAAAAAAAAAAAAAGAAAAAAAAGAAAAAGCAAATTAACATTTTTTTTTCTGTCTCCAAGGTGAGAATGCAAAACTCATTTGAAAAGTTTTGATATTACAAGAATCAAATTATACACAGATGTGCTAAACAGTCTGTTGGCTCTCTTAGAATTTCAAGCAAAACATACATATTCATTGTAAAAGATGCTGCGCATTGATTACTGTATTCAGTTCATCTTCTAACGCAAAGACAAAGCAGCTAGAAAGATTACAGTATAATTGAGGGGATTCAGTATTTGGAAGCACTTGCAAAATCTTACCACATCTAAACAGATGAAAAGCTACTTGCTCACGCATGAGCACATAGATGTTCTCCTTCCATGTAAAACAAATGAGGAAAGCAGTCTACTTAGCATGGAAATTGTCCTTGCATCTTTTTATGCGGGAACCTCTCAAAGGAAAGAAAGAACCAACTAATCAACAGCATGAGAACAGTCTAGCTTACAGCATTGACTTTAGGAAACATTTTTATTCTGCTGTCTGTGAACCCAAACCATGTAATTTCCTGTGTGTGTGATGCAAACTGTAAATGGCTCAGACTAAATTCAGTTAAATATCTATATTCATCATCTGTTCTGTTATTTATGTTCACTGTCAAGCTGAAAAGCCTCCATAATTCACCATAACATGTGCCGCAAATTGCTAAGAAAAGACTTCAATCCTGCTCTTTTAGGTGACAGATGCAGTGTGTGTTAAACCGCTGCTGAGGGCCGCTGGGTCGTAGCAAAGACATTCTCCTCATGTGCAATAACTTACAGGATTGCTGTTGTGGAATGGCCTGTGAAATATGGACACCGCCCCTGCAACGTTTCGACACAGTGACTAGTCAATTGACCTCAAAGGCCACTTAAAGATCTGAGTGTGTAATATTTCATCTGATCGAATTTACATTAAAGCACCACTTTTCTGCCCTGCTGTTCATTTATTTGGATTAAGCTACCAAAACGAGACTCTTGACTTTGTCTTTTGCTCCACCTGGACTAAATCTTGAGTTATAAAACTAATATAGTCCTAGTTTCCCTCATTAATGCAATTCCTCTTCTCATACAATGTACATCTCAGTAGACTCAAACGCAGTGAAATGACAAAAAGACTGATGCTTTAAATTATCAAAGAGTTTATTTATGTTATTTTTGTCAAACTTGTTGTTTTACATTTTTTAAATTTGACAATTTTAGAGACCATGAACAAGTATAATGCACCATTTCTCCTGAAAGAGAAACCCGCGTGAGAGTGTCTTATTTATCCTGAGTGCACACTTGGAAGTTGGAGGGCTGGAAGTCGAATCAGTTAATACACCTCCTGTGAGACTGGGGTTCAATTTCAAGTATGTCACCATGTTTTATTATTTTTATATCTTGTTTTGCTTTGGCACAGCAGCCCCAATTGCTTGTAAATCATGTGTGCAGCCTTTGATTTTGTATTCACCCACAGCTTAGTAAGATCAAGGTAATAGAGTTTATCTAGACGAAGTACCACAACGATTGGTTAGGTTTACTCAAATTCTTGACAAAGCATCACTGATGTGGAAGTGTCACAACACTGACAACATGGGTATCTTTCCCAAAATGGCAAAATTAGTCTTGCAAATGTCCATATGCATGTTTTCTTGATATAACATGGTCCTCCGGTGTACGCTATGAAAAGATGTTTACCACATTATTAGCAATTGGTCACTGAATCAATTGACATCTAAGTTGACATGTTTCTTTGTTAATATTTTTATGGAGGAAGTATTTAGAAAGAAAAAAGAAACAGAAAACACATTTATATCCTCAGGTGAGTAATGTCAATCGCTATCTGAAACCACTACTTAAGTCCTTTGCCATACTGATCTTGTGTTTATGGAGATAACCAGCCATCATTGTTCTAAAAAGATGTCACAGCCTTATGGTGCCTGAAGGATTTTGCAAGAGGGCTGTACAAATGAGACAAGATGGATATAGAACCTAATTTATGAAAATGGGGGAATAAAAGATCCATCCATTCATTTTCTTAACAGCTTCATCTAATTTATGCTCACGGGTAGCTGGAGCCTATCCCAGCAGTCATTGGGGGAGAAACAGGAAACACCCTGGGCAGTTCGACAGTCCATCACAGGGCAACACAGAGAGATGAACAAGCAGACAAACAACCAGACACACATGCATTCACTCCTGAGGACTATTTAGAAAGACCAATCAACCCAACATGTATCTCTGTAGACAGTGGCAGGAAGCCAGAGTAAACCCACGCATACAGGGGGAGAACATGCAAACTCCCCACAGAAAGGCCACTACCCAAACTTAGGTTTGAACCAGCAACCTTCATGCTGTGAGGCTGGGAATAAAAGATGATTTTTAAATTTTTCAAAGGAAATTGTGAAAAAAAGATATATGCTTGAAGTCAAATCTTGTGGTCTTCTTATCATTAATATTCTAGATGGAAAATTGCCAGTATATGGTTATTTTATCATAAAACAAAAGGACATCATATTTTCAAATGATGTGCTTGGTTTGTAAGAGCTTCTCTCAGGTCATAAATTGTCACTCTGTTGTAATTATAGTGCTATTTCTTTTTGCTGTCCTCCCATGTTTGATGAGAAAAGGTCTGACAGTCAGCATTCGATTGAAATCAGGAGGCACCATGTTATTGACTGTCACAGATGAGATAGCCCAGGCAGAGAGAATTTCTGAACACTCACTGTAATTGAAAAAAAAAAGATGATGGAGTCTTAAAAGGCAAACAATTGCATCTTTGATGGACGGATGTTACAGTCTCCTCTCAGAGAATCACTTCCTGTCCAGATGAGGTAAAATGAAACGAAACGCCCAGAAAACGATCTGCATAGTTTAAGCCTCTTACATAGGACATCTGAGAGCCCCCTGGCTAAACAAAATCTAATTAGGTTTGGAGTAAACCACATTATTGCCTCATTATCGTTAATTGACCTCTAGGAGACCTGTTACTGGAACACTGGAGAGGATGCCTGTATACAGACAGAAACATTAAGAGGTTATGTTGAGAAGACTGTGAGGAAGTGAATGGAGATCACATTAGGGGAAGAGATTACCCCATTCAATGCACATATTCACCCCTAAGGAGGATTCCTGGGCTTTCCATTTCTTAACTGAGATCATCAAGGACCTGATGTAGCAACTAATAAATACACTACGAAACCAAGTCCTACAGTGGGGTGTCCCAATATCAAAGGTTAGTTGCAAAAGCTGACTTTCTTTTGCTTCATATGTATGTTGCCAGAGGCATGCCTTTGAATCAGGCTCGCCTTTCAACTGAAGTTGAAACAGGGGATTTTACGACAGTGCAACGGTGTTATCTGACAAAGATATTTTCAGTTTATTGTTATCTGTTTCGCACCCTTTCAGGTCAAATGATGGCGTTAAACCAGTTCAGGTTCGGGTTGCAGGAGACGCTATGCGAATGTGGTTATTTTGGAAAACAATTCATAGAAACCCATTTGCAACGTGTCTGCTATGTTGAAGAAGCTCTTAAACGTAACAAAGTTAAAAGCAAAGAAGGAGGAATCCCCTTTAAACATCACAACAAAAGGCAGCTGTAGCTCCAGGCTCACTCCCATCTTGCCTCATTAAATTCTCATACAGCTCTCATCAAAACATATCTTTCATCTAGACAGGGAGTTGGAGCTGTGTGGCGAACAGACTGCACGTCTACCAATAAGTTCTCATCCTATGGTCTGCATGCTGTGACTGGACGCTTGCTGGTAGCACAGTGGGATAAGCGGCTTGTTTTCCCTTTTTTCTCCTCACAAACAAAATGGATCCTTAAAGATGTACAGAAGCTTTGAAGTTAATCCTCCTGAAGCAGCTGGTGCCAGCATGGACGTCCACTGAAGTGTCCAATGTGTGTGAATAAAGTTAAAATATATGACAAGCTGGAGGGAAAACAATGGATATCGAGACAAAAGGAGTTGTGTGGGCTAGGCTCACCCATGAAAGTAAACAAAAGTTTACTTTCTGACAGGGTAACAATGGAACCTTTTCCTCCAGTTTCTCATTAAATATGACATTTTTTTACTTTAATCCATTTTAGTACGAAATAGCTTAAAAATTCCCACTAAAATACTGATGATTGACATATTTTCTTGTTTAACAGACTAATTTAGCTTACTAACATTAGGATTTCTGTATGTATTTTTTAGCTATATATGGTCAGAGTTATGTAACAAACAAATCTAACTATAAAATGTCAGTTAAGACAGAATATATAAGTTATGATACCACATAAATTAATGCGTCCTCATCTTTGATGCTTGATCTGTGAGTTGAAAACATACTTTAGCTTCTTTTCCAAAACAAAAAGTTGTGATTCCTCTGCTCACATAACGGAGAGCAGACTGCGGTTTGACAATGAGACTGAGCCTTTCCCTGTCATGCTCTCAAGTCCAGCTTCGTTGTCCTGCTTCTTCCACTCCTCTGTTCATACAATCACTGCACGTCTTTGGCCCTTCTGTTACTTGCATTTGTTTTAAAAATGCCTCAATTATCTCGCAGACACCAACCACCACACTGATTCCATTTACCCACCAGAAGAGCTCCTTGCTGGGGCAGGCTTGGACGCCCACAGGGCAGGATTATTTCCAACCTAAATCGCACTGTCCAGAGTCTGGTCTGTGGCTAAACTTTCTTCATGTTTCAATAAATTGTTTCACAAGACCACTTTCCACTTTTGTCTCAGGCAGTGGTTCTGTAACTGAGCGCTAAATTGTGTTATTTTTATGTGTTGTAAAGTTTTAAACGACATAAACTGAGAAACTTTGCTCAAAATGGTTTTAAAAGGTTTTCATTAGTCCATCCATGCATGTTCTCTGCACATCCATGTCTAAGGAGCAAAGGTCACATATGTCCAGAGATATATGTGGACCAGGAGTAGACAACTCTGGTCCTAGAGAGAGTTTCCCTGTTTCAGTACATCTGACACGCATCTGACTTAATTAGCAGACTTGTGCAGAGCTGGAAAAAGTCTGCACAAGTCTGCTAATTACCCATTGATTTGAGTCAGGTGTGCTGCAGTAGGGAAACTTACAACTCTTGCAGGATGGTGGCTCTCTGGGACCGAAGTTGCCCACCCCTGATCCAGTCCCCCTTAAACCTTCAGCGATACTATGCACAGTAACTTTTCTGTAACTATTATTCTAGCCGTTTTTGCCGTAACACTGTACTTTGAAAAGCTTCACAAGTAATCGAGCTGTGATTATTAAGCGTATGATCTTAAAGCCTTAATTTATACCATACACTGGAAATAGATTTACTTTAGTGTGAAATTCTGTCTCTTGTGAATGAATGTAGCATTGAGATATTGTAGGACTAATTTTTAACACTGCAGTGTTTTGCTGAGATAACTTGGTATCCGATGCCCAGTCCACATAAACCCGCACCCATAAACCACAAGGTTCAAATCTATTGCAAATGTCCTGGTTCCACATATACCTGAAATTATAGGTGGTATGAGAAGGACCTACTCAGTTCAAGTTGCTGATCAGCATTTACTGTGCTTTCTGGGATGATAAATATACTCAACATGTTATTATAATAATGAGCTTGTAAGTTTATTTAAAAAAGATACGATGCAAATTATCTCTTGCTGTCTTATTTCTTAAAGATATGCCCAAAATACCTTCAAACATTACTATTTTAACTGAATGTTGACCATGTATATCTTCTGTAAATCATCAAGTCCACTAGATAGTTTACAAGAGCCTTTTAGTGCATGATATGATCAAGTCCAGCTTGTGTTTTATATGCCAGACAGATGCAATGAAAATACCCCTATCAGATGGAGGGAGAAGTACAGCTGTTTTGATGCATGTAAGTGGCAGGCTTACTGTCAAAGCAGGATGAGTGCTTGTGCATGAATGAGTCTTTCTAGTTCAAGCTGTGTGTGTATGTCAATGTAGATGTGTGATGTGTTTATATAGTAGTTTCATTTGATGTATTATTATTTTTTGACCTACTATGTCCCTTCAGAGGGTTCATAGAGGTTGACAATGACTTGTTTCTGCAGCTTTGCATTTACCTTCTGTTTTAAAGTTTTATATTCAAGTAAATTTCTGACTGAGCTTGTGTCACATGTCATTGCCGGTCGAGCACACACCGGGGTCAGGTGATGAGGGCCTTTTGTCAAGCAGCTGCAGCAAAAGCTGTCATCAAATACAAAATATTGCCATATGATGCGAGTGAAAAAACAAGCTCTTTTCAAACATGTGTCTGAAATGTAGACATGAGCAGGAAATTGTTTATTGAGAAATCTGACCCATAAAAATACCTTTTTTCTTCATTTTTTGTGTTTGCGTTTGACAAAATGTAAAGGAGGAGAATAAATTGAATTTAGGGAGCCCTATCATTGGAAGATATGTTTACTATCATTTAAGTTTTTTTTGTAGATTATCACGTACAATGTTTCCTCATCTTTTGACACATTTGTAAAACTGCCTGGTCAGGATAGGTTTTTGTGGAGCCCATGAGCCAATAATTGCTGATTGATTGAAGAAAAATGGCCAACTTTCACATCTGGGTGCTTCTAACAGCAAAAGAATCTTAAAACCTTTAATATGCCATTGTAGTGAGTCTGTTAAGGTTTTTTTTTTTTTCCTTCTCTCTGTTTTCAACTTCTTTTGTCTCCATACTGCTATAAGAGCTTATGTGTCTTCGCTTTTTTCCAACCTCAATAAAATGGCATGAATGTATTGTACTGAGTACAGCTGAGACCTCAGAGATATTAGCTTTTAAAATGCAGTGAATGAAACACCATCTAAAACTTTCAACACTTCATGATCCCCTTAAAGAAAAAAAGTAATATCCTTTTATTTAACAGAGAGAACTCATGAAGCATTTTGAAGTACTTTTAGTTATAACAATGGTTATTACAGCAGCAATGAAAGGTTCTTAAAATCAAAGAGTTGTTGAGATTCCTCACAATGTAAATTCTTCTATATCCATTTTTTTTATCTCTGTTGTGTTGTTTCACCTGGTTCTGACCAATTAACCTCACAAATGCCTGAATAGTTTGTTTCATTTTCAAATTTCTAAAGATAATTTGACCTATAAAAGATAAAAAATGCAAAAAAAAAAAAAAAATATGTGGTAGAAATATCTAGACAATGTAAATAAGAGAGAATATAAATCAACAATTTCTGTTCTTATCCGTGACAATGATATGCCTTTAAGTAAAGTATGCTGCTTTGTTTAACAAATTTGGTGGATTTGAAAAATATTATTTAAGCAGTACTGTGAACAAGAGAACCATAGTAGTAGTCGAACGTTCTACACCAAACATATCCATGATTTTTTTATTCAACAATCCACAAAATAAATTCTGGTACGTCCAACTACAGGTAAACTGCATCGTTTTTACAATACAGTTGTTTCCCATTAGACATTTTATAATCCACATGCCATTTCTCTCAGTGACTTACAGGCACTGTAAACCTGTCAAAATGATATGTTATTACAATTTTAATGTGATAATTAAACACAATGTGATTGTTTTTGTAGAAGTATGCACAATTTTGCTAACAAAGTGAAGATGAGTCAATGCTGTTTATGCTAAGATATCTAAAAAAATTGATAATAATAGAAAGCTTTTTAAGTTGGTTAGAGAGCTGCACCACATCATTAAGAAGACTTCAGTAGACTGTGAATTTCCCACCCACTGCTTTCCTTACCAATCTCCTCTCCTGTTCTTCCTTTGATGTAATTATCTTCCTGTTTTGTTGTTTACAGTGCTGTGTTTTGAAACTCTAAATGAGTGAAGGACTTAGCTTTATTTGCAGCAGCATGACCTTTCAACAAGCTCAGCTCTGATAGGTTTATAGCATTCTTCTTGTAGAAGAAACATTTGAAAAATGTAATTATTGTAAATGTGTCACTTCAAGGACAAATACGAATGGAAGAAATGAAAAGGACTTTTTTTTCCATCAGTCTGACGCAGCTTCTAAAATTTTGCTTGAGTTACTGAAAAAGCCAGATATTGATTTTATACTGCTACTTTTTATTCTCCAATGATCTCATAGACTTCATCCGGAAAATGTCAACAAAAAATGTGCATTATAAATAAACTGATTTTACAAATCTTTCATTTAATATTTTTACTTTGGAATTTTTTCATCTATCCAGTGTAACAGCAAATGTGACTTTTCCATCTGCTCACTGATCTTGCGGAATAAAGTAAACCTTATTTTTCCTCTTCATTAAAGTCCTTTTTATTCGAGCATAAGGTTTATGTCTTGAGTTAAGACGACTCCTCTTGTCTGGCTGGAGACGCTACGATATGCAGCCGCAGTTTTCATAATCCCTCTTTATCATTTCGGAAAATAGATGACGTTCCCATTTTAAAAAGGGTGTGATGTGCAAAGCTTGCATGGACACAGATTGCAGCTTTGGCCACCGCTCTGATTATTTACAACATAATGAGGAGAGCCTGCAGTCTCTAAAAGATTTTACAGGGATACTTTGATCTGGTTGGCACATCTTAAAAGACTCTCTTCATCTTTTTTTGTCATTGATCACAGTTTAGTTAAGCTAAAAGATATGAAAAAAAGTATGGATGTTATTCAAAGTTTCTGATTTTTGAAAAAAAAGGTAGAGAATTTGATTCCCCATTTTGAAAGACAGCTTCTATATCCACAGATCTGTACTAATTTAAGAAGTCCAACGTTAATAAAATAATAGTGATGGATATTCCACTAAGAGGACATGCTAAACTCTTCCATGTGATCTGATGAATCAAAACTAGCTTTGAATAATATAAAATTTAAACCTAAAGTAATATTTTGTTCAAGTTTTTATACTCTTTTATATTATCTTAAGTCCATTCAACCGTTTACAGGCCCCTACTTATTAGTTCCAATATGGGCTTGGAAGGATGCTGCGCCTCTTCCAGTTGCTATCATGTGAGAGGCAGGGTACATACTGGACAGTTTCAGCAGTCCATGACAGGACCAACACAGACACAAACAACCATTACCACACCACTAACTAAAGCGCAGTGTATTACTCTGGTCGTTGAATATTCATAGAGTTACATTATTATAGCATCTGAGGGGAAAAGGAAATGTTTCTATGCCCCGATAAGCCAACAGAGGTTAGCAAGTGTAAACATTAATAGATGCTGCAGTATTCTGCAACAACACTTAATTTCACACTGTGCTGATCCTTAACAAAAACTGATCTGCCATCGTTCCACCTTTGTGGCAGCTGAATAGACCAAAAATGTTTTGTTCCATGAAAAACAGGTCCATAATCATTTTATCTGAAAGGTATAACAGAGATATTCAGTGTGTTGAGTGTGCTCAAATTCTAGATAAGTAATACATCAGGAAAAAAAAAACGAAAAAAACGGGGTAAATATCTTTCTCTGATCTTGAGTCTGAAAACTCCCTTTTGTGCCTTAACTGGTAAATCGCTCTTGATAAAAGCATGCTCAAGATGAAATGAAAAAATGTTGTAATGGCTCTCCTTAATGGGTGTCTTCTGAGCTTAAGAGTGAAAGTGGTGGCATTTGCTTTTAATCATCTCAAGAAGAAATTGAGGTTAGTTCCTTTCAGATATCTGACAACTTGTCTTCCAATGATGAATGGGAGCATTTTATGGCTTTAGTCCCATTTATTGTATCATTTCTGTGTTGCTTCTAATAGGCCTACATGTATTATTTTTTCCTTAGAGAATATGAACATCACATGAAGATGGGCATCATTTACAAACATTACTTTTGCTTTTAATTGTAGCAACATCAACTGCACTAAGAGGCGAGTTCTTGACTACGTTTTACATAATGGATGTATGGATGGATGTATGGATGGATGTATGGATGGGTGGATGGATGGATGGATGGATGGATGGATGGATGGATGGATGGATGGATGGATGGATGGATGGATGGA
>JBAMHX010000009.1:19761316-19797288 GCA_037177515.1 Pseudomugil tenellus | reverse complement strand
AATAATAATAATAATAATAATAATAATAATAATAATAATAATAATAATAATAATAATAATAATAATAATAAAAAATACAACTGAATATATACAACTAAAATATACAATAAAAGCAGCATAATATGAGAATGAAATAAAAACATGAATACAAAAAGCAAGGATAAGATGCATCAAAAGAAATGTATGCTAAACAGTAAGTAGTTGCTGTTACCAATTGCATATCATTACCAGATTTATATTTATTTGTCTGCTAAATATCATATATATATATCCACAGAAATGCATAGCTAATGGTAATTTAAACATGATCAGCATGGATACAGCAGTATTCAGGTGCTCCATTGCAAGATGGAAACTGCAAAGCCATAATTTAATCTTAAAAAGGGTGCTCTGTCAACACCCATCAGGTAAGGTCAGGTACATCACCATCTGCATGTTGCTCCAGCTGAGTTATGATCCCTCAATTATATGATGACATAAAAAAAAGGTCCTGGTCAGGCGCATAATTTACGTGAATTGACTGAATGGAGAATAAAAGATTCATGTTACAGTTTAATCCTCTTTCACACAGTGGGGGGGGGGTCATTCAGTTGTGGTCAGAGAGCTTGGGACAGCCAGAAATTATTAGCCTTGATCTTTAATTGTTCGGATATAGTATTAATCCTTTGCAATCTAAAAGCAAGCCAGGGTTGAAAGAAACACACGTGCGCACACACATGCATACAGCATACACTGGACTTCTAGGAATAACACCTCACTGTCGTCACTTGTTTAAGGTAACAAAAATATGATTTTTATTTTCACATCTGATTATGTATAGGCAAGTTAGGTTCTGGAGAGCTGCAGTCCTGCAGGTGCAGATGTCTACCTGTTCTAACATGAAATTAAACTAACAGCAACTTTTGCTCAGTGGCTCTTTTATTGGAATCAGTTATGTTGAAACAAGAAAACACCTAAAAGGAAAAATAAGCAAACTGTGGCTTTCCAGAACCGGACTTGCCCACTAACCTCTATACCAAACAAGTTCTGATTGGTAATTCACAGATTTTTATATCTATTTTATAAATAGTATAGGGGAATCTGAAGTTGTCACCATCTTAAACAAGCAAACAAACAAACAGCAAAAAAAAAAACTTAAGTAGCACAATGGTGGATGACATTATGAGAAGAAGCTCACACAGAACAAGGATTAAGGTAAACAGCAATAAACAACATGAGTGTTTACATTGACAGCAAAGTCTCATAACCCACCAACGAATTATTTAACTTGGAAATTAAGTAGCTAATAAAGCTTTATTAATTGTATAATACAATGTAAAAGTAATCTTTCACTTTTGTCTCCAGTCAGTAGTAAGCCATTTTGAATTGAAATTTGATATTACATACACAGCCCCTTACAATTATAAGTGTTTATGCAGTGTTTAAAGTAAGTCAGACAAGCAACACAGTTTATGAAATAGACCACAGTGTGCTAAATAATGAAAAAAGATTTTTGACTATTTTTTTTTTAGAATGACACATGTTTTGAAGTAAATTTCAGAAACTATTAATGATGCTATTAAGATATGCAAAGAAAATAATATGAATTCATCTTTAAAAGTATGTTTTAATTTTAATATTGATATTAATATTGAGTAATACCTTTATTACTAAGTATGCACAGATTTAGGTGCATTGCTGGCATTTATTCTTTCTTTATTCTGAAAAAATATTCATGGCCACAGTTTCCATTAAATATTCTGTCCAAAAGGAAACTTAAAACACAAACACACACATAATGAAAACAAATATATAGTAATGTTTTAACATTTGAACTGACTATTTAAAAATCTTTTGACTAGTCGATCCTCAGGTTAACTCGTGAAATTTGCAGGTAGTGCAAGAGAGACTTTCCTCTCTCAATTCAAAGATGTATTGTGTTACTATTGGTATGCAACCTTGATTTTTCAGACAATATTCAAAACCTCTCTTATAATGACAGCCAGGGTCACTGCATTCCTTAAAAGAAGTACGGTATGTGGGGAGGAAATAGCTATATTCAGTTCATAAGCACAGCCTTAACTTTCCCCTTACTAAATTTACCAGCCAAATAGTCTGTTTTAGAAGGCATGAACCAAGAAACTCTACCTTGTGAAAGCTTTAAGATGTTTTTTTTTTTTTAGTTAGGTCCCCGGTGAAAAAGAATACTCTTGACATTTAGTTTTATGTTATTATCCCCCCACAGAGAATTTGTGGTAAAAAATAAAAAATGCCTCACATTAATGTATTCTAATTGAAAAACAAACAGATGTAGGCGTTGAGGTTCAATCTATGGTTATTCAGACACCTAATTAAGCGTTTGTTTAGAACTGTTTAATGTATGAGGGATGATTCACTCAGTGAACGTAACACTTTAAGAAGAGTGTCGTGACTTTTAAAGTAAATTATAAATTAATGAAACCGGAGCATGACTTTTATCATGAAATATTAGGAAGTGTCCTCTGTTTTATGAAAACAGATGATGTAGTTGCATCTTGTGCAACATTAACTAACTAGTTGATGATAAGTATTTTGTAAATAACCTCAAAGCAGTTTCCAGTTCTTTGTAGCCTTAGATCATTTGTCTCACAACAGTATCAATTACTTATAATGTCTTGATATAATGTGCTTTAATTTCATATCCATGTTTACAATTTTAATTTACATCTGCTTTTCCTGTTTAGTTCAGTGTTAAACTAATCAAGATGGAAATTTCAGCAGCAAAATTCTGTTCACTCACGAAGCATGATGATGAATATTCATGGACTTTCCTTGTTATAGATAACTGGCAAAGAACAGAAGATTTCTATTTAATTTAATGAAATAAATACATCCATTTGTCAACTTCCACATAAATAAAGATCTCCCCAGTTCTAGAAGGATTCCTCCCTCATTTTTTTTCTCACATTCACACCAACACACCAATGGCAACTAATCATATATTATCAGAGGTGTCATGTTTCATATTGGCAACAGTTAAGGAGAGTGAAAACAAACATAAAGCCCTCCTGTTACTTTTGTGATTCAGATTATGTGTGTTCCTCAGATATTTTAAGACATATAATAATATTAGTAATAACAATATGTCATTTTATAATAAAACTATTCAGCTAGATCCTAAATATGGAGAGTTGTTTTCCCTGTTCAGCAATACCTTACAGATCTTTTGATTTCTCTCTACTACTCTGTGATCTTGCTGTATTCCCATCAGTTACCTCTTGTAAATTCCCTACACAGAACAGAAAATGCATTTTGTAAGTGCCAGATACTCAAAAACAATCCCTCACAAGTAAGCACTGTATTGTTTTCCTTACTAGTGATTCTTGAAGTAAACCCTCCCCTACAGTCCAATCAATTCCATGGGTTTAGTTTTTAGGATGTCAGAGTTGATCCATAGAGCTGAAAACTGGACCTTTGGCTAGCCTGTACATGTCTGAGCACTTCAGTTTTCACCACAGGAGTCTTGTCTATCATGTTTGGGGGAGCTATCATTCATTTGAAATGACTCCGCGACTGGGGAGCTCAATAACCCAGTCTCCCGTTGAGAAGGCCTGACTGCAGGTCTGTTGACAAGTCTCTCTTTTTGCCACCCCTGAAATATTTATCACTACAACTTATCACCCCTTGATCAATTATACACCTGCCATAGGCTTGGAATGAATTATTAACATGCTCCTAATAAGCATCTCACCCATTGATTTCTGTCACTCCTTTGAGATGGATATACTAGATGGGCTTTTCTTCAGCTCTTTTTCTTGACAGTTGTCCAATTATCATTGGAAGCCAGCATGACTTGACATTTCAGGATAAACAGTAAATTACACAGAGCAAGCCCTATATTGGCAACATCAGTCAAGATTGCAACTATTTGCACATTTTCAAAAGAAGCTAATGTCAGTAGTGTATAAACAACAATTGATATTTAATATAAAAGTGATGTTTACACATCATTGATGTGTAACTCCTGATTAAATTATAGATCCAAAAAAAATGTGTTATGGACAAACTATTGTATCGTATTTAATACTGAGAGAGAAACAAATGTTAAAAAATATGTTTGATTGATTTCTAAGGATTGCAAAAAAAATTAATAAATAAAAAAATTATAGCAAACAAAAAAAAGGACATAATTTGGCAAGAATGACAAGAACAGACTTTTTTTCAAAGCAAAATTGCCAGTAACCACAAAATCTGTCTAAAATCTTCAGTTGCAAAGAAAAATGTGCTTTTTCCAATTATTTACCTTTTTCCGTTAACATAACTTTTTTCTCTACTGGCTGTTTAGGACTAAGTTATTCAAGTTGTAAAATTCTCTGAAAAATAACATAAAAGTTCCTAAAAAGTTCGATCAGTACTGCTTTATTGCAACATCTTTCATTCTCATCCCAAAACTAATAAGACATGTCTGTGTATCTTTTCACAAAAGCAGGCAGGTTTCAGGTTAGCATGACATTTTCATCAACTTTGTCAACATTCTTATGTTCTCAGGTAGTCTGCAGCATCATGACAGGCATCAGGAAGAGAACTTAAAATATGTTCAACTGGGAGATCAAATGAAAAGCTAATAAGATCCTGATGCATAATAAATATGGTCATTCATTAAAAAAGTGACACTTATTCCTCAGTGATTTCAAATAACTTAGAAAATCAACTTGAATCCCAAATCTTTTGTGCCAGGGCTACTGTAACCCTCCCAAAACCTTTTTCCCATCTACCTGTTTAAAGGAACTCAGATTAATCATTTCATTCCTCCATTTCCATCTTCACACACCCATTCATGATGGTTTCACCCAGTGCCAAGGGTAACATATGCCAGCTGCCACGAAGAGTTGTAGAGAAAAATTGAAGTGTGACTTTCTTCATAGCCATGGCTCCTAGTTTCGACAGATTTACCCTGCCAGGGAAAGATTGATTGCTGAGGAGATCGAGTCTGAAAGTCAGTTTTCACATTGGATAAGGCACTCAAGATTAGTTTTCAAAATGATGTGTAGATGCTCTCCGATTTGGCGAGAGAAAGGTTGGACAGAGCCTAGACTCATTTTTGTACTTTTCTTCTTCTTTCAAGTGTCAAACATCTACAGAACCTTTTTCAAAATTTTAGATCAATTTTGCAGTCTTGTGCTTTTGTTTTGTTAATGCACTGGAATGTTTTCCTCTGGGATTCCTAAATGTCATGCCCTCCATTCCATCACTATTAACCAACAAGTAAGCGGACTTCCGAATGTGTTCAGACAACTGCAGAAGATATCAACACCAGTCCACAAGGCATATTAAACTGATCAAAGCCTAAGAGATTAATAGCTGTGCCCAGATGGAAAATAGGGTAATTAACGAGGAGCTTAGAAGCAAATTAAATAGACTGCAATGCAATTATGGAGGTGAGTGTTGATCAATAACCTTGACTAGCAGCCTTTGGGATGCATCATGCAGTAAAATGCCGCCTATTTTGTCTATCAGTAAAGAAACATTCCTAATTATAGCAGCAGGGGAGTGCAAAAAGATATGTGTCTTGTTCTATTCTTTTTCTCTCCTGTATAGAGCAAATATAGGCAAAGACAAAACAGTAATCCATACTAAAATATAGTTCTCATGCATCAATTTCTTATTGATTAGTCCCCCGGCTGGTATTTAAATTCAAAGTGAGATCAACAGTTTTGGCCCTATGACCTCTGGGAAATTATCATTAAACTAGTTAATTAGAAGTTGTCTTAATTTGAATTCAGGAGAAGTATCTCAGCCTAATTGCTTGAAAAATACAATTTGATAACAGATATAATAAATTATTTTCACCCCAGGTCTTTACTGTTTCTTTGCCAAAAAAATTTAAAGAACATCATATAATTATTTTATTTAAGGTTTAAAAGTACAGCAGCATGGATTATGTTTGACCATTCTTTTCTTAGTCTCACATTCTTCAATTGCGTTGGACAATTTAGTCTTTTTAAGCCACCTTGTGGACTTCTCATTGCAAACAAAGATGGATTTATTTATATTCTTTCTTCCAAACTAGAATTCCTTTCGTGCATCCTTATCTGTCAATGAAAATTAGGTGTATTCGCAATTCTAAGGTGTTTTGAATCACGGAAGAAATGGAAAAGAAAAAATCCTCTGGTCCTTCCCAGCTCTTGTCTGCACCTTATCAATAATGCATTTTATTTTATTTATATAGCACTTTTCAGGAGTTCAAATATGCTACAAAGCTTTAAACTGCGAAAGTATACACTGTTGTAGTATAATACTAAAAACATAAACTTCTAAAACTTTGTACATTAGACATTTATAGTACACAAGAAGTAGTAAGTTTTCCCTTCAACTTTCAAGTTAGCTTGAATGGAACTGCTTAGGATGTATCCTCCAAATGCAATACTATCTATGTTTCGATGCATTATGATGAAGGGAAAACCATTTTTTATTATGCGAAATGTACCTTTACTTTGTTTGAACCCCAGTGTGTTTGTCCCTGTGTGCTATTACAAGCCTCTTTTCTGTTTAGTAGTCTTTTGTTTTTGCCTCCATTTAGTGATTTTCTTTTGATTGTAGTTTATTCTTTCTTATAGTTAACTAAAGTCATAGAAAAAATCCCCTTTTGCCTAAATAAAGTCACTTTTGACCCTGCATCTGAGTCCTGTCCATGACCTTGCAAGACATTTAAACCTTTAATTAATAAAATTGTAAAACTAATCAGATATACATAAAATTCATCATCCACAAAACGTTACATATCATAATGTACGAAAAGCTATATGTTAGCTTAAGACTTACATCTTGGAAATAGACTAATGGTCCATCAGCAACTGTTTCGTTCGACAATATTGCCAGTGTTCAGCTACAAATTGACTAGAACACTTGCACGAAAACATTTTTTGGCAATAAAAGATAACACAAAAAAACATGTGAACTTCTCCCACATTCTGGCTATACTGAATACAGAAAATCTACATTTCAACACTGCAAGAAATCTTTCCACTAGAGAGCTGCTTTTTCTTTATTTTCTTGCAACTGAACAATATAGTAATATAGTTGAAAACAACATCATTGTTTAATATGCTTTTGATGTTTTGTCAACTTCAGGACATTAAGATTGATTTCTGACATAATTAGAAATACACTAAGTTCATCATTATCTGATCGCTTGTATTTATTGATGAAGATAATATACACTTTAATAAAGAAATTTGAGGTTGGAACAAATACTGATGCATCGTGACGCATTGTTGAATCAAATAAAAAAACTAGATAATCAAATTGTGAGACCAGTGAAGATGCAAAGCTTTATTATGCAACAGCATAATATAGCTGCACTTGTGTGTGTCTTTTTAAAAGTTTAGATAATCATCAATATCAATAGATATAAATGTTTTTATTGATGTGCTTTTTCTCTTATATCATCCAGCCCTTGTTAGCACTCAGAGCTTTTACTGAGCCTAGACATACACTATATCTAGCTTTCTAAGTTAATAAAAGAACTAACTCTGTGTCTGATTCTATCCAGGGAATAAATTATATTTAACATTGTGAATATTTTCTCTAGAGAAAAACAACATAGCCTAATTGTTTATTCAAACTATAAAATAACCAGTGTGTGCAGTAAGTAACAAAGCAGGGAGTTTGCAATTGCAGGTCTTCCACTTACACTCATATTACATCCATGTACAAAAGCTTTTATTATACTGTTCATTTTGTTAAAAATCAAAGTAAATGTAATTTAGTACAAAACCTATTCTAGGTCATTATTTGTGCATTGTACTAAAAGTTTCCCAATTTATGTATGTCAAGGGGTTGGACAAAAATAAATAATATTTAGAGAAGATGTATTATCTGTAAAATACTTAAACTCATATTATTCTCTTTGTTTGTTTGTCACATCTTCCATAAAATTGTTTTTGTATAGCCACAGTGAAACCTCACTAAAGGTTATTTTATTAAATTATCTATTTATTATAAAGGTACGCACACAGCTTCAGAAACAATAGTGTTTTTAAATTACTGAAGTTGTGCAGCACAGCGAAGCCTTGTTAAAAAATGCATTGGTTTTAATGGTTCCTTTGTGAATATATGATGTGTGAAAGTTTTATAATAAGACAGATTCTATTATTAATGATTCAGTTGGATTTCTGCTTTACATTTCAGCTTATCTGCATAGAAGTAGATATTAGAAAATTGGACCTCTGAAAACAGAATCCTGTTTCTCATGGGGGGTTTTCTCTGAGCAAGTGATCCACAAAATCCCAGTGCATGGCATGATAAAGCGGGAGAAGAAAAAGTAGTGAGTGTGAGAGTGTGGGGGTGGGGAAGGAGAGGGATGTGACACAGGAATGCATTTCAGCTCCGCTGCCTCCTATCCTGTGTGTGTGTGTGTGTGTGTGTGTGTGACCATGGTGGATCTGAAAACCTCAGCTTCGCCCCACAGCAATAGCAAGAACAGGAACATTCTTGGGAAGACTAAATTTAGACCCAATGTGCTGTAGCATCAATCCTGATTAAGCTAGCTGCAGAGCTGCGCTAGTTGTTGAAAGAATATGTCTAAGCTTTGAATCCAAGTTACATAAGTGTTACTTGTGTTTTGTTTCTGCATGTTTGGAAATGAAGGAACGTTCTTGTTTCTGGGGATGCTCTAATGTGCTTCTGGCCCAGTCCTTATCCACATCAGATAAACGAATATCTTCCTTGCATGAAATTGATAGAGCTGCAGACATTTTTGACACAAGTTAAGTCCCAAATTACTGCAATTATAAAATAAAGAGAAAAGGAAATCTTTCATTTTAGACTTAAACTCATTAAATATCGAAGTCATAGTTTGAGTTAATTCACAGGGAAAAAAGTATAGTCCTACATGAATTGACCTAACCAAAATAAATAACAAGTGAATGGGCAAAGTTTAGTAAAGAGAATCAAATCAAACTTAATTTTAAAAATGAATGTCATAGACTGACTTTATCACCATTTTAAAACCATAATGTTCCCCTTTTTGTGAGAGTTTTGTCAAATTTTGTCAGACTATTTTCCTATACTTTGTTATGATGGCCATGAACAGGAAATAAAAAAGTGGTAATCATCAAGCAAATCAATATGAATGCAAACAGATATATCTCATTACATTGTCAAAAACTACTCTGAGTTGCGTTGCAAAGGTGTACTTTTTAAATTTCTAACACCCTGTACGTTGTTATTACAGTCCACATCCAAGAACACTGAACACTCATCTATGATATATGAATTGCAAACAAATAAACATTTGCGTCTGCGTGCACATATACAAAAAATTTTATTTTTTATACATTCGGTTCTAATAAAATGACTAGAAAAGCACTCAGAGTGCAGACCTCTGCCAAGCACTTAATTCAAACCCATATTTTGATTTTCACCCGATGTAATTGTACTACATTAATTTTATCTGTATACATTATTAGATTTGTCTATTCTATTCTAATTTATTCATTTATGAGATGTTTTTTTCTAAAGTGTCTTAAATGTGGGAATAAGAATAACACAAGCAAGAAATCAAAGAATAGTTGACAGCATTGATAACATTCTTAGATACAATGATAATGAATACACAGTATCATGGTTAGGTTATGATGTTTTGCATGCTTATATCTTAATTTCTTCTCTTGCACTGATTCCAAAGATCCATTTATTTTTCCTATTCTGGATCTCAGTTTCCTAAAAACTTGCAGGGATCCAGATCTAACTTTGATATCCTTTAAAACCTGTTAGGAACTTTTGTATTAGCTAAGCGTATCCTGACCTTTTATTGTAGATCCAGATGGTGATCCAGATAACTCCCAAAATTTATTTTGTTATCAAAGTTTGACGAAAAAACATGATGAAAATCTGCCAGTAGTTTTTGCATAATACACCAACAGACAAAAACAGGTCCAACACCATCTGCTTAGCAACCATGCAGTGTTGCATTGCTTGATGTGTTACTGAACCATCTTATAGGATGCATATCTTCTATAATCTTTAAACTGAAAACAGTTTCACATGTAGCTTAGCAGATTTCATCAGCAAATCTTTAAACTTTAATCACAAAGTTATGCTTTTCAGTGCAACTCCATGCAGTTGTCCAAATTTTAACTTTGAGCACTGCAGCTCGTAAAAACTGCATCAAGCAGTCTAACTTTTCATGCTTTTTGATCTTTACTGTCCATACAGAGAAATCAAGAGCATTACTCAGGCTCAGTAGATTCTGCGTCCAGATTTGGAACAGCATCCCAAGTTTATCCCATCTCATGAGAAAATAAATTATTAAATACATTAAAGTAAAATAAGAAGAAAAAAATCGTCTCACATCTGTCTGTTACATCACAAATAAAAAAACTAAACAAACTAACCAACCACAAAACTTCACTGCCGGTAAAAAATTACATATACATTGATATAGTTTCTTTGCTGTTCATAGATAATATGTAAATATTAAAACATGACAATGCATTCATGCTCTTCTTGATGCAGTGGAGTCACATTATCAATGCATGAGTGCACTCAGTAAAACTGTAAGTTTTTGTTTTCTTTGCATTAAAAACTGCACATAAAAGCTGAATTTTCATCTGTGTTGTGACTTATGCACACTTGGATGTAAACACACAATCATGTTTGTAATGACTGCTTGCTTCCCTAAGAGCTGCACATATGTTTCAGCCTGACATTTTCATTTTAGTCACCTTATACATTATGAATGAATACTAACATAAATAACAAATGTCTAACAGCTGTTTAGACATTACATTTTTTTTCATTTTACCATGTTTTCAACTGACTGTGGAATGATGTTCTTGTCTAATTACATTTATATTTTAGCTAAAAAAGATTTTTACACAGGCTCTGTTCTATTAAGAATATTGCATCATCTATTTCTTGGAGACTGGTTAGATTTTATATAAATATGATTGTCTCATTTGCATTAACTTCACATGTAAAGTTTTTAAAAAGTCAAACAAATTCTGTATTCTTAAAACAGCAACAAAGTTATTTTCGCTATTTGAAAGATAGTACAGTGGACATGGTTTGTTTATCTATTATATCTAAGTATACACAAGCCATCTGGGTAATTAACAGACTAGAGCTAATTCATTTAACATTTAACCACCCTCCTTCAAATGCTCATACAAACAACCACCAAATTATTAATTCAGAAAGTGTGTATTGACAGCAGGGTAGCAAAACGTGCTGAGGTCACCATGGCAACGGCAACAAAAAAAAACATGCTTAAAATTCATTCTTGGTCGGAAGATTTTTCTTTTTTTTTTTCTTTCATTTTTTGGCTTTCATTGCTGACCCTGTGTGAATTTTCCACACACAGACATAAGGTTGCTCTGTGGGCACCGTGCACAGCAATAGTTCCCTTATTAATAGCACGGTAAATGCCATCTACATTTGCAAAAAAAATGTGATGGATTTTTCTTGTCAAACATGCATGTTTTCTGTTCCAGAAGAATCAAATATTTATTCAAATGCAGTGTTCCTCAAACAGTGCAACAGTTAACGCCACACTTAGCTGGTGATGGTGAGGGGGGGCCGAGTAGGGTATTGATTAATATTCCCTGTTTCATTTGCATGCAGTCTACTGCGCGTAGACTTGTGCAGATGAAATTTAACTGTATCCTTTGAGCTGATGGTGCCACAATTCATCATGAAAATAAATGCACCGGCATTACAAAGTTGTTTTCATGGAAGACATTTAGAACATGAATATATTAACTGAACTCACAATGTCACTTTTGTTTGTCAGATTAGTTTTCTATGGCATCCTTTACACAAATCATACTCTTAGTTGTGAGGGCATCTTTCATCCACAACTCCCTGAAATTTTAATGTTGATATCCAGTTGGTACAACTATTCGTACATATAAGCAGCATAGTCTTCTCTTCCTAATAGTATGAATATGTCCAACACATTCTCATGCCTGACTCATCACATTTATTTCAACTCACAAAAGACTTTTTAACCCTCACTTGTTGATGTGTAGATAGTTCCTCTACAACTGAATATTGCAGGTTATCATTCTACAGTGATAAGAGACTCACGGGATAAACAGGGACAAAGAAATGTTATTTGCTGAACTGGTTTGTCACCAGCTCACATGGATGATGTAAGATGTTTGCAAAGGAGGAGGGTAAAGGTAGACACCTTGCTCTGTGTTTAACTTGCTCTACTAGCATCCTTCATTATGCATAAACATATAAGGCTTAGGGAGGCATGGCCAAAGTCAGTCCTCAAGGGCTGTAGTCACGGAGATTGATATGTCCTGTTGAGCCACACCTGAATCAGATTATTAGGTCAATATGCTTGGATAGAACTTGACAGTAAGCAGCTGAGGAGAGCCATTTAATTAGAATCAGGTGTGATGAAGGGAAACGTTTAAAACCTGTAGAAACCCTAGAGGACCAGAGTTGCCCATTCCTGGGGTTAAGTTAACTTTAGACATTTTAAGTAATTAATCAAAGACAACCACCCAATTAGGACAGTGAATGTGTCTCATAACTACAGGCTCAGGAAACCCTGCGCAATATAAAGCAATGCTTTGGATGTACATGGTGCACCCCATGGTCTTCACAGTGAACTCCAATTGTTTTCCAAGCTTGTTTTCATTAAGAATTCTTGCCAGAAATGATGATGTGACATAATTTTTCTGATGAGCACTTATAACTTAGAGAAAACTTCGAGTTAACAGATTTCAAAATGAGTACCACCTGAGTCCACTGTTGTCTTAAATTCTTTGTAATAGCTTTGTTTATCCACTTTTCTTATGTTATTAGCACAAAGTTGTTGTTGTCTATAATTACCTTGTTACTGTAATTAAGATACTGTATTAAACAGTTACCACCAGTCTTTCAGTTGCTCTTCTCATAGTGCGCATCTAAATAAAATTTTTGCGTGGCGGCTGGTTGGGCAGTGTTATGGTGCTTGTGTGTTTTTGTATTGTATTCTTTCCACCCGTTTTAGGCACGACGGGCTTGCTGTAGGAGGGTAGAGCTGAGAGTCAGAGCCTGCAGTTCCAGTAATCACTCTCACCTGTGTGATTATCACACCTGCTTCCACTCAGCTCATCTCCATGCCTTCTTAACCAGTCTCCACTCTCCACTCAGTGCCAGTTCCTTGCCGCACTTACCCTGGTTCCAGCCTCACCTCTTGGCTCCCCAGCTTGTCAGCAGCACTCCTCGTCTCCTGCAAGTTTGTCTCCTGCGCTCCACTTCAACCTCCTGACTCCCTGGTGTGTCTCCTGGGTTAGCCTCCTGTGTTCCTTCGCTGTGGACCCTTCCAGCACCTGCTCTTTTGGCGGTCACCTTTAGATTTGTTCCTCTGCCCTTTTGGCTCTTTGGTTTCTTTTGTACATTAAAGCCGGTGTACCTGCATTTAAGTCCATCCTTCTTGTAGCGCATCCTAACAAAAATAGGTTGTTTATATTCTAGTTGTGTGACATAATTTCAGATACTCATGAAATGGCTATATTGATGGCATTCTTTTTTTTTTAAGAATTCCAAATATGAGTTTTTGTCACATTCTTGGCCACTGAGCATGAGACAGCTGGAACATAATATAGGTATGCGTTGGGTTGAGGGCAAAACTAAAAGGGAATATTTTATAATGCCATAGGAGAAGTTATACACTAACCCCTTCCAGTTGTGTCTGTGTTGAAAGCGCTCCTGATGGTTGGACTGATCTAAACAGTCACTCAGACTGAGTCATAAAGACTTCTGCCTCACCAGATTGCTTTCCATTAGTCATGTAATCCTCTTGACCCTAGCTTGCTTTTATTTGTTTTATTAATCAATGCGAGATATGCTGAAAATGAGTAAACCCTAAAAAACAAACAAACAAACATTTTAAAAATCCATACCTTTTAGGGGTACAGTGGCTTGTCACTCGGGTGGTACCCTCAAGGGGTTCGCCCTTAACAGTGGGTACCTTTTTGTACCTTTGCAGTTTGTCCTTTAAAAAGATCAATGATTTATCTTTGGTGGCAAGATTGTACTCTCACTTAACAGTAGAAAAATGTATTCTTTTTAAAAGGCTACAAGGCTGTCTCTTACAGGCAACATTATATTTGTATAGTACTACTACTACTAATAATAATGACTTGAGACACACATTATTTTCTTTTTTTTAATTACGCATATTATGATGTGATGGTCTATGACAGGGATGGGCAACTCCGGTCCTCGAGGGCCGCAGTCCTGTGAGTGTTAGGAATGTTTCTGCTGCAACACACCTGAATCAAATCATTGGATAATTAGCAGCTTTGCTCAGAGTTTAATGTGAAGCTCTGCACAGGACTTCTAATTAAGTCTGATGTGTGTCAGGTGTTTTATTGCAGGGAAAGTCCTAATATTTGTAGGACTGCGGCCCTCGAGGACCAGAGTTGCCCATCCCTGGTCTATGAGGACTCTTAAAAATAATGTGAGAAAAGAATACAAAAAAACAACAATTGAAAATAAGTCAAAAAGCTCAGTAAAGCATCCAATTCGGTTCTAGTTCCCCACTTACTTACTGATGAAGTTTTGGAAAATGATTGCTTTCCCGAAGATCTACTTTTTCAAATTCTCCTGGGTAGACATAGGTGTTTTTTACTGCTCAAACTTTGTGAACATTATAATCTGAGAAAGTCAGTAATTGAAACAGTTCTGGTTGATTTCTGAGCATAATCTAATAAGTGACAGAAAAAATGTTTACATGGGGACCAAAAAAGGAAGTGGACTTTATGAAAATTATACTTTTTTCAGTAGATAATATTTGATATTTTACATTTTAATCTCACAGTGATTATCCGGACTTAAAATTTTGTCTCTGTGAATTTGGTAAACATGTCACCTAATTTATTGATATTTAGTACATGTAGCGTGGCAATTATCAAGCTTCCATGCCACATTAATATTTGCTTCACTGACAAAAATAAGTCCTATGTGCTTATTTAATTTAATTAAGATAAATTATCCTGGAGCATTAGAAGCACCGGCCAGCACAGTGGAGTTAGTAAAAGAGACTTAGGGTCGAATTTACTAAGATCTTATTTTGTACTAATTAGCGTGTGTCATCTAGAATTTAGCGTGTGAGGCGGGGCCGTGATTAGTACGTGATCTACTAAGATTGCTCACGTAAATGACAGCGGGTGCAAAGTGTTGGAGACACACCTATTTAATTGAGGATTTAGCATGTGTTATTGTTTTCAAAACTTTACAAAACTGCAAGTGAAAATACAACTTTGATCCGATGGAATCAGAGGTGTTGGTGGAAGAAACCAACAAACATTCCAAAGAGCTACAACAGCAAATTTGGCAGAAGCTCAAAGGAACATTGGTTATGATGCCAAAGGTTATGATGCCACATACGTGCTGCACATTCAACGAATGGGTGTGTTTTTGGTTTCTGTATATATGCTAACTCAAGGAGGATGCACAATTTTGCACCTTTGGAAGACGGAAACCTTTTTACTCACTGTTAGTAGATCAGTTTGTACTTTTTTTAGCGTGTGCAATGTGTTTACACGCGTTTTAGTACACGTAAACCTTTAGTAAATCTGGCCCTTAGTTTCCTGGTAGTAATAATTGGCATAGGTTAGTCAACATCGTCAATCATTTTGGCACTGTTCTGGAATAACAGCGGCTGTAGCTCAGGAGGAAGAGCAGTTGTCTTTCAACCAGAAAGTTGTGAGATCATGCCTGACTACATGTCGAAGTGTCCTTGGGGAAGACACGTAACCCTAAGCTGCCCCCCGATGTGCCTATCAGGGTGTGAATGGGTGAATGTGATCTCTGCAGTGTAAAGTGCTTTGAGCGGTCAACATGAATGGAAAAGCGCTATATAAGTACAAGTCCATTTACTATTACCAAGAACATTTGTGTTTTCTTCAGCTGTCTTGTGTATGCCAGGTTGAAGACAAAGTATGTCCAGAAGGAAGAGATGATCCCTCCCTCAGTGGTTTCTGTTTGACACACTTCAGCATCACCTGCTTTTACAAGATTCTGAACTGTTTGGTGAAAGACATTTCCAGTCCTAAATAGTAGGCAGTTGGGTTTGGAGAAGGTGGTTCATGCTAAAACCAGATGGGAAAAGACAAACTAAATTAACTACACTCCCAGAGTTATTAGTTACTTGCTAGTGTTGAATGTCAAGTCAAATGTAAGGTATAATTAAATAGTTAAATAATAATGAACAATAATAATTAAATAAACAAATATATGGATCCTTTCATCTAGTGTGTTTTTACAGTTTCAGTTATACATAATAAGAACTAAGAATACTTCCATTGCTAATTTTGTTATGTGCATTGGATTACGCCATATGACTGCAAGCAAGGCATACCTCTCCAAGAATGACGAAGAGGCTGATGTTCTCCATGAATATTTATAGGAGAAATATAAGGACTGCGTCAAATTTACTACCAGCAAGAAATACAATACATTTAGGAACTAAAATACTTTTACTACTTGACATTTTTGTTGATGTATTTCAAAGTTTGCAGAAACCTGAAGGCAGCAATACGGTTAAGATGAAAAAATGTGGGTTCTGATTTTTATAAAAACCTCTGCAAGTGCTGGATGCTGTTAGATCACCGATGTATAATGAAACTTTCATACTTTTTGAGTGGAAAGTTCAGGCAGTACTCACTATTACTGGAGTCTCTCTGCTCCCAGAAGTCGAAGCAAATTGAGGCAACCTGGTGTTTTTCTGTCAACAGCTGTTGTTATCCCGCACTGCACATTCTACTGACATTCAATGTGCTATGCTGAATAGCACAGGTAGAGTGACCTAGTGTCATATTGACAGAGTCATAAATAATGGAACCAAGCAGGGTTCACACCACCCAGGGACAGCCAGCAACCCAGGAGTGATGAAAGAAGCCAACAGAGCCCAAGGACACTCATCTAATGGTTCACCGTTACCAGTGCTACTGTCACATATCTCAATCAAACCACTACCTACACACACACAGTCTGGGGAGAAAATATCCTGACATGTACATTTGACGGAGATGAAGATGAAATGCCAGACTAACATAGATGTCTGGATAAAACACTCTCTACCTCATGGCCGAGGACTATAAAGTTATATGTCAAAGAAGAAAGAAAAGGGAAAAAAAACATTATTAAAGGGATTGCAAAGAAGGCACTGGTCAGTATTGAGTAAAGGAGCCCTGAGTCCTTGAGAGGGAATCCTGTTCTGTGATCATTAGAGGGTCTGTATGAGTCCAGATGGAGCTGTCACAGTGAAGCATGCCTGCATATATCCTCAACGTCTGTGGGATCCATTGCTCTGGGCTAAACTGGGGAAAGGAAAACCAACATAACTTTGTACCAAAGGATTTTCATATGTTGAAAGAATGATGACTTATTGCAGCAAACAGTGTCCTTCAGGAATTTTAGACAAATAGTACTTATGCATGCAGCCCCAGTCAAATGTCATTTCTTATCAGTGGAACATCTCTGTGGCTGTTGGCTGTATAATAATGGTCACCCAAGTCAGAATAGTTGATCACAGTGTGAGACTCATTTAGCTCCTGGGTTGTTTAGCAACGAGTAACTGCACTATGACATTTTTTAGGCTTATCTGTAGTGCAATAACTACAAAATATGAGTAACAGATATTAGAAGCAGCAATAGGTTTTAAAATTGTATGTATTACACCAAGAGACACAATATACATTCTTTCATTACAATAATGTCGTGAAGTCCTGTTTTATTAAACTGTATGTATTTTCTGTTTTTCAAATGAAAGGGTTTACATTGTTATGGACTTTTGCAGCAAAATGACAGGATATGATAGTATGATCCTAAAACCACACTGAGTTTATGAATATGATCTTCAAAGTTAGATGAAGCTTATCGACACTGGCTATCACCAAAACAGACCCTTTGTAAGTAAAGATTTCATTTGTGAGAGGATATACAAGCAATAATGAATTATTTATAGCTTTCCATCCCATATGGGGACTGTGGGTGCCTTTACTTATATTTTAAATACTGTGCAGCAAATGATATGATAAATTATAAACACTTAATTTCATGATCTACTGTTGTGGGCTTTAGCTCAGGCAACAGAAAGAGAATTCACAAATGCAGTGAACATATTTAATGCTTTTCCGTCAATTCTTCTGTCTACATAAGACATTTCACCACTATATATGTAGTGATTCACATAATAAATTAACAATATGAAATACTAATATTAATAATTAATAATATTTACCTCAAAAGTAGCAACTCTTTATGTTATATACTAAGCTATACACTAAAAAGGAGCATGTGATTTCATATGTAAAGTTAAATAATTCAATTAATGAATAAATAATTACTTTAATTAATCAGCCGTAGATGCCACTTCATAAGTTCTTGTTGTAATTGACCTGAATTGTGACCCAAGGAACTCCAACAGACAAGCAGTCAAGTTAATGTGGAATGTTTATTTAACTTATGGAAGGTCTATACATGCAATACAATATGAATACTGGAATAAAATATTTTTTAGGAAATAAACCGACACAAAGAATGTGTAAATTTGATGATCAACCTGAATTTATATGACAGAGAAATGTGAAACTATGGTAGGAAAAAAACTAAATTAATTAAACTGTAGTGTTAATTAACTGATGTTAAATAACATAATAACCAGGTTTCTGACTCTGATAGAAATAATATTGATAGTCGTTAAGCATTTTACTTCTTAATCACGTTCAAAAAGTCCTGAAAATCTGGTGGACATGGTTGTCAGTGGTAATTTTTGGCAAACTTTGGCTTTGCCATACTTTGCACGTGTTTTGTACGGGGTATGGCCATCAGCAATTGTTCCACAGGAAAGCACTGCCTAGGCACATGTGAGACTAAAAATAGGTTCACATGTGTTTGAACACTGGAAAACACTGGAAAATATGAGAGGGTTGTAAATCCCCAGCTGGGGTCTCATCGCAATCCAATCATGCACCCAAATGTTCTGTACCACCCTCCACTTTCTCCTTCTTTTTCTTCTTCTTCTCTCTACAAGGATATGTTGGGCCTGGGTTAATAGATTATGTTGGTGATGATGACGACACCATGGCATTGAGTGGTGATGTTCACCCCTTGACATCTAGCCTGCATGTGCGGAGGTCTCTGAAAATTATGACATTTTTATGCCACAAGAAGTGATACAGAAGGGGTTAAGCAGTGATTAGTTGTATTTCGCACTGGTTCAATATGTTGTTTAACAGGCATATACTGCTATGTAAATGGAAAAAATACATTTGTCAGTGATAAGCCACTTAACACATGGTATTACTTATGATAGCAATGCGTAATACCTGTCCGTTCTGCCCGTAACAGACCGCTAAACTTTTGCGTCTTACTGAGTCTCCCCAAGTTTTAATCACTGCTGGTACATGGAGTATCACGTGTGTTTCACCTGTTGCACATCTTTACCACGTCTTTAACACGTTTGCCGCCCATAGTTGTATGTGGTGTAAAATTTTGAACAGTTCAAAACTTTTTACCACATCTGACGCGGTTCTGATTTTTCCACCACGCCCTGCCACGTATACAAATTGATTGTAGCTCGTCTTAAACTTGACATAAACACGAACAACATCATCTGCTTCACGGGAGACTTTTGGATGGGTTTTGGCCATGATTGAGACATAAAGTGCTGTGTGACAGGGCCCTTATTACCAGTTACACAAACATGCAAATAAATAAATATTCTGAAGGGTTCCTTTTGAATATGCTTTTTATATTCTGATTACACACATTGTTCTTATCGATCACATAGTTTGAAAATACTTCTATTATATGTGTGTATGTAAAACATACAATATGAGATATCTTACAATGTGAGGACCTCATATTATA
Source organism: Pseudomugil tenellus (assembly GCA_037177515.1). NCBI lineage: Eukaryota > Metazoa > Chordata > Actinopteri > Atheriniformes > Pseudomugilidae > Pseudomugil > Pseudomugil tenellus. Next base: position 19,777,449 of record JBAMHX010000009.1, on the reverse strand, counting down.
CCAACCTGAGAAAAAAAGTTGAACTGTTTGTAACAAAAGGATTCTGAGTCATATTTCCAGAAAAGAACATCATAATGTCACTTTTCTACCTATCATCAGGTTCGGATGCAGCAGTGCATTGTGGGGAAGATTTGTTACTTCAAGGTCAGGGCACTTCTTCATAAGTGTGGGAACAATGAATTCTGCCTTCTGACAGAAAGTTCTACAGCAGAACATCAGTCAGGTTGGGAGATGAAACTAAAGTGAATATCAGTTATGGCAAAAGATTTATCTTCCGTATCGGAGATGCCTAATAAAACCCAGATCTGGACCGCATATAATTGGGTTGGGAACAGAGTAGTTCATATCTACAAGCCATCTAATATGACTCCGAAGAAGAAAATAAAATATCAGATGATATTGCACAGAAGTTGAGCTGAAGTATAAGTGGGAAAAATTAAGGCAGTTTAGAATGTGTGTAGAATGTGTTCCTGCTGAAGTCTTTCCAATGATGAGCCAGCTCTCATGAATACTGCACATATGCAGCAGAACTAGCTGAATAAACTAAACCTTTCTTACCATTTTAAAGGGGAAAAATAAAAAAGACACTTTTTTTTGCCTGAGGGCATAAATTAAAGTCTCTGAAGTCACTACCAACCCCAAAAGTCCTGAAAAACAACCTTTGTATTTTGTTTTTGGTCCACTGGATCTAAAATAATGGCATTTAGACAGCTATTAAGATTTCAAGGGTAAAGTTACATTACTGTATAAATTCATCCTGCCCATTCATTTTGCATCCCCTCATCTTCAAAGCATGCTGCTAACTCTGGAAGTTAAATCTTTCCATTCTTTTTGTTATTTATAGAAAAATCATATTTGTGCAGTGAAATTTCCAAGGGAAATGAATGATCCAACAAACCTCTTCCTTGTTTGATGGTTTTTTTTTATATAGAAATCAGGCTTCTTTCAATCTCCAAATTGTCTTTAAATGCATCATCAGAAACAGTACCTGTTTAGAGTGTGTGTGGAGTGTGTGTGTTAAGTCTATAATCTGACTTCAGTAGGATTATGACAGACATAAGTGAAATATTATTCATTTTATTTGGAGTATTTGAAGATATGGTTAGTTCTTCTCTCTGAGTTGCCATTTTCTTCAGTTACTTAAGATTTGAGGGGAAGTGGTGCAGTTTGAACTAATTAATTGAAACACAACAAACTACAACTAACACACAAACAGAAGCACCACCACCAACTACACAGAAAACAGAACAGCAGTAGTAAGTAGTAAGTAGTAAGCGAATCAGGAGGGCAGATGAAGAAGGTGCCAATCCCAGCCGGGCGATACCACAGGATGATCTGCATACAAAATGAGGGAAGTGATGAGGTGAAATTGGGGACAATTGTAACAAGGCCCAAGTTGTCCAAATTATTGTTCAGTATATTAGAATGATAGCACTGTCTCCTGATCTTTGATACACAGTTCAATAAGAATCTAACAGGCCTGTGCATAGCAGGGATATGTGGCCCCATATTCAACCCCTTTCAGAGGCATTAAGGATTCTTTGTTCTTTTTATTTGCAGGGGTAGGTTAAATTACATTGTATTTTCAGAGAAATGAAATAGAATTCTATCCATTGAACCCAGGCAGCTCTTTTTGATTTCACTATGTTAAGTGATTCATTGTATCCATGTTTTATGGATGGAAAAATGCACAAAATCAGATATAGCTTTTTGGGGGGGTATGGTAAATATATTTCTCTAATTTTCCTCAGAGCTTGAAGCGCATTATGATTAATGTGACCTTGACAAACAGACAGGGCTCAGTATAAAAGTTTTGCTATTTTTTTAATTTAATGATGCAATTTAATTAATTTACTTTAAATATTTGTGCCAAACAAGAACATGAAGTCGGGAGTGGGTGGGAAATACTGTACATTTTGCTAACCCACAAGTTTTTTTTTTCTCTTTTTACTGTGTGGAGTGATAATAAGGGGTGTTTTTAGGGCAGAGTTTCACACAGCGATCTTTCCCAGTAGATGTAGTAATGACACCATAAATCATAGCATCATTGGACATCTTCGGAGCCTCTGATATTTCCCCAGACACTTTCAGTCCAACCATTTCAGCATGCTTACAGTGTTAAATGGATTGACCATGGAAGATAAACTTAAATGTGACTTCCTTCTGGGGGACTGTGACTCGACAAGAAAGAGGAAGTAGGAGAAGAGTTGTTATACTCCATGAGTATGGGTTTTAATACAAATATTTTGGTACTGCAGGAAAGCTAAAGGCATAAGAAGAGATGGTATTAAAGCACCAGATTTCCTCTGCATTGTGCTGAATGATGGGGATGTGATGGTATTTAAATGTCAATAAAAAAACCTGTTATAGTGGAACATATTATCTGCCTAAGTGGTGGCACAGGCTGTCCCTTTGAAGATTTTCACCTTGTGTTGCTTTTGTGGTGTAAAAAGAGGCAAATGGTGGGTGGCAGTATGTAGCACCTCTGTAATCTAAAACTTTCTCAGCTTCTAACTGTGTGGGGAGAAAAAAACATGCACAGTGTTAAACAAGTCTGGAAATTTGTGGCATGTGTCTACAATGACAGAGACATCATACTACATCATTCCGCTTTCACCTGACTCTGAGAGCTCTGTGGTAATGGCCATTTCATGAGCAAGGATTGCATACACCACCTGCCAGTCCAGTAATTAGTTTGGGCTGCGGCTGCAGTAGAGGTTGTTTTTCACCTACGAGACAGAGATTGCATTAGAAGTGCCAAAACAAGGCCATGTGATTGCTCGCTTTTGTTGTAGCTTTGGATGTAAAAATGACTCTCAGAGGTACTGTGTGAGTGACCTGTCACTTTTTCACTGGTGGTTTCCACCACTGTGTGTTTGCTAAACTCATGACAGATGAACAATACTGCATTAAAGCTAATGACAAAGGATCAGTGATGGTGGCAATGATAATTTCTTTTACAACAGAGTGGAGTAATTTCATGCACAAAATAGGGTAGAGGGTTGAATGTTTTTTTTCTGTTAAACAAATAAATATATGGCTAAAATAATACAATGCATAATAAATATAAATTGGTCAGATAAATAAAACACAAAGAGAAAAATCTGTAAAATTGGATATTGTCACGATCTCTGGAGGATGTGGATCCAAACGCAGGCAAGGAAGGCAGGAGGCATCCATGATGCAGATTAACAGGATTTATTAACAGATAACTGAAAGAACTAGACATTAACTCAATCACAATTGAATCTAATGAACCAGGAGAAAAGAAAACCAAGGGTATAAATACACTGAAAACAGAACACGACACAGGTGAAAACAATGACCAAAGTCAACCCAGCTGAAGTAATGAACAGAACATGAAGCTAAAACCAAAGCATTGGGCAAAACAGGAAAAACTACAAAATAAAACAAGCAATCCTAACACTAAACCAAAACCCAACAACTTCAAAAGATCCAGTTCATGACAGATATGTGAAAATCTCAAAATGATGTTTGTAGAGTTTTATGCCCAAATGGGAAGCAGGAAGATGTTTATGTGCCATGACTTGCCTCTTTATACCAGAGTAGAAAATAAGAAAAAAAAATAGTTACACAGTAAAAAAAATAACAGACACCAAATTTGCTTAAGTTGGAATTGAGCAAGACATGTTATGAGAATTTGGTTCATTCTTTCACATAATATTTTAATGTAATTATTTAAACAGTTGTTTAAACTTGTGTATTCTCTACATTTCCTCTGTACAATTGCTTCACAAACTAACTCCCTTGACTGTAATGCATTGGCTTGTATTGGTTCTTCAAGTAGCCAGTACAAATATCTAAGCTATATTAGTTCATGAGGTTTTTGCTTCAACTGGAACAAATTCTAAATATTAAGGGTAACAATTAGTGGCTTACTTTGTACTTAATTTAGGCTGTTTTAAGATCAACCATACCGTTAAATGTGAATGTGTTTGATTTGATAGATTTGATGGAGTAATTTGATTGTTCTATCCTGAAGGTTTTGCTTCCAATTATTTTTTCTTTATCTGAAAAATGTATATTAAATGGGTGTTTGTTCTGTAGGTGTTACACTACATATAATGAATGATTTCAGTGTAAGCAGTTAACTTTTCAAAGTTTCACTACTTTTGAATATCTGGCTCTGCAACTCAAAGCCTCACACAGTCATATTTCTAAACATTTACAGGCCACCTGGATACTGTGCAGAATTTTGTGACGATTTTAGTGAACTGCTGTCTACAATTCGTATTGATTTTGACTGTCTAATTCATACTGGTGATTTTAACATTCATGTTGACAAACCTCAGGAAAAAGGAACATAAGACTCGATTAACAGTCTAGACAATTTTGGGCTGACTCAGCATATAACAGAGCTAACACACACTAAAGGACACACTCTATTTCGGCTTATTTCAAAGGGATTGGACATTTCCAAGGTTTCTGTGTGTGATGTAGGACTCCTGCTCACACACACGTTTCAACAGAGATAATCACAAAACAATGTATAACTGAAAACACAAGTAAGTTGTTTAACCAGGCCTTCTTGTTAACACCTACCCTACCCTATCAGAGGGTTCAGTCAATGAGCTTGTCACTAGTTTCAATGCTAAAGTGTCATTATGGATGCTATTGCTCCCACTAAGGTGAAGGTTGTCTCTGGAAGCAAAAAGTCTCCATGGAGAAATTCCACACTGGTGAAAAAATGGAAAAAGACAGTGTCGGAGAGCCGAGCAGAGATAAAGACTATCATATCTACAAGTTCATTATGTCATGTACAAAGAGAAACTACACTCCTATAATTTACAACTGAGGAAAAAAAGTCTTATTTCTCTGATATTATTAGCAGAAAATGTCATAATGCTCGGGTCTTATTTGCTACAGTTGACAGGTTAACAAACCCTCCTGTGTCTGTAGCACCTGAACTTTATTCCACCAAGGCCTGGAATGAGTTTGCCAAATTCTTCACAGACAAAATACAGACTATTAGACAAGCAGTTGGTTCTTCAGCAGCAGGTTCATAAATATACTGTGTTCCTTGAAAACCAGTTTAAACACCATGACACAGTTTCATCCCATTAATAGCAAAAATCTGGAGGATATTTTACATAAGTTGAACGCATCCTCCTGCTGTTTGGACATCCTACCCACAGTATTCTTCAAAAAAGTCTCAAAGACTATGGAGTCTGATCTACTACAGATTGTAAACATGTCTTTAGTTTCAGGCGTCTTCCCAGAGACGCTTAAAACAGCTGTTATCAAATCTCTGCTAAAACAGGACAATCTAGACAAGACACAAATGAACAACTACAGGCCGATCTCAAATCTTCAATTTCTGAGTAAGATAATTGAAAAGGCTCTTTATAATCAGCTGTAGAGGAATTTCATATATTATCTTGATGACCTTGCTCTTAATTAATGTCTAGCTGAATGCTCCTAAACTGATGTCATTCTGACCTTTAATAAAGCATCTGCTAAGACCTTGATGGTTGTTGTTGCCGAAGCAAGCCCAGCGTCTTTCTATCAGGGAAATGTTTAGAAACAGTTTGACCCATGTGACCAGAGTCTTTAAAAAAAGCTCCCCTATCTGACTACGGCAGAATAGCTTCAGACTTTGGCGAATATTCTCCCTGGGTTATGACCTCGTACCATGTCTGTATGTCTTAAGGTTTTGTCCCTTCATGTTTTAATGTTTAATGTATGTTCGATTCTTTTATCTTCATTATTAAATTTATATTCTTCTCAATCTAAAGAAACCTATGTCCTCGTCCTTGACAGGAATAACGGTCTCCTACACAGCTAAATGATTTTCTAGCACAAAACAACAGCTATGATGTCTTCAAGTCAGGTGTTAGACAGCATCATAGCACAGAGACTGCTCTGACCAAAGTCATTAATGACATACGTTTACATACAGATTATGGAAAACTTACTGTCTTTGTTTTATTGAACCTCAGTGCTGCATTTGATACAGTGGGCCACAATATATTACTCCAACGACTGGAGAACTGGGTGGGCCTCTCTGGTTCTGTACTAAATTGGTTCAAAACATACTTAAAGAACAGGAAGTATTTTGTGTCAATAGGTAACTACAGATCTGAGCAAACAAGAGTTAAATGTGGAGTTTCCCAAGGTTCCATCCTGGGACCTCTTCTCTTTAACATCTACATGCTCCCACTGGGACACGTCATAAAGAATAACAACATTAGTTACCATAGTTACGCAGATGACACACAGATTTACATTACAATGTCACCAGGAGACTGAGGTCCTATACAGGATCTTAGTAAATGTATTGAGGATATTAATAATTGGATGTGTCTTCAGCTAAACAAAAACAAAACTGAGGTGATTGTTTTTGGAGCCAAAGAGAAATGATTAGAGGTTGTCACAGAACTTCACTCTATACACCTAAAAACCACGCGTCAGACCAGAAATCTGGGTGAAATGATGGACTCAGACCTAAATTTTGAAAAAGGGAATAACTAAATCAGCCTACTATCACCTTAAGAATATATCTAGGATAAAATATCTCATGTCACAGCATGACCTGGAAAAACTAGTCCATGCTTTCATCTTTATTTGGCTTGATTACTGTAACAGTGTCTTTATGGGTCTTCCTTTAAGATCAATTAGACAACTGCAGCGTATCCAGAACTCTGCCGCCAGAGTCCTCACTATGACCAAGAAAGTGGACCACATCAGTCCAGTTCTGAGGTCTTTACACTGGCTGCCTGTCAGTCAGGGGATAGACTTTAAAGTTCTCTTACTGGTTTATAAAGCTCTTAATGGTTTAGGTCCAAAATACATCAGAGACCTCTTGACCAGGTATGAACCTACCAGACCCCTCAGCTCATCTGGATCTGGTCTTTTATCAGTTCCCAGAGTCAGAACAAGACAAGGAGAAGCTGCATTCAGCTTCTATGCTCCACATGTCTGGAACAAACTCCCAGAAAGCCTCAGATCTCCTGAAACACTCAGTTTATTTAAATCCAGGTTAAAGACCCTGCTGTTCTCAGCTACATTTCAAGAATTAAAAAAAATACCTTAAGCTTTTATGTTTTGTAATCTTAAAATTATCATGATATTAATCATTTTTAATAAACTTTTTTATTTCTTTCTTGCTATGTTGTTTTAATGCTCTGTAAAGCACTTTGAATCACCCTGTGTTGAATTATGCTATACAAATAAATTTGCCTTGCCTTGCCTTACGCCACACCACCGCACACTCATAAATGGAATTACACAGGAACACCATATGGTAAAGATTCCTGGTAGGAACAATCTTTAACTTTATAAAATATTAATATACATTTGTTTGTTATTTCTGAGGAAAATCACATCAACCTGCTTTCTTTTTTAATAATAATAATAATGTCTGGATTTCCTGATATAGGATCAATAAGGAATGAAGACGCTTAAAAAATGTGGGGACTGAAGGCGGCAGTGGTACCAGTTGTCTCTGAAGTGGAGGAGTGGTTCCAACACAACACACTGTTTTTATGCTGTATTTGTTACTGGCAGTTTTATTTGTAATGTGCTTTCTGTTTTGGAATGGATGGAAATTAGCACCCCTGCTAAATCTGGTACATTTACAGCAATTTTGTCTGTTCATTAATATGCACTGTCCCATTCAAATAAACAAAAGCATCTTGTAGGTTTTGGGGCTTTTTTTCAGCTCAGTTCATGTATTTGTTAGTTCCTGCTAAAGTGTTCTTTCCTTTTTCCCTCCCTTTCACCCTGCAAAGGCAGAGCATCCCAGGGGTTTGTCAGCACACCTGCACTCTATCATCATCATCCAGTTCAGCATTTAAGGATTGGTGTCACACTCATTCAGTGCCAGATGGTTGCTGACTTTAATTTTGATTTGGATATCCAACTGCCCAAAACCGCTGCCTGCTTTTGCATTTTCTCAAATTCTGTGAGCAATAAAAACTTTTTTTTTACTCCCTTTAAATTTTGTGTTTTATTTGGATTGAGATGTTGAAAATCTGCAGAAATCTGCCTCCAGAAGTGCTCAGGAGAGGCCAAAAAAACTACTAAGAACCTTCACGTTTCCAACCTGTATGCAGAATGATTGCCTACATGGGGGAGTGCATACGATACTTTACATAAAACTCTAATGACAGTCTGTAACTCACCATAATGCTTGCAAACAGATCAAAAGCAAAGGGCAGGGCCAAGATATGAGTAAGAGGACAGATACAGACATTAGTGCTTTCTCACACACACACACACACACACACACACACAGACACACACAAACGGTTATAAAGTTGGTTTTAAGACTACATGAGTATTTCACATATTCTATATCTTTTCTAAAAAGCTTTGACCTAAATTTGAAAGCTGACCCTCTAATAGTACTTTCATAAAAACAGAAGCTTTTTTGGATATGGGCAAAGCGTCCAGCGTACTGTTTACTGGCTCACAAACAAGAGGCGAACACCCCCCATGTCAGGATGCTGCTGAGAAGCTCTCATATATGGAGGCTGTGCTGGAAGTAGAGCCAGTGGAGGTGGGGGTTAGGGCCAATGGCACCAAAATCCAGAATTTTTAAAACTATGATTCATCAAGCAGCAAAAGACTTTCCTTTTCATCTAATAGCTACCATCTTCAATGAGAAAAACTGTATATGCATGTGTTTAAGTCTGATTTCAATCATAGATACACCGGTTTCACAAATCATGGCACTCTCTTCTTATTTTCATTGAAAACATTGCCTCAACGTTTTTTTGTGGAAATGGGGCTGTAGCCTATATCAAACCTCTCCTGGAAAGACTGCTATAAACCAATCATGGATTAGAACTTTAAAGGGCCCACTGCATTATAAATCATGAAATGAGATTTGAAGCAGATCCACTTTTGCACCCCAGCTATTTGAAGCCTCAAGCTTCAGGGAAGTTGTGCTGCATGGGATGATATGGAGGGTAAAAGAGGGCATTTGACACCGTGAACTGATGTGGAAGAAACAAGTCAAGGTTGTGACTGCTGAGTGAGGACCGTTAAGAAATAAAGAAAAACTTAGACATTTCTGAATACCCTTTGTGTCTGTGCAGACAGTTAATGTGTGTGTGTAGGGATGTTAGTATTAGAAATATTACCTCTTGGAAAATAAAGATAGAAGAATTTTTTTCACCTGTCAGAGAAAATAAGATATGAAGTGGTCATATGTTCCACTTCCCTAGCAGTTCGTTAGAGTGTGATTTATGACTGTTCCTCTGACCTGCATGGTCAAGGCCAAACAGTTCGTTCTCGACTGGACAGTTAACCCCTCACCCCAGATGCAGATCAGACACTTTATGACTTGGCAATCTGCCTCACCCTTCTCTTTAGCTTCCGTGCCAATCAAGTGATTCAATCCAGTTGCAGAGCCTGGAGTTGCCTTGGCCCTCACACTCTAATCCGAGGAAATCCACATTCTTTCCCTGAGCCAAAGCATCAAGTGCTGTCAATTATACCTTGAAAAAGCTTAAACTAAAGGGAATCCTTTTTCTCTTTTAGGCTGTTTTTACCTATGCCCAAAAGAGAAAAAATAGTCTCATTTTTATCCAAGGAAAAGCAAGAAAAAGAAGCATTTATAGTCACTGGATTCCGACAACAATTTAATTACATGAGAATGCCATCTGCTACTAATCTCATTGTGTTTACCAATGTTAACGGCTCCTCTTAATAGATTTTTCTTGCAAATTCAAATGAGCATAATCTTACTTTTCAAAACCTATATTCAAGCTGCCCTACTGTGCTTGCAAGAAGTGTAAAAGTAGCATCAAAGAATAGTGTGTCATGTCGTTGATAATGAATATAGAGTGAGTTACTTGGTTGAGTCACCATGACAGGCTTTGGTTTAATGAAAGATAAAAGAGTTCAGTATAGCAGAAGATGCTCAATCACTTTTGAAATCCAAATCTAAAGTTAAAAAAGTGCTCCGACATATTATGTTCCATGTCATTTTGTATTTTTAGAAGTGGGCTAATTCTAATATCTCACAGATACCACAAGGTTTACATAATTCATGTTGCTCGGTCTTGATCTGGGTCATTGAGATCACTCAACATTAAAAATGATAACAGCTTCTTTTTTTCCCATTTAGATTTAGTCCAAACTTTCCAGACATACTGGAAAGAAGCAAAAGTGCCATAATTTAACAGTGGAATGGAAGCAGCAAGATCCCAACCATCATTACTCCTTTATATACTGGTCTTTCTGCGTTGAGACTTGACAGCATTTTTTGCCTCAATTTAGATGACAGCAGCTGGAAGTAAGTTCCACTTTTATTTGAAAAGGTTCAATCACATCCTCCACAGAGAGTTTGCTGAAATGTAGTCAGCAGTTAGAATCCTATCATGTAATGGTAAATTTAATTATTGAAAACCCCTGCCCTGTATTCCATATTTATTGACAAAAAGACAGTCTATTCATCCTGACAGCAGGTAGTGAGTCTGTGTCCCACAGTAGCAGAGTGCTGATTATCTATAGGCAACAGCATATTTGTTTGAAGTCAGACTACTGCCTCTCTCTGAACCTGTCAGAACCAGATGCAAATGAACCCAGTTTCTGGCTCACTGCACTTCACAAATTAATAACCGTGCACACCCTGCATTACAGTGCAATTAGATTGTCCATTATTTTGTAAACGCCAGCAGAATCATTCCATCCTCTCAAGCATATTGTCATGTGGCTGCATTTGCCTAACAAACGTGAGATCAAAGGCGTATTTTTGAATCCTAATCAAATCTATTTCAAGTCCCATGCTGGCTCCGGATGGCAGGCTGCGGTCTGTAGTTGGCACGGTTTGAGGCCCTGTCTGAATACCTGCAACAATAAATAGATGGGCGGGAAGGATGATTTGCATATAAAAAGGAACAATGATAAAAGAAAGTACTTAACCTGGAGTTTCTCACCATTCAACACTCTGGCACTTCCAGCAGAATGACAGAAGACTGCTTTTTATCAAAGGGGATTCCATTATAAGATAATTGTATTTATTCTGGATGGAGAATGAAAGCAAAAGAGAAACAAAAACATTGTCTGAAACACCGTAGGCCAAGACATGCACCTGTAACAGCCACTTATATGAAAGACTGAGAAGTAGAAAATCAGAAGTGACTGCTGTGTCAGTGTGCATATCAATGCCTTTTCTTCCAACATGGCTGCTTTGAACTCGTTAGAATCCTATAAGGTATAATTCATGTTATGTCAATTACCAAGCAGCACATGTAACGATATGAACAGAGGCAGTCCCGAGTCATAACTCTTCAAACGGTATGCGCTTACTGCTCCACCTTGTTGACACTGCTCATGCCTGTCATGCAACTACATCAATGCAGGATCACTTCTGTCCTGATTTGGGAAATATGATGAAGATTCTGAGCTGCTGAGAAGACTGGAAACCCGATCTTAAATGCAGACTTCTGCATTTTCCTGCTTACAGTATGCTTAAGTCCTCTTCTGCTTAAAATATTTAATAGTATATGTAACAGTATTTAACCATGTTAAAAAACCTGCTTTTCATATGTAACAAACCATAAATTAAATTAATTGTCCACGAGAGCCTCTTGATTTTCACCTGTGTTCACTCCAATCCTAAGTAGCTTGTCCAGCTCATTAACTTTGGAACCAATTTAAACATCTATAGGTTACTCCTACTCTCATCACTTAAGTCTTTATTATTTTTTATGTACAGTCTTACATACAACCAGTGGGAAGTACTTTTAGGAAATATGTTAGCATTATGTTTAGAGCAGCCAGGGTTTGTTTGTTGTTCTTTTAAAGCAAGAAAGAGGAAATAAAAACTAATTATATGCAAATATTCTGTAATTTTCTCCAATTTAGATGTTGACCAAGACCCCTGTTGTGATGGTATGCATAAGCTCTCAGGCAACAGACAGCTGTGCCTCCAAGCTAAAGCCCTTCACGCTAGCTGCATGCGCAGCAGAAGATTTGAGTGAGGAAAAACTGAATGGAATGAGGATTACCATGCAGTCACAAAATTTGTTGTTCAAGACTTGCATTTTTTCTATACAGTAATGCATTCCATATGCTAAGCTATGGAGAATAGACTATGGGGGCATTTATTGTTCAGTTTAAAATTCTAAGTCTAAATTACCACAAGTAAAATTTTAAACAAACTATTGACTTCTTCCTGCTTTTGCTAAGTCTGGTTCAAGTTCATTTCTGTTTATTTTATGTGGTTATTAATGCATAGGTATTGTAATTTTTCTAATGTGTACATGCCATTTTTTCCTTAGTCATTTATTGATATTTCTAAGTTGATTTATGGCCGTAAAGAAATTTGCAATGAGCTTTTACATGCAGTGATGGAGTACCAACCTCAGACATGGTCATTACAGTTGTATCCACATGCTGATTTCGCTGACATGCAAGCATTACATAGGTTGCAAATAGTAAAACTGCTGATTTTGATTGTGTAAACCTGCATTGTATGTTTACTTTCACATACAGATCACATGAAGATCAAGATGAGAATTAAATAAAAAAAATGGATTGTAATTGTATTTATACACAGAAATGAAAATTACATTTTTACCAATGAAATCTTATTAGTTCCCATATTTGACCAACAAGGAGCCATGAAAAACAATCAGAAGCAGGCACACCAAATAAGACTAGCAAAAAGAGCCCATTACTCCCAGTTTTCCATGCTACTTAGTAAGTTTATGCTCTGGTTGTGAAATTGTCAGACTTCTTGCTAGACTATCTGAATATCTGCAGCAAAAGTCTGGCCAGCTCAGATTCAAGATAGCTTTGTAATTCAAGTTAAATAGTGGAATCAAATTTCCAAACACTTATGCATCAATTTCAATTTTGTTGTTGTTTTAATATTTGTTTAATTTTTTGACTTGTAAAAACTCAAATTTATAATTTCAGCTATCAGATTAGAGAGGATTAACAACCTCATTACTGCTGTGAGACTTCAAGATATTTAATAATCCACAGCAATGTTAGCAACTGAGGTAATTGGGTAAATTGACAGTATCCCTACTTTTATGTACATTTTCCAAATCTGAGCTGTATGTGTTAATTCTAATTGGATTCAATCATTTTCAGATAATATAGATTTGCTTAGCGTTGGAGGGTGTAAATCCAAAGTGATTAAACATAAAATTGCCACTAGCTGACATGATCCTTAGTATCTACAGATAAATGAGCCAGAAAAGACATGAAACTCACAATAGGAAGTCATAAATTGGAAAAATTAACAGTCAGATGGGAAAAATAAAATCTCCGAAAAACTGAACTTTTAAGGAATGACCAAAAGTCGGATGTCTTTTTTTTAAAGTCAAATTGTTTAAACTAAATGCATGAAAAAATATAGACGCAAATTAGCTGCATAAGGTATTTAATACCACCAAGGTGTCCAGAACTCAGCAAGTTGGCTAGGCTATAGAAATCATCCATGTTTATAGAGTTCCATCTTTAGGTTCCACAAAGTACTTTAACCTTTCTTCATGGGAATGGGCAGACTGGGTTAATATACATAACACTTGAAGTTAATGGGCCTAAGATTACTCATTTCATCAGCTGAAATTGAAGTGGGCAGTTTTGCCTAAATTAAACAAAAGAAGTTTGGAAAAATGCTGCTTGTTCGAATGGGTTCAATTTCATATACAACACCTAGATGTCAGGGTCAGAAATGTACATATACTGCATGAAAGCATGACTCTATCCTTGCATAAGCCATTCATGCTGGTGCTGGTGGTATAATGATGTGAGACTATTTCAACTTGCTGGTAGCTGGAGTCTATCCCAGTAATCGTCAGGTGAGTGGTGGGGTACGCTGGACAGCTTGCCACTCCATCACAAGGCAAACTTTACCTATTCAGCATTTCTTAGTGCCACAGCCTGCTTAAGTATTGTTGCTGACAAACAATACAGAGTGCCCAACATGGGTATACACCATAGTGAAGCTACTTCCTGCAAGATGAATCAACATGTCATCTGTAGAAGCTGTGTGATGCCATTATGTCAATATGGACCAAAGACACTAAAGAATGTTTCTAATACCCTGTTGAATCTATGCCACATTGAATTACGATAGTTTTGAGGGCACAAGGGGCTTGAACCTAGTACAAGCAATTGTGTACCTAGTAAAGTAATTACTTACTGTATATGTGCAGTGTTTTTTCCTTTTTTTACTGTACAGCTCTTGTCTAAGGAGCAGATCAAGAAGAATTTCAGGACTAATTCTTGATGAAAAATTATTTCTGAGGTGGAAAGTATGTGGTTTATATCACTATTGTTTTGAAAATGACCCCTCAACTACTTGGAACCACAGACAACCCAGAAGATTACAACACAACCATCACTAAAATCAGTTTGACAACCTGAAACATGAAGGTTTGATTGAAAATACTGAAGAAAGATTTTTACATGATATAGTGATGGTAACTTTGAGCAGATAAATGATAGATCTCCAATAGATGCGGGACACAACTTACATTTTGGCCTCAATACTGTGGAAGAGGACTTCTGGAACAATATAGATAAATTGGTTAAAAATGTAAACTTGCTGCCAGTTTCAGTAAGATACTTTAGTCAAGTAGTGATACAGGGGTAAATCCATGACATTCAAGCAGGTCATGAACGGTCTATCACTGTCATCCAGGCACTTCCAGATTAGCCAGAAAGGCTAAGAAGACCAAATACTCATCTAACTTTCCGTGTAAGCTGACATAAATTCTACTGAGAACTTTTGAGGTATTCTCAAGCGACATATTTACAATATATTACTGTACGAGCAGCATTTATAGGACTATTGCTTCTACATCAGTGGAACTGGATGGTGTATAGATCAAGGAACTGTCGGGCTTTATGGTGGAAGCTTTATGGCAGGTGTTGAAAGGAAGGATGGCTGCACTGGTCAAGGAAAAACTGTCGATGTCTACTTTTTATGTTTATGTTGTTCAACTTTCTCTCAAACTTGAGAATAAATGCAGAAGTAGAAAAGTTATGTTATTAGTTCAGTGAATAATAGTGGCACACCTCTTATTATAATCTAACTTGTGATTTTATTGGGACTTTTACTATTTGTTGTTGTTATACTTTCTTTACACCATCTGTAATATATATATATATATATATATATATATATATATATATATATATATGTGTGTGTGTGTGTGTGTGTGTGTGTGTGCTATTTACATTATGTTATATGCAAATCAACTCGTCATGGTGTCATGGTTATGTCAGAGGAATGGCTCTGATGAGGGAGAGAAGCATGATAAAATCAAATGATAATGGTCATTAAGTTTTGTGCAACTATTTGCAACTATCTGAATAGCTGTAGCCGTAGGATTTTGCTGACTTATGATTGGAACTTATGTTTACTGAATCTCTCAAGTCAAAGATGAGAAGAATCCAGATTATTAACTCTGTCCACACATAAAGACTTGAGTATTAATTGACACTAACGTGAGAGATTTTTGGACAGTTCTGGCCAAGCTCTTCCTCAATTACTTGTCCAAAATGGAGAAGGAGTTTGTGGATCGTTTTCGGGGGTTTTGACCTTTCAGCTTATGCAGCCTCACCAGATGATTTAAGGAGCAGAAGTATAGAGTGTGTTAATCTGGGTAAGTCTTGTGCTTACACACCTATCAACTGATGGGTTTACATTCAATAATAATTTTATAAATTCAAATTACAGAATTGATTTTGTTTATCAATTAACTATTTGATGTTTGCTTAAATGAGCTGTTTTTTCCAGATTAAAACATATCCCTGGAGCTGCGATTCATTTACCAGCTGGTAAATAATTATCTGGCCAATTCCAATTGGACTAATCATGAGAAGGTAGCTGCAGGTCACCGGTGGGGGTGGCAGAGTAAGCTCAGGTCACAGAGGTTGCTTATCTGAGCTGAAGTGTCAGAGGAATGCAGGGTAGACACTGGAAAGGGTAGGTGCAGTTAGTGGCAGACGAGTACCTTCGACCGCCGGCTTAAGCAGGTCAAAGGCCTTTAAGGCAGTGGCCCTAACCCGAAGGATGGAGAGCCATCCTGGGGGTGAGTGAGTAATCCGTGAGGGTCACTCCGCCACACACACACACACACACACACACACACACACACACACACACACACACACACACACACACACACACACACACA
>JBAMHX010000009.1:19744893-19761216 GCA_037177515.1 Pseudomugil tenellus | reverse complement strand
CACACACACACACACACACACACACACACACACACACACACACACACACACACACACACACACACACAAACACACACCCCAACTGTGGCACATGCATGTACGAGCCCCAGCCAGGATTAAACACATTTATCTACTAAATATAGTAGATAAATGTGCATTCTGTGTCTTTAGTTGTAGCAACGCATTACAGATGCTAATATGTTTGCCTTGTTTGCATTTTGGTGTCAGTGTGTAAGAAATGAATGATTAGAACCAAACAAATTACAGTAAAGGCTGGTTAAACTGGTTAAAACTGGTTAAAAAAGACAGGAGTTAATATAAACAAACACATTTTGAACCAAATCCGACAAATAAAAATAAATGTTTAAGTAAGAGCTTAGTTACAGTCTTTCTTTTTTCATTTGGACTGAATCTCTTTGCATTCATGAAAGCTATCAGAACATAATATAAGCTGTTATGGCGTCATTCGGCTGTGAGCTAATCCATGTGACATTTAAGTAGTAGTTAAACAGATGACCAGCATTATCAGTGTTCCATCCAAACATCTTCTGGCTGTATTCAATGTCAAAGTCTACATATCTACTTCCTCCACAGTACCAGGGACAGCTGGCTGCAGCTGCTGCTGCAGGGCATCACAATGAGTCGTCTGTCCCTGAGGCTTTCAGAAGGTCTTCAAAAAAAACAAAATAAATAATAAAAAAAATCACAAGGACATGTGGCTCATGTCTCATGGACCTCTTTTGATGCAATGATGTGCGTTTGTGTTCCCATGCATAATTCTAACCCTGGAATATCTGCACTTGGAATAAAAAGAAATCTGTTTTCCTTTCTTGCTTTGCGTACCCTCCAAAGTTTGAGCTTTTTGTATATGATCTCCCTCAGGTTGGCTTGATGTATCGCATAATTACTCTGGCCGTGAGTTGACCTTGATGATCAGTGGTGTTGCATCCTCCTTCTCTGTAACAGAGTTTGGCAGAGCACACCTCGAGGGAGCCGTTCATCTAGATAGGAGAGCCATCAGTCAAGGCTGCAATTGATCGGCACGTCAGATGGCTTGATTTCCTTGTGTAATAATCGGCTCAGTTTTGACGGCCTAATGTGTAAACAGGAAGAGTCGAGCAGGGCAAATGGATTTTGAAGGGCAGTTTTATGCTTTGTCTACATGCTCCCATTCTTTTTATTATGGATGTCCTGTTTCTACATCTATGGATGTCCTTGTGTGCTTTGACCATCTCTAGATTCATGTTATATAAAAAATGTTGATACTTACAGTCAAACTCATCCAGCCTGCATTCAGATCAGGATAAATGCATTGTCCTCCCTCTTATTTGATAATGCAGAATAGGACACTGATTTCTTCAAATGCCAGCTCACAATCCAGTTGGAGCAACACTGGCTTAATGCATTTGGTTCCCTGTTGTGGTCAGTGTGCTACTAGGACAGTTAGAGGCAGGCTGACATGTGTTGGGCATTGATAATGACTGTTGAATCGCAACGGACCCACTGGAGTGTCGGGTAAAATAAAAGCACACAACCATATCAGTCCCAAGCATGGCGGCAATCACCCACAACAAAGAGTAATGTCTTGCATGCTGAGCTAAGCTGATGGGTTTTATATTCAAATAATAAGGACAGGGAGGAATACCAGCAGCGTGGGATTTCTTCCTACATAGGCTATCTACAGCTGCTATGTACATGGTTGTATGGCCTGAAGATGAATCGTTTCTACACAATCCTTTATAAAAAAGAATTAGCTTTAGTAAAGCCAATGACTCAAAGACACATCCAAAAAAAACAGCAAGTGATTCAAGTTTAATTCTTTAAAGCTGCTATTTGGCAACGCAAAGCAAATTTATGTCAATGCGTTGTTGATTTTCAATGGGCTCTCAGATGCTCTCCTTTAATGAGGGGGAAGTGTATAACATCTTGTTTTGTTCAGCAGCCCTTTCCTATCTGTTTGGTCAATAGGTTCAGTTTGATTCAGACTGCGGGTGGGAAAATAAATTGGAATTGTAATGGAGGTCATGTTGGACAAGACTGTGTTTATTTTGGGGCTTATTACTTCCAACTCGCTAATGCAGTCGATCCATCGACTGAATAGTGACTCAAACCTGTGAATCCTGAAAAAGAGTTATTTAATTATGTTTCAGTGACTAACCAAGTAACAAAACCTTATATTCCATTTGATGGCTCAAATAGGCATTTCGGAATGTGTCTAAAATCCATTAGCAAGATTTCTCTTTGAAGGTCATTGGATGGCA
Source organism: Pseudomugil tenellus (assembly GCA_037177515.1). Lineage (NCBI taxonomy): Eukaryota > Metazoa > Chordata > Actinopteri > Atheriniformes > Pseudomugilidae > Pseudomugil > Pseudomugil tenellus. The sequence goes on along the minus strand of JBAMHX010000009.1, from coordinate 19,758,955 downwards.
GTATGTAGAATGCATTTCCTGTTAAGCCTCTGATCTACGTCTCAACATGCCATTGTGATGTCTGATGATAGCATTTCCTGTATGAGCTTTCATCTACGTGGCCAAACTGGTTACAGAGACATTTCTTTTCTTTTCATCATTTTGATAAGAAAGAATAAGATGGTTTTTTTTTTATCAAAACCTGGTCCCCATTTTTGTTAAAAAGAGAGGTTTTTACTATCAAGTTACGTTTTAATCAATAAGTCATATTAGAAAATGGCAGTGCACATTGTGTTGTATTCCTAATATCTTTCTGCTCTCGGCATACACTTTGATCTATTGAGCGCTTTTCTCTATTAAGTGCATTCACAAACCATTCATTCCATAATCAATTTACTGTAATTTTTCTTTTTTTTAATGCAAATCTATCAAAGACGTCCTCACGTCTGTGCAGAACTTAGCAACCTTGAAGCAACCTCGTTTTGCTTCCTGTGTCCTCCAATCACAATTACTTTATCAAACGGCTCAAATGCAGCTGAGGGTAATTAATGGCAGTTTTTACATGCAATTTAGATGTGATCACATGGACTTTATCTCTTATCATATTTAATGTAAGATATAATCAGGAAACATGTCCATCCCGAAAACTTCTCTGAGGTCCAATATCTACTATGGACAAAAATACATATTTAGAAATAAAAAGAATGGTAATGATGTAACATACAAAATAAGAGAACCAAGTTAAAGTTTCCCACTTTATTATTACATTTTATGGATTGCTGTTGTGGTCAGAAATCTCCACGAACAGTGACACAGATGACACTGTGATCTCTGAGAACAGGAAACAGGTGGAGGAAAATCTAGAGAGGTAGAAGCACCTTCTGGAAACGAAAGCAATAGAAAATGCACCGAAGCAAAACAGAATAAGGCATTGGACCAAAGTGGCATAGTGAGGTTACAGAGGGTAAAGATAAGGAAGGTGAGGGATACAGTCCAGATCAACAGAGCGTGGAAAACAGATGAAATCATGTGTACACGGAGGTTTGAGAGGATGGAGGAAAAGTTTCAGGGGTGATTTGTGATGAAAAGTACCAGCAAAAGGAAAGAGGAGACTGGCACTGTTGTATGGTTTTAATACAGTGGTCCTGAGACAAGACAGGAAGAAGAAATTAAAATATTGAGATTTTCTTTTAGAAGGATCTAGAATGAGCAAGTCCCAGTGGCAGCTGATGTTTTAGAGACAAATTCATGCCAGACTTAGTTGGTTTGACATTTACAGTGGAGTGAGTGGATATGTCAGCAGCAGGAAGAACTTGGAAACAGGAAGCACAAAGAAGACCAAAGAGGTGCTTTATGGCTGTAGTGAAAGAGAACATGAAGTTAGGTTGTGCAAAAGACTATACAAAGGATTTAGATGGAGGAAGATGATTTGCCATTTGGACTTTTTGTACTGACTGTATGGCTGTTGAGTTATACAACCACTAGGTTAGATGCAGGCAACAAAACAGCATGTTTATGGTTGCGAAAAATTTCAATTTTGAAATAAAGAGTCTCAAAAATCAAAGCAACGTATGTGTAAGCCTACCTGTTAGAAAGTGTGAAAGTCAATTTCTTTGAATATGTCTAGCAGAGTGATAACAAAGAATAACATTTAATAAACCTTACTTAAAGATAAATGCTTGTTTTATTAATTATTTTCTTATTTGTTACGACCTGGCTCGCGGGGGGAAAAGGATGCAACATAAAAGAACTGTGCCAGATGAAATCATGGGTTTTTATTGTCCCACAAGACAGTTGAAATGAAGCGAGATGGTTTAAATGAGACAAGTTCAAACAAAGCACCTGAACAAGCACAATTTAAGCCTTCAATCAACCAAAAATTAAGAGCAGCTCCAAACAAAAGAACAACAACAGCTCTAAGCTCAGTTTTAAGGTATTACAACCAGTATCTACAATGTGTACACAAATCAACCTAAAACACAAATCTGTCATTAAACAGCCTTAAAGGCTTCACAACCAGGCCAGGACAAAAGAGGGCAAAATTGGGCAAGCTGCCTTCAGAACACAGCTGCCACTGAATGTTGGGTTACAGCTCCTTTTATCCAGGGGTGGTGATGTGTGGAAAGTCCATTGGTCACGTGGCCAGCGAATCAGGAGGGTAGATGATGGTGTGGTGAGGAGGAGCCAATCTCACCCGGGGGACATCAGAGGAGACTTTGCATGTTGAATGGGTGGTTTGATTGGAGCTAATTGGTAGCAGCTGTAACTGGAATTATTTTAACTTATTTTAACTGGAAATTTTGCCAAACCTGTGGTGTAGAAACTTCCCCGCCAACTAGAAATCCTGCCACTTTCAGTAAAAGTACAGAGAGAATATACTGAAGAAAATTAAATTAACAACAAAATGAAATTTGGATACCTGGGTCAGATGGGAGACAGACTTGTCCTCTGACTGACAAGCCCATGTTTACCTTCTCCACCACAACCTCCAGCTCTAACTTTGAATATATTTGCTTGTTAAAAGTCAGTCCTTTCTTAAGCATTTCACAAAGTACTGAGAAGCTTCATCCCTGTATGCTTCTCTTTCCATACACACTCATACATGGACACCCCGAGTCAATTGATAACATTTTGTGAAAGATTTGTTTTCATTAGACTCTCCTCTGGAAATCTTTTGACAATATATTTTAAGAAGTACCTGTTTGAAGTTAACCTCAGTCTCTACTTTTCTGTTTTCATGTTTGTGTTTGTATGAAAACGTTACACAGGGATTGAAATCCTATTTCACTTTCAATTAATAGTCTGCACAAATCCCACCGAAGCTGATTCCCCTGGACACTTTCTCCATTATATCTTTCCAGGATAACCCTGAAAATCAATGAAAAATAGTCCTTTTCAAGTTGAGGTCTGATTGTCATCTTTTAGAAAGAGAACATGTTGTTTTCTGGAACAAGTCTGGCTCCCTGACCTCCCTTTCTGTTCTGTTTCAATTGTTCTCTGTTATTTCTCTAGTTTAGCCCTGACAGGCTGATACAATGAATTAAAAGGTTCCACTAAAGCAACTTTTACGCTACATTAGGTGACGGTCCCATACTTTTTTTTTTGACAAAAATACAATTTATCGAGACAGGGTGTTTCATCTCGGCAGAATCTCTAGTAATATAATAAGCTCCCTTCCTTCTTGTGATGACTGCTTTGAAGATGAAGTTACCATTAACCATTTTTACTTGAAGAAAACATGGTTTTATCAAAGACATTCAGCAGGTGCATGACAATTTGAAACAGGGAGTGATGCAGAATTAGCTCTTGACAATTACTGGTGACAAATAGAAACAAAACAATAAAGGAGGACTCTCTGATCACTGACACATACTGGCAGTTTCGCCCTGTTATCCTTGAAAAATTTAAATTGTTGTTCTTCATTAAAGCCATTTCTCTTGTTGTTCTACAGGATGTTTCAGTTTGTTGTCTGTCATGCTATGCAGAGCAGCAGATTAATCACAGTTGTAGCAATGACCCAGACACCACTGGTGGGCTTCCAGGTCACCACATCAATGAATCAATTCGCTGTGTGCTCACACATGTAATAAGACCTAATGAGAAGCACCTCAATCTCAGTCACAGGGCAACAAAGGAAGCAATCATGGTGATCCTAATGCTGGTTTTCTTTTTTTTTGTAGTGCGTGGGACATGTCTTTTGTCTTCGTGGATTTTCTTTTTCCATTTCCACAATAATATGGTGATTATTTTTGTTAGCTATTTTCACTCTGGTCCAGTTTCCTCCTGCTTGGAAAACTTCTCACGCTCTCTTCCAGGCCATGTTTACCGTGCTATCAACAGATCTCCATCACACACTATGTTCCGCCTATATGTGCTGACTGGACTGGATAAGTGTAGTGGGGATTCACAACACGCAATTTGTACATAAAATTGCAGGCTACAATCTTTCTCTGGGAGCAGGGATGTAATGTATATTGACTTGTTTTGATTGAAGCTTTTTGAGGGACATTTGAGAAACTTTACTCATAATTTTTTGTTTGCCAGTGAAGCCTTTGATATTGACAGACAGGTCTGTGAAGGGTAATAAGTAGCTGGAGAGAGAATGCACTGACAGAAGCCATTACCTCTGCTGGAGAATACTTCACATATCCACTCAAATCAGAAAACATGAGGGTATAAATGGGAAAATGCTCATTGGCCTCAGTATAGCTGCTGGAAAATTGAACATTATAAGGGTGCTATATGTCTTCTAAATGGGTCAGTGACATTTTTCTGTTTATGCTGTTTGCAGAGGAAAGCTGTCAATCAGCAGAAAACGTGATCCTGTTGCTTTACTTCAGGCTGTTGTTTCTAACACTAGCAAGACTATTGTTCAAAAATGATGATCCATATGTCATGATGCAAATGAAAGGCTTGTGAGCCAAGTTCAGTGGGATTGCAGACTGATTCTCTGGGGAACACTGCTCATTATGATAATCTGACCCAACAGAAAAGTGCTGGACTCTGTTTACTCACAGAGTACAGAGGGATGACAAATTAAATGAAAACCCTGAATAAATTGGTATAGAGGCATTTCTAATACTGGTGATTTCTATCAGGAGGTTTTCATTTTCCTGTTATGCTAAAATTCCTTCGAAGTGTTTATCTAAGATGCATATAATTTGACCTGTATTTAAGTTTTAATTCTTGGCATGTCAGATAAAATATTTACTCTACTAAGTAATGATTACAGCCTTGCTGTTCCTAAGGGGTTGCATCTAAATTGCACTGGTACACATAGCATGTTACAAATAAATATGGACAGAAAGATTCCCGTGTATCACTGGAGACCTACAATTTAAGTGTGGACTCTCTACTTTAGCTGTTCAGATCTAAAAGTTATATAGACTTTGGTCACTTTTCCTCTGCAGCAAAACATTTTATTACCTACGTTCTCATTCCAAATAATTGAATAATAAAACTGGGATTACCAGTGGTCAGCAACAACAATTTTGAATTATGAAGCTGCTGAACAGCAGTGCCACTCTTTGCAAGTTGTAATAGGCAGCTGAATTATTCAATTAATCATAATATTAAAATAATCTAATTGAAAAGCAAGCTTTCATAGTATTCAAAAACATTTTAAAAAAAAAAGATCAGTTAAATTCTCAGACAAAGTGGAAAATTATTGGATTATGAGTGTTGCTCTTTGGTACAAAAAATTTACAAAAACTTTTGCTTGATGATGAATAATTGGAATGAAATCCTGAAAACCTATAATCTTTTTTTGGGGTGGTTTTACTTACTGAAAGTGCTTTTAGAATGTCACGTGGCCAAATAAACAAGTAGAAATGTTTGCTCTAAACATGGTCCTGAGATTGAACCCACTATCAATCCGAGCCAGAGCTTTGGCCGAAAATAGGAACTCCTGCAAAAGGTTATTTCCATCCCCAGATTGTTAGTGTTTCAAAGGCCAATTCTAGGCCCTCAGTTTTTATGTGTTTCAGTGAAATTTGATGAGTTTTGATGTGGTTTTTGATCAGTGATGTTTTGAGGAGGAAACTCCCTTGATGGTTTTTGGCTCCCTCTGCGATTTGGAATGAAGTTCTTAACAACAACAACAAAAAAATGCTGCACCATAATTACAAGACAGAAATGCAGCAGGTCAAAGAGAGGACACAAATGAATGTAATATCTCAAACATGAATTATATTTTCTTCATTATGAACAATGAAATAGAGGGAGGGTAATAAATCCCAATTACAAAGTCATCTAGATATTACAGGCTGTCTCTTTTGGCTGTACTCTGACATCAGCAATTTACACTTAGATTTCTGTCCTCAAAGATTAATGGAGAAAATATTTTCTCAATGAAGCAAAGTAGCTGAAAGGATTTTTATGAACAGACAGAATCATATGCATCTAAAACTCAACATAAATGAGAATGTTACAGTCTGAGCAAATGCTGTTTGGTGGATATTTATACAGCATCATTTCTACTTAAGACAGTTCTTTGCACTTTTTTAATCTAACAAAATGTCCTGTTGAAACATAATTCATAATGTGGTAAAGAATACATACAAGAAAAAGTATTATGTACTGGGGTACATGCATCCAGGCTGTTTAACTGTCTAAGGCTGAAATGATGTGGGGCAACTGTCCACATTATAGTGCTAGCTTAAACCCTTTTTAGTTTAAGTTTAAGTGTAAGTTGTTTTAGATAGTTAAAATAAAAATAGCTTTTTTGATACTCCCTAACAAGCAGCTGTCATTCTTAGCACCCTCATCTGGAAATAATCAGATATGCAATCCTTAGACAGTTGTTTGCCACAAGAAATTACTTAATTTGCAGTAGCGGAGTGCGGACTATGAAGCATTTTGAAAATTAATGGTTTTTATTGCTCAGCAAGACATAGCAGACAGATCCTCATTCCACTGAACAAGACAAGTAAAAAAAAAAAAAAGAAAATTAAGGTTTTTTTTAACCCACTAAACTATTCAGTAACATGCATTCCCATCTGTATGTGACTAAATATGGCCCACTGCGGTACAAAAAATAAGATCTAAACATTTATTTTATCATTTAACCTGCATACAGTGTAAAGATAAGAAGAAGCCTGAGGATACAAGCAGACAGCTATTGGCCATGGTGGTGGGTGTGCAGTTATAAGCAGCCAGGGAAACATTAGGTGTGATGATTGCTCTGTCGTGTAATGTAACAGCAACAGAATATGACACCATTTAATGGCAGTACCCTGTGGTGCAAAAAGCAGTTCTGTTATAACAGTCAGGTAAAGCACTACTGAATCAACCCACAATAATATCAATTCAAAGCTCTATCCCCATATGAGATCAAATGTTTGCTTGTGCTGTTAATATAACCAAAATGAAAAAAATACATTTAATCTCTTCAAATGGGACTCAAACAATGAAAAGACTTAGTAAAGTAAGGTACTAAACCATTTATTTTTATTTTGCTATTTTTGTTTTGTTCATGCGTGTCTTTCAAATGTTCATCATTAACATGAATAGATGAATTTACATGATTGCTAAAAGAGATCTGAGCACGAGTGCACATTTTAAAGGACAAGATGCAGGTTCTTTATATCAATATTCACAACTTCAACAATAACAACTTGAAAGAAATAGAGGGCTTTGACCTGAAAATAAGAAGTAAAGTAAATGTAAAGTTGCTTATCTAACAATAACAATTTCAGGATGTTTGTTAGTTATAAATAGTTTTTTAACAAAGGTGCAATGAATCAGAGTGTAACTATATTGGCTATTTCGATCACTATGGATTTCCCCTGCTGCTTAGCCATGATGACTTTATTGGGTTGGTTAACCACCACCATTTCGCCGTTCTGAATCTGGATCTTACCCTAGGGCTTAGGAGTCTCCAGTCCATATTCTGCACAGATGTTTTTGTACACGATGCCACTACTTGGTTTTGGCATTCCATGTATTTTTTTTTTCCTGCAAGTATCTTGCACCCATCTGTGAGGTGCTAGGTTGTTTCTTGGGTTTCTTTGCAAGATCTGCATCTGGAATCATGATATGGTAGATCTGAGCTTAATGCTTGAAGGTCAATATCTTAAGCCTTTTACCTCTGTAGTACCTCTGTGCTGTCCCTTAGTCCAGCCCTCTCTAGCCACTATTAGGCCTTGTTCATGTCAGCAATCTGTTAGTTGTACACCCTATGCAGGGCTTTTCCTTCCATGGTGGTTCCTCCATTTTTTTGCCCTCCCTACCCCCCAAGTTCCTGAGACATTCAAGCGCTTAAGCGCTTTAAGGGCCATTATTATGATGTATCCATGGAGCTTGGATGTTTCATCTTGGATAGTGGGCTTGATGCTCACTAGTTTTCAGCCTCTCTCATTTTATAGTCACTGGACTTTGGATTGAACCATTAGTGCATGGTTAACAGCTTATGTGTTTCAAGAGTAAAATTCAACTTCCTCCTTTGGGGAACCTATTATTTCAACGGGGTATCTAATTACTGGCAGGGCAGTTTAGATGATGATCAGAAAGTTTGCTGAAACACTTGAACTAAACATACAGCCTTATAATTGGAATGAGTGAACTTATTGTTAGTATGAAAAGAGGCGTGACACACATTTAAAGAGGTTGCCTCTTTGAGGCAGAAAACAAATCGGAAAACAAAACAGTAAATTATTTGTAATGTGAGTGTTGATTCAGTGTGGAAAATGTATAATGAGAAAAAAGGAGCCATAACAATAACAAATAATGAAATATGTGTGAAAGCATTAGAATATATCTCAGTGCTCCACTGCAAGATAATATGTTTGTACATTTTTTTCTTGAAATATGGGCGGAAAATGAAAAATATGATCCAAAAGAAAAAAGAACCATCAGAATGCTAGAAATGGAGTGTCTAACAGAAAGAGAGGTTCCCTCGATCCTCCGTTTAACGTCTTGATGACTTAATGACCCTCCATTGCCCAGTGTTATACTACAACCTACACCCAACTGAGATATCATCATCAAAATGACTGAGGGTTTATATTCCAGATAAGATTTATATGCTTGGGTTTTCAATGTTTGACTGTTCAGTTGGGGATACAAAAACAGACGCAAAAGGTCATACACATCATCACACAGAAAACTCATAGTACTGTGTCAAAGATTTGATCTTTTTTTTTTTAACGATAAATACAGTTTCTGAGACCTTTTTCATTACTTTATGTTAGAAACTTTATTCAAAATTATACTGGTCTCCTGCCCCTTGGTGAACACAAGAAAGTAGATTACACTACAATTGCTTTGACCTATCACATGGGAATAAATAGTGAAAATAATAAACTGTTAATTTTCTTTTACAGATTTTGGTAAAAGGTCAAAGAAAGATGTCAGATTTTTAAAAATTGGACTACTCTGCCCAGGTGTCCTTAGGTTGGGCTTTAAAGGGTTAAGCAACCAAACCTATGTTTAATATTTTAAAGAGTTCAGGGCTTATAGCTTTCCTTTCCTTTCCTTTCCTTTCCTTTCCTTTCCTTTCCTTTCCTTTCCTTTCCTTTCCTTTCCTTTCCTTTCCTTTCCATTCCTTTCCTTTCCTTTCCTTTCCTTTCCTTTCCTTTCCTTTCCTTTCCTTTCCTTTCCTTTCCTTTCCGTTCCTTTCCGTTCCTTTCCTTTCCTTTCCTTTCCTTTCCTTTCCTTTCCTTTCCTTTCCTTTCCTTTTCTTATTTTTCTTTTTCTTTTTCTTTATTTTATTTGCTGTTAAGCCCTTTAACACTGATTTATATCAAATCATTCAAGCCTACAAAACAAATAAACTCAAAGGATGAAATTATGTTGTTTAAAACTATAAAAGACAATTTTTGATTTATATCTTAAGCCAGTTTATTGCCAGAAGCCTGTTGCAAAGGGAAACAATTAATTCATTTTCCCTAAAACCCTTTCTGAACAAAATCAAGTCAGTCTATCAGACATAAAAAAAGATGATGACTAAGTAACTGCCAGTTGTGTATCAACATTGTTTGCTGTGCATCTTCAAAAAATACGATATTAGCCGAGAAAAAGTGGTCAAAAATCATTTTTAAACTATTGATAGGTGAATTATCCATTAACACTACCTGTATCTGAAAATGATTTCTCAGAAATATGAAAAGAAAATTTAAGCAGTCAAGTCCAGATATAGGATTTCGGATGAGCTTTGATATTGTACACTGAAGCCTCATAAGAAAATATTTCCATGGAAGATAGACAGGGTAAAAAGAGGTGGCCTATAGGTAGTTTTCACTGTCGGTGAGCTTTGTGGCAAATATTTTCACTTGGTGCAATAAATCTTTCCTTCTTTACTTTCAAAACTACTTTCTGACATTTAGTATCTCAAAGACTGGGATTGAGTTAAGAGATTAATATTTGCAATATATATATCCTTGCTCAAAAGTAAACAATCACGTTTAAAAGAAATTCTCCAATGTTATGTGATGTAGTCACGTGTTTTACATGAAAAGCCTTTTATTGGCTGTAGGTGCATGACTCTTGCTTTTGCTGCTAGGGCCTCATTGGGAAACAACTCATCTGTAACAAATGTCAAATTTCATTAACTTAACAGGAATTTTGTCACAAAATAACTCAAACCAACATTGGAACTGTCTGATCTATTAGAAATTACATATATAAATATGTGAATTTCATTTTCATGTGGATTGAAAATTTGACCTCCAATATTTTATTTTATTCTGAAAAAAAAACAAAAATTCTCCTTGTTTCTCTCTTATTACCAGTGTTCAAGTCTCTCTCCCTGCCACTTTCTCATGAAGTAGCAGGAGGTATTTCATGGAAAGGGTTAACTTGGATTTTTCCAGTTCATTGGGCCAAATTGGTTGATTCATATTAGCATACAAATTCATACCCTGAACTGTGGTAGTGCATCATATTTATCATCATCACAACCAGAGAGGGGGTGAATTTAGTTGCCCAATCAGCAGAAACAACCAACAACAAACACTTAGCCACAAATAACAGAATTTCTCTCTACTCAGACGGTTAACAGACCTTGATGAAATCATCCAAAAGCTTGGATGTGCCTATGAAATGTACATGGTTTGCACTTGATTGATGGGTGTAATTTGAAGGTGATGGGTATGGTAGAGCAATGTAGGCCATTACTGTCGTGGTTGTGTGATAGCAGTGCATTTCATCAGAGTGCAAACAGAACTCCTCAAGCTGAGATAGTATTGACAGATAGGAGCTGTGGGCAGGTGGGGGGACAGAAAGCTACATTCAAACAGTATCGATTTTTTTTTTCTAAGAGTAAAAACGAAAAGGAGCTTTTCATTGTGGTCAGTGAATAGAGGCTCTTTGTGTTGCATTTTGCATGCCTGCCCTCACCATGAAGATAACATAGAGTCCCCGCTTTTTCTATTCTTTTAAATCTTTTACCTTTTGTGAATAATATAACGCCTCATCTAACTTGGGCGATGGACCACATCTGTTAGTCCATGTAACCTTGATAAAACAACTTCTGCTTATAGGAGACAGATTATCTAAATAAAACCTAACTTTCTTGGACTGAGCTGAGACAACACTGTACTTTTGGAAAATTCCCTCAGTAAGTAGACTGTCTGCTTAAGACAGTGAAACAGATAAAGAGGTTCCTGTGAAACTGGACACAGTGGACCAGTGTGGTAACTGATGTCATTTCCTGTGGCGCTTTGTTACACACTCAACAGCTGGTAAACGTTTAGCAAGCTGAACCCCAACTGGGCAGTGTTGACTTGCAGATGCTGTTGAGGAAACTTCAAATTCACGCCTCGTAAAGCGAGGAGACAGATGTTTGCATATTAATAGAGATGGAAAATGAGGGTTAGGGTGAAGGGAGAATTACAGCTGCTCCATTGCAGTGTACAGTATATAGGACAGGTGGATGTACTCTTGTTTAATCTCAGGGCAATTTTGATCTGGATTCTTTTACGTGTCAGGTGTTTAAGAAAACTCAAAGTATCTGCATTGCAGACAGTCCTGCATTGTTTACAAACTACATTTCCATTTAATGTCTTCATTGAAACTTGGAAGTGACAAGTCATATCACTAAATGGGTGCTGTAATTATCCCTCTGTTATGAATTTAATTGTCATTATGTGCATTTTGAAATAAAATTGCATCCTTTCCTAAAGGTGAAGATAATCAGACTTATAGCATGACTTGTCTGATATCAGTCCTCTTTCCACTTTAGGACAGTAACTGAGTGGAGTAAAATTTGTTGTGATAGTATAATCACTGCTGAACTTCAGTATTTCTAAACTAAAATGTGTTTCCCTTCACTTAAGCTACTTTACTATTCCTCGGTAGATGAATTACAGGTGCAGATTGAAGAAAGTGGTATAGAAGAAAGGGGCAATGTTATTCTAATTGAAATTTCCAATAACTCAATTTTAATAATAATGTTTAAGGTGGTTTAACCCCTTAATATTGCTGAATAATTAAAAAAAAACAACCTGCAGGAGGATTCGCTGGATATCTGTGCTTTGTTTTTGTAGTGATGATCAAGACTTCTCCAATCACGCCAGAGGGAAGGAATGTCATGTATGAGGAAGAGAAGGAGCAAGAACAGAGTAATGGTCTGTGCTAATAAACAAGCCCTTGGCTTATGGCTTGTCTCCTGGACATCCTCCTACCCCCATGGGGGTTTACAGTTGCATTCACTCCCTAACTGCCCTCCAACATGATTGACATCAGTTGGGAGTCCAACACTATAAAAGAAATACACTTCCTAGACATTTTTTTCTTTTATTTATTGTACTATCACATCTTAAGGTTCATAGTGGTATAACACTAATTTTATTAGATATCTGCAACATAATACAAAGGCACCTTTTGACACAGTGAAATGATTTGTCGTATTTAATAAGAAGCTTTGGCATTTATATGTCTCTAGTGAGTAAAAACGACAAAAAGTTAATGATTAATCTTCTCCCAAATGAAAGAAAGGCCTCATTTAGAAAGTATTTGTGAAATGTATTACCAGTTCCCCCAACTGAGAAAAATAATGTATAGAATACAAATTAGCCCTTTGACTGGATCAAAGGGATCAAACTTTTATTATATCCCCGAATGCAGAATGTCAGGGGTATAATCGTTTCATCACGATCTGGTGAACTGGTCACCATCTGGACTTGACACCAGGAGATGTGGAGGGAGATGAGGTTGTGTTAGGGTCCTCAATTGAGCTGCAGGGTGACAGAGTGGAGGTGTGACAGGAAAGCTGTAGGCTAATGGAGCTGGCATGTAGCTCATTTCAGCTTGCAGTTCCATGTGTCTTGTGCAGATCTTCTCTTTAAATGTAACATGTCTAGGATGACACCAGCGCATTATAAGCCTGCATCAACATAACTAAAGAGATGTCCAGTCCATAATATGATATAATATATTTTATCAAAGAAAAACACAAGTTTTTACTATAACTTTAAAGGCACAGAAAATTTTTCCCCTAAATCCAAACAGTAAGCTAGAGAGATGCCTCAAATCTGTTCAACTTTTAAAAAAAGAAATCTGGCATGCAGGTAGAGGGACCGGTTATTCAGATCTCTTGATTAATCATATGTCTGATCTCACGACTAATCGGCACTAAAATTCCAATCACCAGACTCGGCTGTTAAGTTTTATGATACTACATCCATGTAGTATTTGGTGTAGCATGCCCACTGAAAGAACTCCAACCTTTGAGTAGCAAATGAACTATGAGGAAATTGGTTTGCACAGAACTAAGGCAGATAATATGGTAGCCTACATGTTAACAGACACGATTTGATCCAGTTTTGATTTCCCATTCAATAATTCACCTGCCCACAAATGTCACTTAGGAGTCACTCTGACCACAATGGCAACATCTGACCAGAGACAGAGCTTGATTGCTTAAAACAATGAAAAGTACATGCATTGTATTGTCCTTCTATTACATTTTGAAAACAGTCACTGAACAGTAATGACATTTCACAATGACAGTGTGTATTAGTAATCTAAAGTGTAATCAGGCTGCCATCATGAACAAAATCAGTCAAAATCAGACTAACCTAGACTTAGCTGTACATTCCTCTGTTCTGAATGCAAATTGCTAAATATTAAAACATGAGGAGAAACTTTAGTCATTTTTAAGAGACACATTTTGTACAGCTTTGCTTCTGTTGCCTTAAGGTTTGGTCCCATGCTGTGTAAACTTACTGACAAACACACATGGAGAAAATATCCCTCAGTAAACATGGACTAAGTGTATTAAGTCACAACTATCATTGTTGTTGAAAGGTTTTAAAAGTCTAAGACATGCTAATAAAGCCACGCAAAAGCCCTCTTCAGATGCTCATTAGGTCCAAGAGTTAAACTGATTAGATATTGGTGTTTAATGTTATATTTTTCCAGTACATTAAGTTTAATTGAACAAGATCTGCATAAGAATCATCATTTTAACGTGGTCGCTGCCCAGCATGTGGTTTAGTGATGGCCATGATTGCTTGTGCAATGTAGAGCAGAAGGATTACAAATACAGGAAAACTTAAATCAGATATAGACAGACAGACAGACAGACAGACAGATAGATAGATAGATAGATAGATAGATAGATAGATAGATAGATAGATAGATA
>JBAMHX010000009.1:19728996-19743783 GCA_037177515.1 Pseudomugil tenellus | reverse complement strand
TAGATAGATAGATAGATAGATAGATAGATAGATAGATAGATAGATAGATAGATAGATAGATAGATAGATAGAGATATCTATATTGCCTGAACATAGAGGAGAGTAAAATGGGTGCTATTATTATCCTACACTGTGAAGCATATTCAGCATGTATTTAATTAACAATTTAATTCATAGGTGGTAGTCTAGGCACGTTCCTTGTGTCAGAGCTACCGTTCCAAACACTGCACACTACTTTGGCTCACTTAAGATGGTTTCTTTCAACACATTTTGCTGCAACTATAGACAGACTGGAGAGTGCACAGCTCTCAGTCCTGCAGATGAGGGTGGGGCAGTCGCTGGATTGCTACTCCCCTTCAGTATCCACCTCCTCGAGCCCTCTTTTACAAGTGGGAAAGAAAGAGAAAGGGCTCTGAAAAAGGCCCTCTTTTTTCCTCTTTTTTTCTTAGCAGTGAGTGAGAAAGCGTGAGAACAGTCACTGCACAGTTTCAGGAACATTGTATCTGTCTGTAGGATGAAAAGCCTTGCAATTGAATAAAAGAATGGGAGGCCTTTTTATTTTAACCAGTGCCCAGCTCAGTGAGAGAGAGGGGGGTAAGGGAGTGAAAGAGTTCACTATTCCCCACTAAATTAAATTAAGGTAAGTATTGACTGAATAATAAAAACCAATAAGCCTTTACTTTACAGATCCATCAACAACAGAAGCTGTCTCAGCATTCCTTGCAAATAATGACAGTGGTAATGACAAATGTGGGACAGCTATCTTATTAAACCATATTTACAGCAAAGTAGCATTCAAAAACAAAATACATGAGTAAAGGATCCCTTGCCATTTGCTCCACAAAAAGGTTAATCAGTGTGCTGCTTCTTTGTTTTCAAACACCGATGGAGAGGTAAAAATATACAAGAGCAGTTTGTTGCAATAAACTATTACTTAATTGCATAATTATCTAAAAACAATTGTAAAAGACATTCCACCTTGTTTAAACTTGGACTAAAATAGCTGTTTTAAAACTAGATGGTATAGTGGAGGTTGGGTAAAGTTTTTTTTAGGGTGGCAGAGAAAGATACTGTCTCTTAAAGATGAAACCTTTTTAATGGACTTTTTTCTTCAAAAGAGAATCTGGCCCAAACATGCAAATGATGTTTCAACACAAAAGCAACAAAAGAGATGACTCGTTCCAAAGTCTTGTTCTTGCCGCACACACATCTTTCTTTATATTCTCCACGGTAGGTCACCAGCTCGCAACACAGCAGCTTACTTAACCAGAAATGAGCTGGACCTGTTTGTTATAATTATAACTTTATTCACATAGCATTTCCAATATGTGTTATTGTTGCATGCAGATATCTCAGAAATATAGAATTATTGCAAATCTGCATTTAGTATTTTCCAAATGCACATCAGTACGTTTAGCATGTTTGAACAAAATAAATTCCCGCTTTTATCTGTACTTAGTACTTGTGCTTGTTTGATTGGGTAGCAAATCCTCAGTTGTGCACCATGGGTTAGCTTTTCTCCAATGGTTTTTAGTCACCTGTCTTTACTGATCACTGGATAATCAGTACGTTTCTGTCTAAAGACCTGAACAGAACAGCACAGAGGGAAGTCAGCATGGTGGTGGTAGCAAACTTGCTGTCCCAGCAGTCTAGATATGTTACTGATATTGGGGACTCTCTGCATGCAGGCACCATGCCGAGACTTCTAGTTTTTGCCCTGATGGCAAGAACTCTAGAACTCTCCATTAATCTGTGCTTAAGCTGCCTGACTTCAAAAACAGATGCTTGAGGAGGATAAGGCAAGTCAGTGGGAGAGAAGGTACCTAAGCCTCAGTTAGATAAGGTGAAAAAAGTGGCAGCGTTGCAGCGTACCGAATCAGCTGCAAACGACTTCATGGGAAATGTGTTTTGTTATCATCTCACCTTTGTCTGTGAGTTAATTATAATGTCACCACAGCTTCTTTTTGGCAATGTCATGAAATGCTGATATTTCAGTGTGTGTCAATGTGTGTGCATGTATATATGTGAAGGAAGGGGGTGGGGAGAGTTGGGTTTGTTTCTTGCTTTGTTTTGGTATGTGACAACAGTTTTAATTTACTTCAAAGTCTATATTATTGTTTAGAGAAAAATATTAGGATTATGCAAACATTGCACATCCCTAAGTGCATGTTTGCATGACAAAAATGTCATCACGCCTTTGCTCTGGACTCTGCTAACTACAAAAAAATTCCTTGTGACAACATGGATGTTTCTATGGATTTGTGCTGCAGATGCTTAGTAGATGTTTTAAACATACTGATCTGCTTTATTGCATTATAATGCAAGACTCACTGGGTATTAGAAAAAAAACTGCTCCCGTCCTGCTGCTTCTGTTAATAAAGATGAGGTCCTCTTGTAGATATATCAACAACAGCAAATATTTACCAGATGTAATCACAGAGGGATCGTGATAGTTATAGTTCTTTTAAACACCACTACTATTATCAGAATTCAACAACTTTCCATAGCCTGAATGCCTTCCATCTCAATAGTTTCAAAAACAATGTTTAGAATCAATAGATGTTCCTACAGAATCAGCTTCTCTGAAAGAAAGCAAAGAAAGCAGAGCCAGAGTCAACTTGAAGTCTTTAAACACCTTTTTTAACCGTGCAATCTTTATCTCTGATCTAATCTGTTTATCTGATGCTCTTTAAGCTGAGAAGGGAGTTTATTTGGTGGTGGATAATCTGAAAGTTCACCTACAGTTGAGCACTCTGGATTGCATGGAAATGTCTTGCTTTCACAGTACAGTGTGGTAAGGTCACTTTCTGGTTTGTTATAAAAGAAGGAAGGGCCAACATTTTCAAAGAATGGAACATTCACTACTGTGTGTGTAGCTCGACCAGCAACCAAACTATAAAAGGAAGGCAGCTATCATTGCTGTGAGTCTGCTGATTTATTCCACCGCTACAGCTCCATAATGAAAATACCGGCTTAATTTCTCACAGCTTCTATTTGCTGAAATCATTGCATAACCGAGTAGTTTGTTATTTTTCTTGGGTTACTGTGACTCCATTACATCTTCAGAAGGCAAACATTTGTTTTTATACTATATCTAAGTACTTAACTATTTTTGCATGTCTATACACACCTTTAACAGCCTTTACTAGAGGTACTAGATACATATCATCCTGTAGATAGCCAAGGTCAAAAGAATTTGATCAACCATAAGGATAACCCCATCAACATTTTTCTCCAGTGGAAGATAAGCCCTCCTTCTCATTTGTGTCGCCAATGGACCAGAGAAACTGAAGCGATCTGTGCAGATCGTGTGATAATCTTTGGGTCATATGACCAATGTAAAAGGTCTAATCAATAGATGTCCTCATGCTTTCAGTTTGAGTGCATCATTTATTATTCAGCGGTTTTATATATGCATATTGGATAGCAAATGAGTGTTTTTTGTGTTCTGTTGTTTGTCTGCTTGTAGTAAAAATGTTCACTTACCACATCTGAGTGTGAAGTCTTCCTTTCACATAAAGTGTTGCATTGTTTTTCCTGATTAAATGTAATGTGCATCATCATTTGTCCTTTAGTCACTGTGAGCATTTGCATTTTATGTTATTATCCCCGAGGAGCCTGTTTAATGGTCTGAGACAGTCTGGTCAACAGATCTCTTGATGAAAGTTTATTTCTGTTGGATTATACATTTGCCAGGAAAGGTGTAGCACCACTGAACAATGGGCAGTTTCTGCTGGTATACAACTGCATTGGCAAATTTAAGCATTGTCTAAAAGTCAGTAATCAAACAAGGTAGCAAATCTTATGCAAACTATTCCCATATCTTCCCTGTGTTTGTCTGTTGGTTTGCAAATGTTATCATGTTTAGTTTTCAAGTTCATTTGTGTCAGACACGTAATCTGTCACTCATACCTGACATGTTTTGACAGTACCTCTGATGAAGATGGAAGGGTTACCCAAAATAAACTTTGTTTGCTTTGATTAACAGCCTTGCAAAACTGACGGCCTGCTGATGGCAATGGAGCTAGGTCAACAGCTGATTTATGCAATAATATTTGTAGTCAAATTACAGAGTGGGGTATTACAGGTTTATTTATATCCAGTCTCCATTCTTTACACACTAGAGTATACAGTTAATAGTATTAGCCTCACAGTTTAGACAGCTGGCATTGAAGGATGTGCTATAGACATGTCTCCATATTAAAGCCAAAAGATTAGTTTGTTGTTGTTTTTTTTTAACCTGCACATGGAAATATTTATTTTCCTGTGTCATTTGTAGATACTAGCTCTAATTGGTTGCTTTTCACAAGAGTAGTTTTAGTACAGCTGGATAATCTTGTCTCTTGTCAGATAAATAGAGGTTGAGACCCAGGGATACCAGGGATTTGGGGGGGTTTAGGTTGCATATCATTGCGGATTAAATGATGTCCAATATTATTTCAGAATTATGTCTCACACTTAAAGTAGACACTTGTAATCACAGCTCGTGCACATTCTCTTTGCTTCCCAGTGGCTCCAAGCAGTCATTTGCACTTCTAAAACCAGTCCATGGGGTGATCTTGTCTCAGGTCAAGGGTGTGGGATACGTGATGAGCATTATGGAATTCAGCACTTTCCCCATGGCCCTGCGCGTCATAAAAGTGCCATGCTGCACACTCCTCACGCATGCATAGATTCCACACACAAATGTACATAGAAACTCCCCATGGAATTTTTGACCCTTAACCCTTATACTTCCAGACAGTAATTAAAGGCAGTGTATTATGTGACATTGTGCAGCTGGACCAATGAAGATAGGGACTGACACATGGGGCAAAGGGACCTCCGGGACCAATGTTATGTCCAAAATAGACCTTGGAGATTAGTGGTGATACTGAAAGAGACCCAACACATGTGCAAAGGTGTCCCAGCTTGACATGATTTTACGTTAAGGCTGCCAGCATCCTCTTCCATAATGACAAAATTCCTGTGACCATGAAGGTTAACCGACATCTCCCAAAGACTTGACTAAATTCCGCTGAATCCATCTCAATTGGTTTTGAGGGTTTTAAATGACTTGGTCTGGTCAGGGATCAAGAATAACATTCCTGCAAGCTGTCAGCAACATTCATTTTATGTAACTATGTTGGGAGAACTGGTGCAATTTCAGTTTCCTTTTTATTCACTAAAGTTTTGTTTCCTAGTACAGAGGTGATCCAAGTTTCTGAATTTTGTAGAAGTGTAATAATTCTACATCAATACATTATCAGCTCCCCATGCAAATCCTAAAGGTTAATTAAGAGAACACAATCAACTAAATGAAACAAAAATATCAAGGTTTTTTTAGAGAAGGATCTGTGACTGGCTCAAGTATGTAGAATTTTGCTCCTGGCATCTGTTTTGACTCCTTTACACCGCTGTAACTACAGCTTGACATTTATATAACATGTCAATCGGGCCCTGGCTTAAAGGTATTCTAGCTCCATCCTCTGTATGAAAAAGCTTCAAACTCCAGGATGTTGGTCAGTTTCCTCACTCAAACTTCTTGCCTGAGGTTATTTCAAAACATATTTATTGGATCAAGTTCAGTACTTTGACTCAGCCATTGCAAAACATTAACTTTATCCTCCTAAAATCATTCTTTGGCCTGTCAGAGATGTTGTCTTGCTTCATGACCCACTTTCTGATGAAATTCATATTTATTTCCTGGCAGTTTTCTGGAAAATTTTCTGATATTAATGAATAAATGAACAAATGAACCTTCATAAATCCCTTGAAAGAAATGATAATGTTGTTACAGGGCTTTAAAAAAATAACAGTCAAACTCTTATCCTATAGTAATGGCCACTTGCAAGAACTGTTCCATGTACCTTTCTGTCTTCTATGATACTTGAAGAAGCGTCTCACTAAACACTGTTATTTCATCACTGAGCATTGTAGAGGGTGTGAAGAATTGTCCATTATGTTCAGCTGCTTGTGCAGCTTTCTTCTCTGTACAATCAGCTCCAGGGGCTCCGGAGTTATCCCCGGCACAGAAGCAACCTTGGTGATCAGTTTGTACAGTTTCTTTAAGTCTCTGGCGCAGAGGTTGCTGTCCAAACGGATGACTGCAAAGAAGAATGCTCTTTCCATAACGGAAGAGGTGTAACATTTTGCCGATACTGAAGGGTCTCAACTTCCGAGAGAAGTAAAAGTTCTCCTCCATTCCTTCTTATATATAGTTACTGGGATTTATTAGTCTGTTTTCCAGCCGGACTCTTGGTATTTCTATTCCTGCACCATCTCCACCGCTTTAATTCCTCATATAAGTCCATTTTATTCAATTCAACTTTATTTGTATAGCCCCATTTCAGGACAATCTCAAGGTCTTCACAGAGATCAGCCTATTCATAAAAATAGCCTATTTAAGGAAACCAACAAGATAGCATGGAATCTTTATTTCAATTAAATCTCTCATCCTGACAGATTAAATAGAGGTTAACATACACGGCAGCTTCTATCCAAGAAGACCTGCAGATAAGTGTCAATTAAGAAATAAGACCTGCAGAAAAAGGAGAAATAGGTTAATGATGCCAGTACTGTCCGATACATGAAAAATGGGCAGCAGAGAAAACAACAGTAAGTGCTCAATGTATCATGGAATGTTCCCATGGTGAGATAATTAATAGGCAGCTAGACTATCCCTAACTATAAGATTTGTTAAAAAGAAAGGTTTTAAGTTTGATTTTGAGCTTGATAGCTGAAGGCTCTTCCTCCCATTGGTTTCTTATAGGCTCTGGGAACCACAAGTAGACCTACAGTCTGAGAACGAAGTGCTCTGTTTGGAATATATGGAACTAAGAGATCTCTGATATTCAATGGAGCTTGGTCATGGAGAGCTTTATATGTAAGGAGAAGGATTTTAAACTCTATCCTAAATTTAACATGACCTAACTATAACAAAAAGTAAATAAATTAAATTAAAATACTCCAGGAAACTCCACTAAAAGTAACTAAAATGCCTTTATTGCTATGATATAATTATAGTTTAAATGCCAATGTGTTTCAACTCACTGGCCTTTGTCAGGGAGTCAAGCAGACTCGATGAGTCCAAGGTGTCTTTATAGTAGAATTCCACCAATGCAAACTCTACATGTAAACCTCTACATGTAATTAAACAAAAATCTTTCTTCCCAGGAAACCCGAAAAAATACAGCAAGAACAGCAAACATGGATATCTACCTAAAGTAGGAGTGAGAGGAGGAAGTCAAAAGCAGAAAAATTTGGCCATTTCACAACATTACTACAGAAGTCATTCAACCTAACATTTTACTATTTGTCTTTATTGCTTTAAATAGTCAGAGTTCCTCATACATTTGTAAAATGTATTTCTTTGTGTATGCTTTTTTATGGAAGTTAAACTCTTTTTGATAAACATCAACATTATGAACAATTACAACTAAAAAAGAAAGATGGACCGAAATTGCAAAAAAAGGTTAAATAAATCATTTGCATGGTCCTTTAGCTAACAAGTGGTTAGTTGTTGAAGATGGGATTTTCTGTTTTTCTCTATGTGGTCCAGGATCATGTTAGTTTAGCTGAAGAAGTTTATCAGTCTAGAGGGGTTTATCAGTTTAATCTGCCTTTTAGATAGGTCACATAAAACATCTATTCACTGTAGCAAGTTGATTTTAATTGCTTCAGACAAGTAGCAGGTACTATGTGTAGCTCTGAGTTAGGAAAGAGGGAAGCTGTAAGGTGAGTGTTAGCATCTAACCACTTCCATCCATCCATCCATTTTCTACCGCTTATTCCCAAACGGGGTCGCAGGGGTGCTGAAGCCAATCCCAGCAGCCAACGGGCGAGAGGCGGGAAACACCCTAGACAGGTCGCCAGTCTATCACAGGGCCACACACATAGACGAACAACCACGCATACACACACTCACACCTAAGGTCAATTTAGAGTCCCCAGACAGCCTATCATCAAACCACTTATATTAGCAAAATATTATCAGTGATCAGACTATTATTTTGTTTAATAAATTCTTGTTCACTAGTAAGCAATCTGTTACCTTGTGTCTCAGATGCATCCATCTATCATAAAATAAGATCCCAATGTGGAATGAAAATCTTACCATCTTCTACTACCAGATGTTCAAGGGCAAGCAGCACAAAGATTATGTTGGGAAATCAAGCATTACGCATTAACCCTTTAACACCCAATCCATTGAGTTACACAGATTTGTTTTTTTGTTTTTATAATAAGAAAATGCCATCTTTGGGGGGTTGCTTATTCCGAATTTGAGCTGTTTTCACAAGTAATGTGAAAAATATATCTCTGTTGTCTAAAACTATGTCCTTGGAATACACCAGGATCCATAAAATAATCTAAAGTTTTTATAAAGATAACAGATTCCACACTCACGCTTTACAGTATTATTTTCATCACCAACAATCAACTAAAATGTATTCTTTTTTATACTTTATAACTATCAGGAAATTTTTTTTCCTAAAACAGTATTGGACATTTTTTTCTAGTAACTAGCTGAGTAATGGCTTGTTTTTGCCGTTTTCACTTTTCAGTCATCATGGAGGCTGACCAATCCTTTGTTTTCCAGAGATCGGATGAAGACAACTTTTAAACAAATTCTATTCGAAGTAAAATTATTTATCTTTAACAAGACCTATGCCATCCCAACCCTCAAATAGACACATACAATAATATGAAGCCGCACACATTCAGTCCCAAAGCTCCACCTGGTGTGGAAACGTTGAACTAGCCTTGTATGACATCAGGACAGGATTCATCCTCACGTCATGACCGTTTATTTGCACTTGATTTGAAGTTAAAAAATTAGACAAATAGCTCCACAGAAATAGCCAAAAATCGAATTTTTCGTGCATAAAACGCCACCTACTGAGGAAACCATAAATCCAATAATCGAGAAATTTGATACAGGTCGTCCTCTTGGAGACCTAAACATATATACCGAGTATCAAAATCAATTGTGAAAATAGTTTGAGTTATCACGCTCCTACGACACTCTGCGTTCGGGGAAATAATTTAAGGTTCACCTTCAGCTCCTTTACTCTCCTTCCTCTCATCTGCAAAAAAGCTACAACTAAATGCTCCAACCCATTAATGACCAGTGCCTTTATGCCTCAGGGTCACATTATAGGAGAGGGGCTTATCTGCCGCAGCTCAGCTGATCATCTTCTCAGAGAGGAAGACCAGCGTTAAACCTCTCACCTTAACTTTTCACATCGAGCAGCCGTTCCTTGCTTTTAAATTGTATTTATTTAAAGAATCATATGCTGTTATATTGATTATTTTGGTAAAATAAAAAGAAGACTGCACTATGTGGTAGAAATGTCATATCTATACATAGATATACAGGTATAGGATGGTGAATAAAGAGCAGTAAAAGAGACGACTGGTCTTAGTCTCTATCAGAGAAGGTGACGTATAGGTTGCTGTTGCAGTGGAAGTCATTTATTCCTGTAAAATATCTAAAGAAAAACGTGCTTTATGTAGAACGGCATAAGGCAGGATTGGATCATTTCATTATTTTTTCAGATGTTACAAATACAAAAAAAAAAAAAAACACAAACAGATGCCAAATTCAAAAACATTTATTATTTAATCCTGTAAGCAACAATCATCCACTGCTCCCTTGCCATGACCAATACAGTATGTGGAACATGTTTGTATCCTAGCAACGCGCTGATTCGGACCAGAATTGTATTGAAATATATCAGCCTCTTTGTCCACCATTTCCCCTGATGCTGGGTACTCTTGGCAGATAGTGGAATCTATAATGGATTATCTCATTTTAATCACTAACAGCCACACATACAGAAATATACTGAAAGAAAGCAATGTCATCACTCTTCAAAGAACTATTTAGGTTACAAAAAAACATATCCCCTGTCCAAACTGCATAATTGTGCTCTGCTATTTTATTGATTTATCTTTTATTATAATATAAACCTCTGTTCATTTGTTGCATGTGTCATGAGTTACAGTAGCGAGCTGCAATTGGAGGGTTGTTGGCACTGTTGTCACTCAGCTAATTCTGCAACACTAACTTGATATGTTACGTCAACATCTCAACTCAGTGTTGCAGGACTAAACTGCCCTGGTTTGATTTCTGGGATAAGAGAAAGTAAAATTGACAAGGACATCAAAGTATCTAGAGAGAGGCCTTTGGTTGCTTAGAAGTTGCCCTGAGATTCTTTGTAGCACTGCGAAGTCCTTGTTCTGCAAGTCACCATTGTTGGTCAACCGCTCTGCTTGTCATGGTAATCCTATCTGAATTCCTCTTTTTTGGTTTCATAATCATATGCTCCAATGTGTTTCAAACTTTAAACTTTATGAAAATAACTTTTTATCCTATAGTGCATTAGCCAATGCACAACCACAGCCTTAGAG
The DNA here is from genome assembly GCA_037177515.1 of Pseudomugil tenellus. Taxonomy (NCBI): domain Eukaryota; kingdom Metazoa; phylum Chordata; class Actinopteri; order Atheriniformes; family Pseudomugilidae; genus Pseudomugil; species Pseudomugil tenellus. The sequence continues at coordinate 19,733,391 of JBAMHX010000009.1, read as the reverse complement.
AGTCTGAGAGAATCATTTCTTCTCTGCTCTGGTTTGGCAGCTGATCAGACAACACTTACCATTCTGTGTTACCTGCAGCCATCTTTTATGTGTCGAAAAGTCATAAAATGTAAAAATTTTAGAAATCCAATTCAATTGGATGAATGCCTTCAAAAATACCATCCAAATAACTTTTCTGTCATTGTTTGGCTCCACATATATAGATGGTGATGTGTTTGTTTTTATTAAAATCTATTTGACATGAAGTCTCATCACAGTAATAGAGTCAATGACAACATTGATGACAAACAGTCGTGGGTTTTTAGAATCAGCTAGAGAGAGAGGGTTGAGCCCTATGGGACTTAAATGCTGAGAACCAGCCTGGAGAAGGTGTGAAGCAGGTAATGCTTAAGCCCACAGAATTTGTAAACTCAATTGACAAATGAGTTTCACAGGGAAGTCTATATTGTAAACTTAGCTGAAATAAACAAACACCAATCTGATGTACAAGCTGGTATTTTCAAGCTGTGAGGGAGAGTGGGGAGCAGTGGAGGTGGTATCCTCTATGGACCTGTTGACCCCAACTGCAGAACGGTGAGGTCCAAGGCTGGCTTGGATGCTGTCTTTGATGTACTAGAGAAGCAGCTTTTCAGTGCACTTTATCAGAGAAGGGGTGAGTGCCACAGGACAGTGCTTGTTTAGATTGGACACAGCAGACTTTTTAGGATCAGGGATGATGCTGGCTGTCTTCATGCAGGTGAAATATATATTCCTGCACCAGTGATATTTTAGAAAAATCAAGAATAAGATCCTTTAGCTTGGCTCTAGTTTGTATGACATGGCCAGGGATATTAAAAAGACTTGCATGGTTGCACAGAAATTAATTTACCATATCTATATCGAATTGTGTGAAAATATTATATTTTGCCCATTTTTACATACCTGATTATAATGTATTGCAAGTAGACCATTTTTATCTTTGATTCTATTAAGTTTCCTAAAAGAGGTATTATAGATACTTCAGTTATCCTCACTGTGCAAAGCAAACCATTTTTTTTAATCAGGTCACCCACTGTTGTGTGAAGACAATGAGCTCCATTATCACAAAGTACGTTATTATATCTCTCAGTGCTCCCTTGACTCGTGTTTGCCAGCGAGCATCATTAAAATTCACAGCTGGGCATTTTATCAGCTTTTTGGCAGACAAGGAGTCATTTTGGGTGCATTGTCTCAGAGGGAAAAATGATGTGTGGCTCTGGTTTGGAGGATAATTCAGAACCGAATTTGTATTGGCGCATGAGAGTGTGGGCAAGTTCTGACTCATGCTGCAGATTTGGAGGATTAGAAGTACAACAATGGGAATCTTTCAGGAACTAAGATAAGCATATTGTGAAAAGACATAGGCAGTGGTTATGCCAGAAACTTCCCCTGGACCAACAGATAAGAACCTAAGATATGGTTTTAGAAACCATCTGAACTGAAAAATTAATTAAACACTGAACATCTGAAACCCTCTGACAAAGATGAAGAAAACATCTAGTTTCAGGAAAAAAAAAAGAAAAACAAAACATTTGAGTTCAAAGAAATTACAGCAGGAGCCAAAAACATTTTATTTTTCTAGCACATTGTATGCATTTCTAAGAAGAAAGACACAATGCAATGTCCGGTCTGTAAAAAGTCACAACAGTCTGCAGACTTAGCAATGCACATGTAGTAAATCATCTGCAAGCTGCTACCTGGAAAATAATATTCATTACTTGTGAGTTCTTCCTGGCACCAAATACATTTCAATGTTTCACAAATTAACTGAGTGCCAGCCTACAGACTTGTTTCGATGCAATTTGTCATGCCAGCTTCATTTGCCCCATTTAAAGTGGCAATTAGAAATTGGCTGCGCAGGCTGAGCCCTGGGGTAAGTCACACAAGATACAGTTCTCGACCTCCGCAACCGCCAATACTCAGCTGCCAGTGTACTCAGTGATCATCAAGAGCGTTACATTTCTGCACCCTGAAGGATGCTCAACATGTGTGTCCCCCAGGTCTAATCCACAGATGCATTCTGCTTCATTAACATTTCAAAATGCAGAATTACCTGTCAGGGCACTGTCTCTTAACACATAGATTGTCATTAAATGAAACTCAAGCTATTTGTAGGTTCATTAATTGCACCCTTTCACACACCACTTCCCTCTCGCTGGAACAAAGGGAAGGTGAACAAGGACTTCCATTTTTGCTGTACATCAATGTCAGATTACAGTAGTCCTGGCTTCGACTTGCCTCCCTTGTGCTCTCTGTGCACCCTAGAGATGTGTGATTAATTATAATAAAACGGGAATGGGGTGGGCATGCCATTCATGTTTGTGTATTTTCTCCTGTCACCTTTAACTGCATCCAAAAGTCAAGGCTGTGAAATCGGAGGAATTTTCATGATCGTTACACGTCTTGTTTTAAACTCACAAATTTCACATCTAGTTCATTAAGGGGAGGTTTGATGTGTCATTCAAAATATCCAATGTCCATTTCCTTCAGACAGCTGAATGTTCCACTGCAATTAGTTTGGAGGGTGATGCTGGTCTGGAGTCACCATTCTGGTATTGTTGAGCTCTAATGAGTAACTGGAACATACGTGGCTGTTTGCTGGGGAATGTGATACTTTACTGTACATTAGGCACAGCAGATGATAAAAGTGAAGTTGTGGGAAAATAGAAGAGGATGCCATTTCTCACTTATCAAAAACATAAGCTAATGAGCCACTCAGAGTTGACCTGCAAATATTACTCTCTACTTTGTGTTGTGTGTGTTTGTGTGTGTGTGCTGTTTATATCCATCTAGATAAATAACTGAATAATGGAATAGCTTAATTTTCTGCTTAAATAGAATTGTTTAAGCAAATTCCTCCACATGTGGTGCACATATACACATACAGAAACAATCCATCATGTATATATGTTCAAAACAGCATGTAACTACCATGACTACTCTGTCACATTTAATATTTTGATTAAAGTCATAAATGATACTACCCCCATGTATCACACTTCTTATTAACACTTGAAAATCACATTTAAGCATAACAAATCACAAAGCCAAAGAAGCTAATGAAAATGTATAAGACTACGTCCCCTTGTTGAATGAGACAAATTTGATCTCTATCTTTCAGTTAAATGTATGTCTGAAGTGTCATGACCCCTTAATGGAACCTACTTCAGATATGTTCCCATAAAAGCCATGAAAATAGTTCTGCCTGTTTTATGTCTGCACAAATAGGTGCTTTTTCGATATAATAAACAAACAGGCAGTTTTCAGAGGTCATCACCCCGAGTGCATAATGGAAGAAGAGCTCTGCTGGCATAATAAACTTTTGGTGTGTCTGCATCTGATAAGAGCTGTGGTTTTATCCTTTTTTTTCACAGCTTCATTAATCTGTGAGTGTTGTATTTTTCCAGACCTGTTAAATATTGCAGTTTTTTCAGTCGGTTTAGGTGCAGATGTGCATTTAAAGGTCTCTTCATTATCTGCCATTCAAGTTAAAGAACAAAGATGATATCAAGCAGTTAACACACCATATATATGAGAGACCTGGAACAAGCTGCATACAGCTAAATTATTAACACAGGAATGTTGGATGACACATTACCACAACGAATGATAGGAGGGGGTACTCATTTGAATTGATTTCACTGAGCTTTGGCTTCACATAAATAAGCTAAAAAAGTTTGACCTCCTCACACTGGACAACACTGTGAAGGCAAGCTAGGTGTTAAAATGTTATCCCAGCACAAGACAACCAACAAGCCTGTCTTTCACTGATATTTCTTGTGACGAGTCCTGCTCCAGGCAGTGGAGATGACACAACCGTTTCTATGAAAAGGTCACAGATTTTATCTGCACTTCACTGAGAAGACAGCAAAAATCAGGTTATATATTGTTTATCTGATGTTGTGGAGCTGCTTAAACTGTGTTGTTTTCCAAAACCTAACCAGTTAGTTTTATAGATGGCTTGGAATCAAACAGTAACCCAAAAAAATGTAGCAGTCTGAAAAATGCCGCTATAAATTTTGCTCAAGCTCTACTTGAATCCAACTAAGTACTCATTTGTATGTGGAAATGCATCTGTCTGTCTGTCATTACAAAAGCTGCTATTGGACTTTTTAGAACATTGTTTCCTTAAACCATGTCATTTTAACACATTGAAAGCCTGCACCAGTTAATGCAGTGTCAGAGTTATAATAAATCATTTCATATTTGCCTTATAGTTATTTTAACTAACCATTTTCATTTTGTATTGTTACAATTAATTCAGGTCACTTACAAATAAGTAGTTAGAAAAAGTGACCGTCACGTTTCCATCAGTAGTCAAATGTCATTTCCCAGGTTTGATCTTTACTACTTTAGTGTGCACCAGGATTAGCACAG
>JBAMHX010000009.1:19712356-19723483 GCA_037177515.1 Pseudomugil tenellus | reverse complement strand
TGCATACGCAATCTTAGTAAATCGCGTATTAAATTTGGTCCCGCCCCACGCGCTAAATCTTGACTGACACACGCAAACTAGTACACGCAACCCGAGAGCTTAGTAAATGTGGCCCTTAAAATGAGATCTTAGTAAATTCGCCCCTTTGTGTTTTAAATGTACTTTATAAATAAACTTGAGCTTTACTCTATGTTGGGATAAAAACATTGTTCAGATAAGTACAACTTACTAATTTTTTTTATGTTTTCTACATTGGGCTAAACTCAGCATAGAAAAGATTTAAATGTTAGCTTAAATCTAGCTTTGGTGTTGTAGTGTTCCTAACCACATACTTTCTAAATGTGTGAAGCTAACCAAGTGAAATAAGTATATTTGACCCAAGCTACAATGTGATTTAAACAAAACAGTAAATAAAAGAAAAATAAATAAAGTATAGTAGCTAAGACAATACAGACTCAAATCTCGCACACTTTCCATCTTTAAACCCAAATGTTACTTTTAATGGCAGTTTTATGAAAGGCTGAGAATAAAATTGCTTTATGAATTCAGTCACATCGGTCACTGTCTATTGTGAGCAAAATTGCTTTTATTATTGCATTAGGTATCACAATTACCAGACTTATTGGAGGATTCCACCAAAGAAATTTTTAGATCACTGCTGAAAAACACAAACCTTAACTGCACTGATGAAGGTTTGTACTTCTAAAACAAAGAATCCAAATATTTTTTCTCTGAACTTTTTTAACTTTTTCCACCAAACTTACATCCTTTTAACTTGGTATAAACCCCTTGGGGTTATTTGCATATTACAGCTTGCAAATGCATAGCTTTATTGTCTCAAGACATGGGCATGCAACACCTCAAACAAAAGTAAAATATGCAATGCATTTACAGTCACCATGCCTATCCATAACTCAAGGTACATAATTTTGGCCGTAAGGTTTTCATTTTGGCACCCATATACTAACGCAAAGAAGAAGCAAGCTGTGTCTACAGTTGTTTAAGAAAGTTTCACTAACTGCCAAGAAAGAAAATAATAAAATGAAAACAAAATTAACAGTTACTGATTACTGTTTTGAAACTGTAAATAAAAGCAAAAAAGACACAGTCATTTTATAGTCTTATTTAATTGACATGAAATATTAAACTAAATAACTTGTTAATGTGAATTCTGAACTCAGTAAAACTGAATTTGCTTTTATCTTGACAAATTTAATTGAATAGCATTTTATAAATCAAGAGGTGAAATTTGATGGTTATTGTGTATTAGATGTTATTATTGTACAAAAGAGTAAAAATGAAAGCCGGAAAATCATGAGTGCCATCCTAAAGGAGCGTAATTTTAAATTGTTTCTTTGATCTGTGTCAGTTCTTATTGAATGAGAGATGAAGAACTATCCAACTGAAGACAGTCCTCTTTTTTTAAACAGTTTGTTTTCTCAATGGTGTAAAGTGTTGCCCGTAGAATTTAGTAAGGCAAGGCAAGGCAAATATATATGTTGTAGCATAATTGAAAAACAATATTATTTAAATTCATGGACTAGTTTTTCCAGGTCCTGCTGTGACATCAGATCTTTTACCCTTGATATATTCTTGAGGCGATAATAGGCTGACTTTATTATTCACTTCATGTGTTTTAAAATTTAGGTCTGAGTCCATCACTACAGTCAGATTTCTTGCCTGATTGGTGATTTTTAGTTGTATAGTGTGAAGCTCTGTGATTACCTCTAATTGATTCTATTTGGCTCCAAAAACAGTCACCTCAGATTTTTTTTTTTTTTTTTTGCTAAAGAAAATTTAGGCTCATTAATCTCCTCATTGCGTTTACACAGATCCTGCACAAGACTTCGGTCTCCTGGTGACACTGTAATATAAACCTGTGTGTCATCAGCATAGCTATAGTAACCAATGCTATTCTGTATGACTTGTGTCAGTGGAAGCACAGAAGAGACCCCGGAATGGAACCTTGGGGAACTTCACATGTAACTCTTGTTTTTTCAGATGTGAAGGTACTTGTTACTTGTTCTCTAAGAATGCTTTGAACCAATTTAGTACAGTGCCAGAGAGGCCCACCTGCTACACTTGAGAGCTGTGTAAAATGTCAGACTGACATCCAATAAAACCAAAACAGACATTTTTCTATTGTCTGAATGCAAAAATATGTCATTAATGACTTTGGTCAGATCAGTCTCAGTGCTGTGGTGCTGTCTAAAACCTGTCCGGAAGATGTCATAGCTGTTGTTTTATGTTTGAAAAATCATTTAGATGATTAAAACAGCTATTTCAATTATCCTATTTAGAAATGGAAGATCAATGGAAGTACCTTGCCTAGCAGTCTTATTTCTACAAACATTTCTGGCTGCAGTCCTCTCCACAGCTTTAACAGACCATTCAGTTCTTTTGTCAATGGTTTGGTTGCTGATGCCCCAACAGATACAGTAGGACAGCAAGCTGTAAGGACTGATGGACCAAAACTTAATCTTACCATTCAAATGGTGATTTTGTCCCCCCTATTTAAAAAAATTTCATTTTTACTGACATTCAATTTCTACTTGTGTTTTTGTAGTTTTGTGTGTGTTACTCTAAAGGGAATCAGTTATGAAAATATTTTACAAGGTTTTAAGGCCATTAAGCTTAAATGTTGGAAATATAGAACAATAAATCTTTTTTGTGCTAAGATCCATTTTCTTGTTTGCTTATTACAATATGGCTGGCTGAGAGATTTGTGGAGATTGAAGTGATATGATAAGTGGTTACATCATGATAAAGCAGTAGAGTAATTATAGAACTGACTGAAGGAAATGAAAAAAGACTCAGAGGCCTTGCAATGCCTGTGTGTATGATTAGAAGAAAGTGGAGTGTTTCTAAGTAAAGTGCAGAATTTTCATGATGTTTTCTCTTGCTGTTGTCCCTGTCTTGTGGTCGCATTGACAGAAAAGAAATTTGTCATTAGAGAAAATGCATGTGTGACCATTTATTTTGACTGTGCGTAATTTCCTGCTGTGATAGATGTCATTTCCTCATGAAGATGTTTACTACTCACTAAGAGCTTACAAGGAATGTATTTGTATTATTTATTGTATTATTGTATTATTTTCATTTTAAATTTTGTTCTGCAGGTACCACTAAATAATTCAGCTTTGAGATAAAACCTTTACCATTTTGTGAAATGTATTTATGCTACACTTTCATTTCTAGTAAGTTTATTATATTTTGGTGGTGGTTTAGAAACAGAACCTGTACTCAGATTTCAAAAGAATCAATCTTGAGTCATCATTCTTATTATGCATCAACCTTATTTTAGCTCTCTATTTTGTCTGCATATTCCATCTTTGTCTCAGTGTTCAGCGCTCACTACTTGCCTCCCTGCACAAGTCCTTAGATCTTCCCTGTAATGAGTACATTCTTACTGTTGGAAGGTTAATGGCAGACAGAAAGGTACCTGACAAATCCAAAACCTCATGACTCCTCAGGCCATTTCACACAGAATCTTGCCTTTTTCTTTTTTTTTCTACTGGAAGGAGAGTCCATTCACTGTGTGAATGAGTCAGGTAAATCCAATTCCAAAAGGCAATGGGATTTGAGATGGAGAGCAAATTGCACCAAGGTGATGCTGGACTGGTCAAGAGACCCTTGAGGAAAAAAAAAGTCAGCTCGTTTCTACACAATAGAGGACACTGCTGTTATCTTTGCTGTTAGTCGTGTTTTTATAATTGATTTCCCCCCACGGCACAATGGCTGAGCAATAATGAAAAGCCTGTCATTCCTGTTCTTTTGTGTTGTACGTTGATGAGGTCATTTGCTCAAGGTGGCCAGCGCTACAGTCTGCATGGGCCACGAGGTGGACGGTCAGTTGAGGACAGATAAGCAATCTAAATCAAAGAAATCTGGTAAAAGTAAGAATACTGTAAATTCAAAACAGAACAAAGATTGATCATTTTGTGGTTGTTGGAATATGGGGTCATAACTTTTGCATGGTTGCCTAACAGCCATATGCTTATAAAGGGCTCATGGAGTGTTTTTCTGACTTTTTTGGCTTGTCTGTAAACTATGACAATATATTATCAGTTAACAAATGAAGCAAACTGCAGATATTTGCTGCTGCTCAAACACTTTATGCCACTTGTTTTTTTAGTTTGTACATATGTATATGAAGTATATATATTTAGTGTGAAATACTTCCTTGTGAGGTTTATTTCTCGGGCCATTATCATGACATAGTTCTCAGACTTTCCTGCATGATCAGTTACTTGAGTAGCCTAGAATTCCCTTCCACCATTTTGAATGAGCAAGGTTCACGGCAAAAAGAACATGATCCAGGAGCACTTCTTAGTGTAATGTTTAAAGTTGATTAATAGATGCCGACTGTCATTAAAGTTTGAAATGAAGGTACTACAGCACTGCAGGTATCATCACTTCTAAATGCCTGCAACAGGGAAATTAAAATATGTTTAATTAAAGAAGAAATAGTCATTAAAGATTTTATTGTTAACTCTATCTTGATTTATCTCAAAGACAATGTGTTGTAATCTGGGTACTTGGCAGATTAATGAATTTGATCAAAATATGATCATTAAAGCAGTACTTTTATTAACATCAATTAGTAAATAGGGTTTTATCTTCTCCTTCTTGTAATAGGTTTGTGCTATACTTTTGTCCCGTAATTACCCAAATGCAACTCAGACAAATGTGATTTCAGCAGTCGTTCTGAATATTTGTCACATTAACACACTTCAGTTTGTCACCTTCCAAGTCACTTGAACTAAAGCCAATTCAAGTATTTACTGAATTACAAGTAGAGGTAAGAGACCATATTTGGAGGTTATATTCTTCGTCATAAGGTAATCTGAAGCAATTTCATCCATTTTAATTTTATTCACAAGAAACTTTGGAAAAATAAAACATGATTCTCCCTGTTTAAACTGGGATTCAAATTATGTTTTTGTAGAGACCATTCTTTGAGCCTCAATTGAACCTCTTTGAACAATTACTTGGTATATTGTGCGCCAAGGATCATTATCCTGTTGAAGTATCTACTCCATATGAAAATTCAGATAGCTGGGCTCAGGTTATCTTCAAACACACTTTAAATTAAACAGAATTCAGTTCTAACAATGATAACAAGCTGCCCGACCTAAGGCAAGGAATCATTTCCCTTAATGTTCATTGGCACACTAGTTCCCCTGTTTTGGAATAAGAGTTCTTCCTACAGCCCATGTCTAATGTAGGTTGTATTTTGTGTAGCCTTAACGTACTTTGACACCAAACATGGAGAGTTATTGCAGATAAGATGTTGTGATTCTTGGAGACTTTGTTTTTAAATAAGATAGTCAGCTTTTGGTCAGAATGTCGTTGGGGATCTGGGAGAAATTTGCTGTTTTGTGAAGGGCACACATCTACAAAAAGAAAAAAATAGGTGTTGGCAATGTTCTTTTTTTATGGTCTCTGAGAGTGCTTTAGGTCCTGGCATGATAATAGCACACTCTTTAATCAGAAAGAGAACACCAGGTGCTGCATATCAGAGGTTTGAATAATATGTTTTACCTGTCACTCCTGGTTTAAATCAATGGTATCTTGTATATGGAGGAGAAAAACTGCTGAACAAAAGTCCTTTTGCCAAGAAATGTTTAAAAAGTGAAATAAAATAATATTTATCTTTTCATTTTTAACTGTATCAACTTATTTCAGTTTTTAATCAAAAATTGTATTTATTTATTAATTTATTCGGTTTTATTGATTCATATGTATGTCTTCATAATTTCTAATCATGCATGCTCTTCCATTGTTTAAATTCAAATTTATTTATTTATAAAGCACTTTTCATGTTGTACTGCAACTAAGGGCCGAATTTACAAAGATCTCATTTTGCGTGTAGTAATTTGCGTGTGGCATTTAGAATTTAGTGTGTGAGGCGGGGCCGTGATTAGTACGTGATCTACTAAGATTGCTCACGTAAATGACAGCGGGTGCAAAGTGTTGGAGACACTCCTATTTAAATAAGGATTTAGCGTGTGTCATGGTTTTCATGATGACAACTTTACAAAACCGCAAGCGAAAATACAACTTCTGATGGAATTAGAGGTCTTGGTGGAAGAAGCCAATAAAATGTCCAAAGAGCTACAGCAAAGAAAATTGACAGAAGCTCAAAGGAGCATTGGTTATGATGCCACATACGCGCTGCACATTCAACGAATGGGTGTGTTTTCGGTTTCTGTATATATGCTGAGAGTTTGCGGGAGGCATAAGCTGCACATGAGTGTAGTCAGTTGCTCCAATAACACCGGGGAATCCAGCTACCTAAACAAAAAAAAACTTGCTTTGTCTTATTCAAAGAATCTCGAGTGCGTGGAAACCTAATAAACCTTTCCATTAACTGTACACTGGAATGACCCAGATGCCAAAACTCTAGACTTGCCAGGAGTTTAGTTATTGCAGGTATTTCATGTCTTCTTCTTGTGTCTGGCTCCAAATCTGCGCTGAGTTTCTCCAACAGATCCAAAACAGCAAGGCTGGATAGGCAATATGTTTTAATAATTAGTTCCTCTCTCATTCCAAACATTTTAACACAAGGAGGAAATATGCGTTCTCTGCCGTCTTTGATTATTTCTATGTCTTTGTGTTGCAACAATCACTGCAGCCATGTGTGCGCAATTACGCATTGCCCCCATTTGCACGTCCTTTTGATACGTGCTAAATATAGACGCAGTTTCTATCAGCAAAATTACTTTAAGGTTTGATAAATCGCTTTGCGTGTGCTAAAATCATATATTTGCATGTTCTCCTCCCACTCCAAGCAAAATTGCTGTGAACACCCCAATTTACATATTCATACTTCAACGTACTAACTCGAGGAGGATGCACAATTTTGCACCTTTGGAAGACGCAAACCCTTTTACTCACTGTTAGTAGATCAGTTTGTACTTTTTTTAGCATGTGCATTGTGTTTGCACGCGTTTTAGGACAAACAAACCTGGCCCAAAGTGTTTTACACAATTATAAAAGGAAAAAAGCCAAACAAAAAAAAATAAGGATGTTGAATAGATACTAAAATCTACACACACAGAGACTCCCATTTCCCCCATTTTTCCGCTCCCCTTTTTCTAACCAAATAATGACTATAATTCTATTCTGTCTCTTAACATAAGAATAGACATACTAATAAAATGAAACATGATAAACATATTAAACGTCTTGTTAGACGCTGCTGTGAGGAAACAATATTTGGGGATCGATCTACACCAGGAACCAGCCTACCCGTGACCACGCACATACCACTGGATCACAGCAGGTTGGGGTACTGACAACGCCCAAAATGCTGTAGTGCAGAAACCTCCTTCAGCCCACCGAACAGGGCGATCACTGCATCAGCACTCCTGCAGACTGGGCATTTATATATATATATATATATATATGTTTCTCTTTTACAAATTTCTGCCTTATTATGTAAATTCGTGATCTTTATCTACTAGTCAAACAGGGCTGAGCAGATCATAGACTCTAAGTGCAGGGACGACTTTATAGTGCGGGCCAGCCTGGCCTCAAACAATGGCCAAATGGATACACGGGTTGCATTTTAATCAAAATACGTCCGAACAGAGAGATTATTGCCCCATCCTCTACTCTAACAGAATGGCTAGATGACAGTTCAGGATGCCAGTTGTCTAGCTTCGTTCACCGCAATCAGGATTCAGGATGTTAAAAATGTAGGTTTCTTTTGGGTGTGTTGTTGCTTCCATGTCCCAGCTTCCTTTACTGTTTCACTTAAATCTTTTTAAACTTCATTTATTTTCATTAGCTAGTCAAAGTGACAGCTAGCTACGGCCTCCGCTGCTGCCTGCAGTGGCTGGGTATTTACTTTGGCAAGCTGCCAAAAAGTCTGTGTTTCTGGCAGGAATCCAATGTAAATAGGATCCTGCAGCAGAGTATTTATAATTTTATAGTAATTTTCTTCCTTTTTATTAAGCTGTTGGTCCGTGTTCATTTACTTTACTTCACTGTGCCGTACTTCTCTCCACACGGTTCTCATGCTGTCTCTGAGAGCCGCTTTCTCAAAGTCACACAGCACCTTACACTTTTATGTCCGCCCTATGGTCATCAAAATACAATACGAAATAAAAGATACTTCATTAACTAACCTGCATTAATAATCAGAGTACTTACAGGCTCTTTGTGCTGCTGCAGGTGGAAGCAGGTGTCATGCTAACTATTTAGCCTTTGCCTTTAATTTGCTGCTGATCATTTGTAGCTAAGATATAATTCTCCGTCTGGATGCAGTTCTGTCGGTTTAAGATAAACAAAATAATAAGAGCAGAAGAAGATCCTCTTGGTGGGTGTTTTAACTTCAGTGCTGCAACTCATTGCTGTGAAATAACCTAATCTCTCTGCATCATCTTGCGAGTGACATTATGGTCTTAACAAGCTCCATTCATGAAATCTGGAAGTTTCCTCGAGTTTTGTATGTATCCAACAACAGCACAGGTCGTCCCAGAAGACATTTCTGTGAATATTTCTAATTGAATCGCCCTTCTAAAATATGTCTTTTTCCATTCATTTAGCAAGAACTGAAAGTGATGAACCGGATCAGGGGAGAAAAAGTGTCATGGCAGCCTCCAGTATTTTGCTAGGAAAGTGGCTGGAAAAGTTTGTTACTCACCAAAAGATTTTTAGTAAATGTAAGCACAATTTGAGAGCATACAGAGGTCATTCAAACATTATTATTTCATCACACTGACATAGAACGTAATCTGATCATGGTCACATTTCTTTCAAAATGTACTTACCATTGCAGTTCAGTTGCATGTAAATGTAAATCATTGGATTTGTAAGTGATTGCAACAGTTTGCATGGTTGTAATATACAAAAACTTTATTAAAAGGAGATCATGTGCCTCTTATGTCCTTTGTTTGAGAGGAATAGTGACGCTGCAATATTCAAAGACAGAAAAGCACAGTGCTAGTTTCTGCACCTATAATAGTTCACCTCATGTTCAACTATAAAGAAGCAAATCTTTGACATGTTGCTGATTATCCGTGGAGTGCACTGATTGTAGCAGAACCAATACAGTGGAGAAAAGTTTGCAAAGCCTATTTCTACATCAGATGAGCTGAGTCCATCTGTGGAAATCTACAGAACTTGTAGATGACAAACAGAATTCTAACTCCCAAAAGAACTGCACTGAAATTATTCCATTGCAACTCCACACTTGACATAAAGTCACAGCACAAAGGTGAAAAAAGATGAACTCTTGATTTAATGAGAAATTCCATAGCTGGGGTGGGGGTGGTAATGGTGGGGGGTGATCCCCTGTTCAGACCTTTACACATGAGGATGCAGGGATGTGTGGAAATGATAGGTTTTCCTTGAGGTTTATATCTCCTTCTCTCCCTGTCTAATCTCTGCACGTAATCACTCTCCCTGCTGAGCAACAGCACATTCAACAACACTGTACATGAAAAACAAGGATGTAAAATCATCATGACAGCTAGCAGCTCACTTGTGTGCATGGACGCACTCTCCACCCGAGCAAGCGTGAACATTTCGTATATTCATTTCTTTCTCAGTATGGCTCACATCTTTCTTAAATCAGCACATGCTCTTTCTGCAAACTCCAACCTGAGGAACAAAAGTGAGCAGAGCAGAGCAGAGAGCAAAATCCCACTTTCTTGACTGGCTGTTGAAGCTCATTTGAATTCTGTTACACATGTATAATAATGACTCAGAGGGATTTAGCTGAGGATTGCTGTTTTGCCCTCCCACATCTGTGGTTTGACCCTTATAACACTTCTCTCCCTTCTGAATTAAATTCAGTTCTTGAGGAGAACCGCTCTTGTTATTTTACCTTTCTTTTTGTTTTGTTTCTTTTAAGAAAATTGGCTGGCATTTATGTATGTCTTGGTTTATGAGTGCCTCGATTAATTTGAAAGAATGTATGTCTCGTTAAAACAGAGCTTTTGTAATTAACTATCCACTCAGACCCTGCCTAGAAATTAATAACTGTGATGTTTAATCACAATTTACATCAAACAATGTAAACGCTGTATGAATATTTGCTCGTACAGGCCCTATCTGTTTAACGATATGCTGTACTCCATTATGTTTGTCGTAGTCCTTGCAGTGATATTACTCAAAATTGTGGAAATAACTTGAACCTGATCAGTCATACGTGGTATCAGCACCTGCCTCTGAGGTTACACGTTCTTAAATTAATTGAACAGTAATTAACAGTTAAAGTTGGGATCCTGAGAGAAAGTGAACTTGAAAGGCAAATCTAAAATAATGAGGTTCCACTTTGAAGTAATGAACTCTCTGGGTTTAGGGTAATCATAGGCTTCTGGGCTTTATTAAGTTTATCTGGAAGAAAGACAGTAAGCTTTAAATCAGGGTGAACTGTGCAATTCTGTTCTTGCCTTTCACAGTTTTTATAGGACAGAAATGACTTTTTGCAGAGAAGTGTGCTATTTTCACTTTTTTCAATTTTTTAAAAATAAACTATGCATATTCAAGATACTGGAATTTGTGTAAACACTTATATTAGGAAGCCAGCTTAGCTCGTTATCATCAATGCTGTGTGCAATAAAAACATATTTATCAGTAAGAAATACTTTTATTACTCAAACCAATTAAATTTGAAATGTTGTTTGTTAGTAAGGATTAGCCTTTTGTATTCTCACTGGACACGAGTTAGATCTAATGCTTGCAGTTAAGGAGGGCTTAGAGAAAAGAAAGATTCTTGACAGATTTACTTGTTGCACCAGCTTCTTTCCTTATTATATATTGAGATGAACATTTAGAGCCAACTGGACCTGGTTGTTTCTTTCAGTCAGTTCTGGTGAGCTTAAAAAGGCAGGATTAGAGTTTGTATCCAAGCTGCAATTTCATTAGTTTGACCACTTTTGAATAAAGTTGGAACATTTATAATTACATGCATTCAGTAAATTTTGTCACCCCAGGCGGCCTTTTGCAGAAAAATGATCAATTCGGCCTGAAATCAACATATCCCTACCTTATACACCAATTGTTTTGTAGTTTTCTTGTGTATAATGTTTTGCTTTATGCTTCCTCTCAATTATGATACATGGATTAATTTGCTCATATGCTTCACCTACTCCCTGTCCAACTGTTTATATA
>JBAMHX010000009.1:19682680-19703856 GCA_037177515.1 Pseudomugil tenellus | reverse complement strand
TATATATATAAAAAATTAATTTAAAAAATTATCAAAAAATGGCTTTAAGTTAATGGTTTTGTTTCAACCCTTGTCACTCCGTATTGCATATGTTTTACTAGTGACCAGATTGAAATCAATAGTTAGAATGAAGCAGCTGTTGATTACTCAGACACATAATCATTTCCAAAAAACAATTTATCAACTTTTCTCAATACAACATAATCCAGCAAAATGCTTGTTCCACACTTGAATGATGACTTAGTGTGTTGTTTTCGCAGGCACAGTGAGCATTAACATCCGCCATTTTTAGCAGACGACACAGCACCAAACTAACACTGTGTCTATGTTGTTACACATAATACTACCAAATTTTCTCTAACAAAACATGTTATACCTCCTGTTATTCACAGATCCTATTTAGTTCCATGAAAATGTATACACATTACACATACAGAATGTAATCTTTAGTTCAGATACCACTGAAACAAAGTTAACTAGAGGAAACTACAGCTAAGCTAACAATCTTAAGCTAACCAGACATCAGCCATCATTCCCACACTTTCAGTGACTCTTTTGCTATCTAATACAATTACTTATGTGTGTTTATGTGAATGTTTAAATGTTACAAAAATACATGAGGGCACAGTAAGCATGAGTATCTTCCATTTCCAGCAGCGGATACAACAATGAGCTAGCAGTTGAGTCAGGAGTGCGCTCTTTTGTCACCTGATCGATGTGACTGAACACTATAAAATAACTAGAGCAATAAAAAATGGTGTCTTACACTAAAATGCTGTCTTAACTGCAAATTGTATTGTGTTGTTAGAAATGTTAGCTGTATAAGAATTTGGAGCATCATAACCAAATGTCTGAGATGTTTACAAAGGTGCTGGAGAATGACACAGCCAAGACCTTGTGGGATTTGACAAACTACAGAAGGAGGCAGTAGAGTTTGGAAGCGTAAGGTAATACAAAGGTAATACGTTTTATGAAAAGGCCCATAAAACCTTCTAAACTAATCAGTTGGTGTAACTGTATGAAACCAAAGAAAAGAGAGGGAATAACAATAGAAACTCATTTACCTTGGTATAAAGAGCAGCAAATTTTCATAAACATGAATATCAACACGCACCTATCAAGTAGAATCACATATTATACATCCACTACACCAACCTTCCTCCAAATAGAACATGGATTGTTGGTTGACCACACTGGTGCTTGTGAGTAATCCTAGTTGTTTAAGCATATGTAAAAAATGTTTGAACAGGGCACAAAACAACAAACACTCATGTGAAACTCAGAATCTCTGAAAATTTTCTTGTTATTTAAATAGATTACTTATTACAATAAAAAATATGATAATTTTAGCCTCAGTCTTGTCACTCTCCAGGCGGTAGCACTTAACAATGAGCCAGAGTCTAAATGTTGCAGAAGGTGGCAGCTTTATTACTAACTTTTTCCTCTTACAATACAGCTACTGTCTCTAACGTGATCCATGTGCTTGTCAGCCCTCTTCTCCTTCTCTCCGTCTCAGTTGTATACGCACACACGCTGCTCTGCACACTCACACATACACATATTACACATATTTATACACACATATATATATATAAACATATTTATATACAATCAATGATACACATACAGACACGCTCACCCTCTTAAAGAGACAAACGCCACTCTCATAATAACACAGTCATTGCACAGAAGAGAAGATGGCTATATCTGGCGCACAGTGGCACTCATCCTCCACTGTTCCATTCAAAATTCTCGTCCCGATATGGAACGCAGTCACGACGAGTTTACACAATATTCACGCCAGTTTACGACTAGTTTGCGCACGACTCCAGTCGTGGCAGTGCGTGCCACAGTATCGTGCAAGTGTCAGGGTGCCCTTAGGCCCCGTTTACATGACAATGGCAACAGGGGAAAAACCCAAAACATTTTACCAGTAAAGGAGTTTTGGAGGGTAGAAAACACAAAAAATTGCAAAACGCCTTCCAGAGTGGAAAACCCGCCAGCACTCTACCCTGTTGTTGCTGTCCAAACAGTTGACAACATAAAAGTGTGTTGCAGACAAATAAAGATGACGTCATGAGCCAGTTTAAGAAAACTATAACACAGTATGGCGGAACTTCAAGTTAACAGCTCACACTGTTTGTCTGTGGAGTCAAACGGGCTCACCTGGTGGCCATCTTTTGTCAGCCTTTTTGCTCATTCATGACATTAGCTATCAATTCAGAATCTTTTTAATAAAGCATTTACTTTAAAGACAAACATAACTTGCTTTCACCTACACACTGGGTGTGCATACTACAATGGGAAATTGGAAGGTTTGTGCACTTTTGCATCTCCGTGTGCACACAGATTTCCCCAACCAAAATAGTTGTGTAAACACAGAATTAAAGTGAGAATAAAACACTGCTTTGCGTTTTTGCTTTGGACTGTTTCCATCTAAACGTAGCCTCAGAAAACGAAGAATTAACATTTTATGGTAAACACGCACCAAAACCTCCATATTGCATGTAAAAAACATCTTTTACAGCACACTTGCCACATGTCATTGCAGGAATGTTTCTACATTACTAATGACTAAATTCTAGTACAAAAAACTACATGGTCACAGTTATAAGAACATTAAAAGGACCTATGAATCAGGTGTTAGTTCCGCAGTTAGTCTTTTTTTTAAATGTCTAACTGCATGTTGTAAATAATGTCTATGCAAATATCAGACAAGTAGTACTGCAGTGAGGAGATAAGAGCATCATGTGGTCATTGCATAACCACAGTAGCTTCAAGCAACAATTAAACTGAGATAGGGAAAAGGGATTCCTAAAGCTACTGTGTGCACTTTGGGGTTTTTATATTACTAACACTCATACTTGCCAAGGAGAATATGCCATGATATAAGCTTTGATTTTAACCACAGCAAGTTTGTCATGCAATGCTGACATCTCTAATGGGATCTCTAGTCTAGTTTGTTAGCAGAGAAACCCCAATACAGTGCACCAAAAGGAAGAAAATGTCCAGATCCAGATCCGTATTTCATTTTTGTGTCCAGGTTTACTTTCTGTTTATTTTTGCAACTCATGTACAAAATTTACATTTATTAATCATCATTTCAGCAGTTACAGGCAGACAGTTTAAAATCTAGGCAAGAATCTTTAAGAGAAAGGCAATTTATTTACAAAGCGAATGTAACTGAAAAACTAAACATCAGCATTTTTACACTGTTATTGTGTAAGCAATCTGAAACATTAACATTTTATCTTGTAAAGTAAAGCATTGTGCAGTAATGTGTAATACTGTATTTATAACTACTGCATAAAAAGGATTAATCATTTCCCATGTATCATTCACAGATATAGAATATTTAGTGCATATACAGCATACTGTTTTCAGGATCAGTGTCTTATGCATTTCACACCCTGCCCAGCCTATTAAATTTAGTATTAATAGGACAAGCCTTGGCAACAGGGCCAACAGAGTAGCCAGCTGTGTCTTTGGTGAGTTTGCTTATTACTAGGCAGGGAGTCAGAACACACACCGACACACACAGACAGGGATCAGTATTGAGCTGTTTATCACTGGAAAAATTGCTCCTTTTTAAGTCCCCCTTTTTTTTCAGAATATGTCGTTGGCTAATTTATCAATGGATTTTACACTGTTTTGAATTTCTCCCCAACAAGGACCAGCAATTTATCAGCTCATTACATACTTTCAGGTCCTTCTGTCCATCATAAAACGTAGCTCAGGTCCAGCCAAACTGATTTTTGCTGATGTTGAGGAAAGTTATGTATTGCAACAATGTTAATGCATTTCTATAAGAAAATACAAAAAACTGCATATTTGCTTCTTTTCTTTCCTTTTTGCATTTAGCCTTGATACTATTTGTCTTTAGTTGAACTCAAAAAGAAAACGTGCTTTGAATGGTCTTTCACTTACTAATTAAGTTTGACACCTATTGATTGAGTATTTTTAGATGGAGTAACTGGAATGATTCAATCATGGCAAACATCACAGTAGGTGGGCATAATTAGTTTTCAGCATTTGGTTGAAGTTATTTGAATTGTCTGCATTATTATCAGGGCACAATGTTTCTGTATCATTTGATATGCTTTGTTTTTCTTGGAGTCGGGACCAGTGGGGAATACATAGGAAGAGAATAATGAAGCACACTGTTTACTCCGAGAGGTCTGAGGAGATCTGTCACAGCAGGTGAGACTTCTAGCTAGTGCTAATGAAGCCTACAAGTGCCCTCTCTGATTTCTCCTCTCAACTGTCGAAACAGGCTTTAGAGTCACAAAGAGAGCTGGTTCTCATTTTTTAGTGAATCTGGGCAAAATAAATAAATAAAAAAAGAACCAAACACATGTTATCAGCCTATTCCTGCTCACCAGAGTTTTCATGCGATTACCTGGAGTCTTCCAAAATTGACCCCAACTTCATATGTCTTTGATAGTATGATATTTTTAATCTTGTTAAATTGTTATAATTGGAATGAAAAGAAAAAAATGTACAGGCTGTCATCCCAGCAGGTATAAATAGTAAACTTTACTTTAAGCTTTATGTGCTGAATAGTGACCAAATTGGCAATTTCTCTTTTCTCTTTTATTACACAGCTGTTTGAGATCATTAATTTCCAAGTCCTTCTTCATAGACTCTTCAATTTGCTTTCATTCTGTTTTGACAAAATGATAATAGTAGAGCTTGACTAGAGTGCAAGGTTGTAATAACCGAAGACTGCCTCCGTTTTTTCTTTAATTAGCACTAAGCCCTTTTTTTATACATTCCCAGTTGCATTAGATACTACAAACCATTAAAATAATTTCCCAAGCATGATGGTTGCACTGGATTTGTTTCTCTTGATCAACTCCGTGCTACGTTGCTTTCTAAGAATGAATGTTCCCTAGCTGCATTTAGGTACGCTGCACAAGGTCACTGCATGTCTTTTATCAAGAATAACGTCTGTCTAAGGGAATCTAACTTTAGCCATAAAGCCATTTCATCTAATATAGATCTTACACCATAAAAATGGGGTGCTCTGATGTGAGATGACTTTTATCTGATGGAGGTTTAGATTAGTGAGGTCTCAGCACATGGGAAACTGGGATAATGCCTACAAAGGTTAACATTTCTATGTAGGTCTAGGTTTTACCATCGTCTCAGCCCGAACAATGTGAGGCCCAGTTTTGTCACTCTCATGGTTTTGTCTGCTCGCAGCAAGGCCGAAGGTGGTGGATGAAATGAATCTTGGGTAAAGGCTCAATTAAAAGGCGGGATCCCTTGGCATGCTGGAGGCGCTCAGTGGACTGCCTTGTCTGAATAGAACGTGTCAGGACTAAAGCATCGAGCAGTGACCGTCAACTCAGTCTGACAGCATATCATTTCTCCTATTTCAGCTTCACCAAGCAGTGTCCCCTTCCCACCCTTTCATTATGCAAACACAAGCAATAATACACATAATACTTAGGCAACATTTATATTAGCATCCTCACATACTACATACTGTACATACACACATACACACAAGTAAAGCCTCCCACACTTTAGCTGTGAGGCTTTTAGTAACTCTGGTGACTAAGTCATTGACTCAGACAAATATTATCATATTTCCTGTCTTTTTTACTCCTCTCTGCTGTATATGCACTTATGTCTATGCACCTCAAAGCAAACATGGGCATACCTTGGAATCCACATTGCCACAGATGGCTGAATACTCACACACTCAATAGTAATTAGTGGGCAGGAGTTCAGTGTCCTGGTGGTTTGTGGTCTGGTCACTATAAAAAATAACTCTACTTGGCTTCAATAATCTTCTGCACAGGGGAATTTAAGCAGTCATCCTGTTTGTCTCACCTCTATCGCTGCACAAAACAGCATTTGGTGCTAGGACCAGTGTTGATGTCATTATCTGAAAACTGAATAGCATGCCTCACCATTTAAATGGCCTTGATTTAAATAGGATTTATTAACAGCTTGGTGCCAGAAGAAACAAGAGTGTTTTGTCAATACATTCATTGGTGAGGTGGCCCAACATGTGAAAGATACCAAAGTGGAAATTGTGTTAAAAAAAATAGCACAATAGTTCCTAATTGCTAAATGCTTAGAGCAGTGGCCTTGCACTACATCTATTCAGATAGATGTAGTTAAATGTTTCAGGTTGTTTTGACTTACCTGAGTCCAGTTTTCTATTGCAGTAGAAGTCTCCTGATAAGCATGTTAAAATGCGCTACCAGATAATTCAACCCAGACATGAAACAATTGTTTTATGGGGACTGTACGCATCATGTTCCTCTTGTAATATTTAATATTCAAGGCTTTTTAGGGTGGGTGGGAGTTTGCCATTCCAAATCATGTTGGACACAGAATGGTGCAAAGAACTTCAAGAAGTTAACGTTGGATCACTGACAGAATTAATTTCCTATAAGAGGTCCTTCTTCTCCCTTTTTTCTTTGTTCAGGATGATTTTATGCATCAAAGGAAGAAACTTTTGCTCCTAATATCCTGACCTGAGCCATGAAGCGTGTCAGCGGTTCAATGACGTTTTGGCCAACTATATATTTGATTCCTTTTGGATCTTTAACAGCATTTCAGAGTAAAGTTACCTTGATGTGTTTGTTTATTTTTAGTGACCCAGTGCTTTCCAGTAGTGCCTTTTTTCAGATATAAAAAAATATCAACTGACATGACTTACTCAGAAAAAGCACCTCACAAGCAACAGATTGTAAGGAATTGTTTCTCATTGTTATTTTCTCTGTATAAGCAGAAGGAATTTTGGTTTGAATGGTTCTATTATGGTTCTATTTACTATCCTGAAGCAGTTATTGTTGCAAAAGGAGAACCCAAGTTGATAATAAAATTTCTATCTGGCAAGGTGTTTTCATTAAGGCATTTTTTAAATCATTCTTTGAGTGCTAAGGGTCGCTGTTTTTCTACTGTATGTGTTGTTATTTAATTCAAAATATTTACCAATGTAAAATGCTTTGTGAAATTTGTGAATTTGTAGTGAAAAAGAATTCTATACGGGCACAATATTTTAGCTCTGACATGCTAAAGTGCTTTAAAATCTAGATTTGGTGGATTTCTGCATGTGTATTGTATTAAATCAAAAATATTTTTTTGTATGGGGTTTCCCATTATTAAAGGAGACCACCTACATTTGATTTCATAGTCCAGTGAGCTATGCGGAGTAATGGCAATCTATTCTATCAAAACTTAGAGTGGTGAAATGTATTCCATGAAAAGAGCGAACACATTTGCTCATGTTTCGTCGGTCATTTGCACTTCCCAGTAATTGTTGGTGTTCATTAATCTGTACTGACCAAGACACAAGGGATGGATCATCAGTATTTTTTCTGTTAAACATAACTGATTTTAGTATACTTGCGGGTGACATATTATATTAAACCCAGATGTATTTACAAGCATGCATTTTTTATTTCGCATTCTAAAATAGTTCAGCGTGTGTTCAACAGCTTGCAGATGGATCAATGCCAAGGTTGCCTCACATCTCGGCTGGATCAAGCTGATTGGAAACTGGTTCACTGCTGCTTTGCTGCTGTTTTTAGACTTAATCATTTCAGGAACTATACTAACAGATCGGAGACTGATTCTTTTACTTTCTTAGCTTCTGTAGAACATATTGTAGCAGGATTGAATACCTATATCTCACAAATTACACACTGACTGACTTTTTCACCTACGATTTGGAGAATATTACTGACAGATGGTAATCAGATATGCTCTGTAAGAGTTTAAAAGGGCTTTGGGAAAATTCCAACTAAAAAGAAAATCACCTCTGAATGCATATGAAAGCATATTATAAAAGTTGTGTTTTAATTTCATTATGTACTGTGAAGGCTGAAGAGTTTGTTATTCATCTGATAATTTCTCTGACCCACAATCTCTTTTGGTTACCCAGCAACAAGCTGCCTGACAAGGTCCTAGAGGAGGGTGAGCTGGTTTGGGAAGCAGAAGAAACAGAAGAAGGCTGGCCCATGACAGCAGGTTGAGAGATCGAAAAAAAGAGAGAAATGTTATCTCTTATGGTTGCATAAACCAGCCAGCAGCTGGCTTTGTTTTAACTCTATCCACTACAGGTCCCACAGGATGCTAACCAGCATTTGCATGATCAACAAAACAATAAATATTATCAAAAAATATATATTGTGTTGCAGAAGAAGTAAGGTTGTGCTTAAGAAGCTTAATGAGACTTTTCATGGTCTTCAGCAAAAAAACATTTTTTTTTTCTTCTTAGAACAATGGGATATTTCATTGCACATGTGCACTATCATCTTGTGGACTTTGCATTGTGGCAGAAAGTAAAAATGCAAACAAAGTCCATTTAGGGACGAGGTTAATGTCTGCATACCCTAGTCTACTAGTGAACAACCATTGAACAGCAAATATCTGTCCTTTGGGAATAGTACGTCTGATCAATAGAGAGAGACTACTGGATCTGTCTCATCATCTGTTTGACTAGAAGAAGAGCTGCTACAGCTGTGTGTGTCAGTAAAGGCTGACTTTTGTCATGTTTGACTGAGAGGATGTAGCAGGATGAGTTCTGTCAGCTGTTTACTTTCTATCCTATTTTGAATAATGTTAAAATACATCCATGCAAGGGTGTAGGTTTGATTTTGACATTGGTATCAACATAAAAGTGCTCTGCAGTGTCCTTTTGATTAAACAAGTGTTTTCCTTTGCTTATGACAAGCATTTATTTGCAGTGCTGTGCGACTGAGTGGAGGTTTACAAAAAAATTCTGTTCAGCGACAAAGAGTAAGGTTTTTTGTTTTGTTTTTTTGCTAATATTTATTGTAGCATTTGCATAAGTCATTGCAAAACAAAACAATATGTCTCCGTGGAAAGAATGTGGAACTAATGTTTGAACATCAACAGAGTACCTACACTTTGGAGGCAGATGAAAATAAAATTCACCGCATGTTCTAACTGTAATCTGGAAAAGTACCTAGATACCAGGAACCCTGAAACCTCCCAAGCAACACATCCTTCTCTTCACCCCTCTTCAGATTGTTCTATCATAACCTCAACATATTCATTTTTATGATTCATTCTCCGATGGTTAAGGTTTGTGGTATTGTTACCATACCATTTTGTCTTCCCACACACATCACGCAACACACCAATGCTGTTTAGCTCCACATGTGACAGTGCATCAGACTAAGTGATTTCTGAGCAGAGAGTGAGTGGCGCGTTGCTGTGCCACACCGCTGTGCCACAATTCATGTATATCTATGACACTCTGTGCTTCGATGCAGCCCTTTATCTTGATTGATGCTGCTTGTAAATTCTGTTCTGACAACAAACCTGATCAACCATGTTCTTTTTACCCTCTTCAGGACACACTATTATACACTTTGGGAAATTAGAAGATACAGCAGTAAAACCAGCTCTTGACATAGGCCGTATAGGTATACACCTAGGTTATCACATACTGGAGGTGGGGGTTGAGGCAGGGGCACCACTTGTGATTTTTCAAAAAGAAACTTGGAAGAAAAAAAACATTAAAATAGATTTTAAACTTTCTTTTATGGTGAATAGTAATATATGAACAAGCCTCCTATATTCAGGTGATGCAATGGAATTTGTGGATCATTTTCACAAAGAATTTTCATACAGTGTCAAATTAACTACTGCATTATCCATTAGTTTGTGAACTGCTGATATGGAAGCAGAAGTATTTAGGTAAGTTGGTCTTGGTTTGTCTAGCCAGTAGTAAGGATAAATCTAAGCATAACTCAAAGACATTGTGGATATCTAAAGTGTTCCACTTACAATAGCAATAGCAAAAACAAGAAAAAATAAAACCCTGCACAGTACAGAAATAAGCTTTAGAGAACAAGCAGCTTTGGTTTGTTTGATCATATGTAATTCTCCTTTTTTTGCAAGTCTTCCTAGATAACAGCTGCAGTGTATATTAATCTGTCTTTCCTGTCCTCTCCACCCCCAAATCAGTCAAGGCAGATGACTGCCCTCCCTGAGTCGGGTTCTGCTGGAGGTTTTTCCTTCCTGTTAAAAGGGAGCTTTCCTTCCCACTGTCGCCTCATGTATGCTCAGGATGGGAGATTGAATCGAAGTCAAGATGCGATGTAATCTTCTTCGTTCCTTACATAGGATATTTATTATGAATTGGCTCAAATTCATCTCTGTGAAGCGCCTTAAGATGACATTGGTGCTATACAAATGAAGCTGAAATGAACTGAATCGAACTTGTTTTTGTCAGCATGTCAATATATTTTTGCTTCTGGAGTCCACTTTATATGGTTATTCATTATCCAGCAGCTTTTGGCACCTTATTACCTATTTACAGTGTTTCTCCTTCAGACAGTGTTGTCTGGTCTGTGATTAAAACTATTTATTGGGATTTTTCTGGTTTTTTTATAATATTCCACATTTAAGATGTGGTTTTTGCTCTCATTCTAGCTATTGGAGTGACTGGAGCCTAATCCAGCTGCCATAAGGCTCGTGCAGGTTGCATGTCAATCATATGCTACACATGTGGAGTGAATATTTCAACCTACAATTTTTATGTCTTTTTCATTTAAGTAAATTGATACACATCAGGAGAACCTAGGCAGACAGAGGAATGGAAGTAGAGCCCTAACCAGAAAAATCTAGAAAAACAAAATCCCATCATACTGCTGAGTTAGTTATTTTTGTTGTTGGGTCAACCCTCATCAGTTCTGACTGGTGATTGGACTTTAAATTGAAACCAAACTAGTCAGACAGTCATTTTCTTAACCGCTTAATCCAGTTCAAGGTTGCAGGTAAGCGGGAGCCTATCTCAGTAATCACTGAGTAAGAGGCGGGGTACACCCTGGACAGGCTGTCAGTCTGTCATAGGACATACTTTTGCATTTTCTCCAGACCCTTGAACTGGCAAAATAATTTTCTCAAAGCTGAATGGGTCTTGTCGGCGCTACGCTTTTTTACATTACTGGAATTTTACCAAAGGTTTTCAAAAGCACAACTTTATGTAATAGCATTTGGTTTCTGGAGGGACAGTGAGTTGTTTGTGCTCAGCTGTAGAAGACAGAGATGGGGAAAGTGGTTCAGAGAACAATATCCAGGTAAGGCTTGGTGCCACTATACCTCGTAGGTAATTATCCTCTCAGTTTTTATCTTCAGCAGTGTGCTGATTCACTGGAGGACACATCCCACTCCTAGAGTTAGCAAAGTTAAGGCTGCCTACTTCATTGTAAATAGACGTATAAACTCTTGTGAAAACATTAAAAATCATCACTTGCGTTACAAGTGATCCTTTGTTAAGGAGTCTGCTTTCTGGATAAAGAACGTTGTATTAATTGTGCCCTGCAACAGTCTTAATTAAAGATTGTTCTCTACTACTTTACACCTCCTATGTTAGTAGCCAAAATAATTTGCAATCATATTGTTATTTGACTGGTAAAACTTGTGTTTTGAAGCTATAAAATCCTATGTAAATACCTTAAAGGTTCAAAGGTCCACTACTTCATTCAGCATTCATT
This sequence comes from Pseudomugil tenellus, assembly GCA_037177515.1. Taxonomy (NCBI): domain Eukaryota; kingdom Metazoa; phylum Chordata; class Actinopteri; order Atheriniformes; family Pseudomugilidae; genus Pseudomugil; species Pseudomugil tenellus. The sequence continues at coordinate 19,692,364 of JBAMHX010000009.1, read as the reverse complement.
TTAAAATTGCACCACACCTTGGTTGCTTGGGATGTTAATAGTATCTTTAGACAAATTTCAAAATGTGTTTTGTGTTTGTACAGCAGTGATTGATCCCGAGTCATTTTGCACACATTAAGAAAAGCGTCCAAATGTTTGATGATGGATGGATTCACAGAAATCCAGAAGCAGACATTTTTATTGATGTGTGCACCTTTTTCAATTGTTGAATCTGCCCCTGAACAGACATTGATTCTAAATTCACCCTGCAGACGACTGAGTATCGATTCCTCTTTGTGTCGCCTAGATCTTCTGCCAACTACAAACCTGGCAAATGTCTCCCTTTCAGATGTGAGAAAATGACTTTGTGTCCTAAGGAAAAAGAAAAGGAAAGAAAGAAAGAAGCAAATACCAAAACGGCCAATGTTTATGTTTTGTTTTTTCCACTGTTTTTTTTTTTTTATGCTTCAGCACCCTAATTGAATTTGTGATAAACACACACAAAAAAGAAGGTAGTTTTCATCCTATATATCCCACGCCTGGATTTACAAGGCATTAACATTCTGGTGAGAATGAGCAACTCTCCTTTGAGAGGAAGAAAGAAAAACATTGTCAGGAAGCAATTGTCTGTAAATGAATGGCAGGGTCATCCACCACAGAAAATGTTAATGAGGAACCGCACACACTCAGAATGCAAGAAAGTCTGAAAAAAGGATGGATTGAACATAACATGCAACAGTAATTTGAGGCATGCTTTCCTCACCACAACCTCGAAGATCAAACCAGCAACACATGCTGCTGCCAGTTCATAATAAAGGTTCACATTTCAACAGAACATTCATATTTTAGAAGTTAAACTTTCTCTCTCAGAGGCTTTCTAAAGGCTCCAACAGAATTATTTTAATTAACTGATCAATGTCACTGTGGGTAATACAGATCAGGACAAAGGTCAACACTCCAGCAACAGTGTGAAGAGATATTCACACCCAGAACATTCCAATGTTTGACAGAAACAGAAAAAGTCCAGCAGGAAACCTTCTGTGGATATGAGACTCAGATTTGATCATTTGATAGGTTTTCTGTGAAATTGCACTTGCCAGCACAACATGATTTAAACTTTTTCAAGGGACAGTTGTGTATTCTGAAGGACAAATTCACTGAAATGTCACATCATATCTAGCTCACAGTGTAGTACAGGTAAGAAAGTGTCAGTGCAAGTTGTTTGATCTGCATTTGACAGACACATTGTAGAAGCAGCATGACCTTTATGGAGCATTTTCGGCTATCAGCAGTTTGTGGGTGTGGTACATAAGTGAGCTGCACACATCCACACAGCAGGTACTGTCCTGGAAGAGCATTCCTGAAACGTCATTTCTTCTGAGTGCATTACATTTCAGTTTCAAGATTAACTTTTTATCGTGATTGTGTTGATGATGCCAGCAGTATTTACCTATATTTTGATGTGCACAATGCAGTTAACACATAGTTTGGTGTTTTTCTGCCATATACAGTGAAAAAGGATCAACTGATTGCCCTTATTATGGTATTTTTTGGCAAAGTATTTCATATGAAATGGGGGCTATCAGCGTGTTCAACTTAAATCTTAAAGATAAATATTCAGAGTAAAAAAACAGTCATATCAAATGCAAGAAATTTAAAGAAATCTTATTTTTGGATAAGGACTATCTTTATGAATTATTCAGTTTTAGGTCTTGTATGCATGTAAATAAATGTCTTGACCGCAGATGTTTCTATATGTTTGCATTTATGGTCCATATGTATATGCATTTTTTAGACACAAACACCTTCCATGGTGACTGTGAGCTGATGTGTTTATATGTGAGCTGGTACCATGTGATTTTAGCTTTTAGCCCTTTAAAACCAAAGCTGGATATAAAAGTCATTTTTTGAATCAGAAGTTATTATCTGTCTTTTTCAAATATATTTCCATTTCTGCCAGTATCTATTCCTAGCAACAACTATCACAGATACTTTGTGTACAAACCTTAGGACAAGCTTTTTGGGTTTTTTTTTTCAAATAACAGCACACTCAGCTGTGAACTGAGCTGCAAATTGCAAACTGCCCAGAATGATTAACTTAACTCATGCCTCTTAAATCTCACAATCAGAAAGGAAAGCATAACCTGGCGAAGTCTCTCAGGCACTAAGTTAAGCACTGCACCTTCTTAGTAAATATCAACTGTAATTTTTCAGTGTCAACACAAGTTTTGCAACAGGCACAAAACAATACTAAATGTGTCTTTTTGTTTCCACTAAACAAATATGTTTTATTTCTTTTTGTTTAATAGGGTTTTAAGACCTTAGGAAAAATTAATGTAGTAGTGACAAATTAAACAACAGTCTAAACTGCCGAAACAGAAAATTAAATCTGCAATTCATACTTTGAAAGAGCTCAAATCTTTTGATGTAGGATAAAACTGGAAAAACTGAACCCAGATTATATCCATGTAATAGTTGTAGTCTTTTTGCACCAAAAAAATACTTTACTCCGTAAAGAAAAAGATTGAACTTACACACACAGAGATTTGTGATTCATGCATGTGGGGTCAAACCATCTCATGACAATAGAAAGCTAATGAGCAGGAAATATGAGGCACAGGGGGGGAAAAGCTTTGCACACTGTTAAGAACACCAGTACCCTGGTATATCCTCAAATAGCCATTTGTCGCTCGTTGCAGTATTAAACTTTAAAATATTGTGTGTTGAAACTTGAGATCTTGTACTTGACATGGCACCGATAGCTGTTGGAAAAGGAGGATGCACTGCAGGGAACAGAGAACGTGGTGGTGGAGACTTTCTCCACTTGTCTAAAACCATTTGGAATGCTGGGAATGCTAGAAGACATCAGAACATATTGATTAACAAGACACGGTGAGTGTTGTGTGTGTGTTTTTATACAGTGTCAAATGTCAAAAGTTTAAACACATTCCTGTTAAATCAAATAGCATTGTGCAAACTTTTGATTGGTGGTATGAATATATATCATCTACTTCTATTTAACATGATTCTCTGCATCAAACATTCTCTTACCAGGCAACTTCATGGCATCTTTTAAACTTTTATTACATGCATTAATCTTCCACTGGATCATTCTCTATGCCTCCTGGTGCTTCAAACCTCAGTATCCTGTTCTTAATACATTAGCTATCCCTCCATTGTTCACGGCACAACAATTTTACCTGTTTGACTTTGTCTCCAAAACATCTAATATGTGCTGTCCCGCTAATGTAGCCATCCTTAATTTTTGCTGCTCCCAAAGAGAGTGTTTTAATTTCTGATGCCTCCAGCTCTGCTTGCTGTCTTTTCATTAGAGCCACTGTGGTCAAATCATACAGCATGGCCTATCTCAACACCTTTCCTTTAACTACTTCTGATACTCTTATCACACCTGACATTTTTTTGCACTTGTCCTAACCTGCTTGTACATGTCTCCTCACCTCATTTTCACACCCTTCCTTGTTGTGTACGGTTGACCTTAACAACTTAAAATTTCCCCCTTCCTTGTTCTTTGCTCCCTAAAGACCATTTTCAGCTTTGATCACTGATTGTGTAGTTACATTCACGATGTTCGTGTGTGGAAAAAGATAAACAAGGAAGACATACTGTTATCGGTTTGGCTGCAATCATTTGCTTTTCATGTTGAAAGAAATAATGCTGCATTGATGCTGTGTCTGTGGATGTTATATTCATTTCCCAATGTTGTAATTTCATTTGCCAGACTGGGTGCTGACCCTGAATGACAGGCTAAACTTGTTGCTGATATCAAACGAGATACCAGGAAGTGCTCTCAGCTGTGTTAGCAAGCAATTGTTGTTGTTAAGCAGCAAATGAACCAAATAAAAATCTGTGGTTTATCTCTTTGTAAATGTGACTGCAATTAAATTGGTTGGATGTTTGACATATTCCACATTCACTGTAACTGTTAACTTTAGCGTTAACTCCTCAATATATCACAGGGGCATCCCTCATTTTTACTTCACATTAGCATGAACTGCATCAGCCCACCTTTCACATGCAGGAATACTATGCTTTAGGCACTTTCCACAGCTGGGGGTCTATTACCAATCCTGCCACAAATTTTTAAACAACCTCTGATGACTTGTAAGTTTTCAATTCTGCCACTGTGAAATCAACTTGGTAATTATAAATTTAAGGTTAACAAACTTAGCTAGCAAAATATCTGTCAGTTGGCTGTTTTAGAGGTTTGTAAAGCAGGATTTTCAAAAATCATGCAGTTCTTGAGCACTAACATGCACACAATTAAAAAAATATATATATTGCAGTCTGACCTGACAACATAAGTGATGAACTAACTTGCAAGTTTTTTAGTGTCATCCTTGATGAGAAACACTAGGGATGTAACGATGCACTCAAGTCACGATTCGATTCACAACTCTAAAGTCACGATTTCAATTTTTTTCAATTCACAATAAAATTGACAATAGCTATTTTACTGCAAAGCTATTTTTGTATTTTTTTTATTTGAACGTTTGGCTTTTTAACTTCGCATCAAAGTATAACTGTCTTTAAGTAACGTCTGGGTCAAGCGTGTCAGATTACGTATTTTACGTACTTTACGTACTTTGCGTTGTGTGCATCTGGGAGTTTATTTACAGGTCTTTGATGGTCGATTAATTTATTTTCGACATTGATTGACATTTTAATAAGTTTAAACCAATTTTTAACCGATTCACGAAGCATTGTTACACTCCTAAGAAGCCAGAAAGATTCCCACTCATATATTAACATGTGGTCTTTTTGCTTAAGCTAATTTTCAAGTTGGGGCCAATATTCATCACTGAAACCTTCCAGGATTTATTTAATTATTATTACCTCCCCCAAGAAGGTGGTGGAAGCTATGTTTTTGCCATCATTAATCTGTCTGTCAGACAGTTTTCAGGCTTTCAGGTTTTAAATGCGTTACACAAAAACTTCTGGATGGATTTTTATGTTTTTGTTTTCTTTGTAAAACTCCATTCTGTTTTGGAAACTGTCTGGATCAGAATCAGGATCTGGGCCTTTTTAAGGATTATTTATCATTGGGAAATTGGGCTTTTGCACATAACTCCACAATAATTGGTGAAGATGTTTGGTCAATATATACAGGACAAGCTGCCAACATGTTTTCTGAGATATCAGAGATAGATCTTAATTCAGGGAAAATTCTCGAGACTACAAAAAAAAAATAAAACAGATTTTTGGAATTTTCACCACTCCGAGATTTAGATTCTCTTTTCGCTCTGTTTAGGCCAGTATTTTATTTTAAGGGCGTTTTATAGGACTCTTCCTCAGGCAGGAGAGGGAAAGAGAGATAAGAAATAGTACATATATTGAATTTGTTCCTTAAAGTTTCTACCCTCCTGGATCCTGGAATATGAAGGCTGCTCTAGGCTGTGTTAATTACATGGGGAAAAATCAAGGTAAGGATCAAAAGTCAGCTACTGTATGTTTAGGTCCTTTTAATTTAAGATATCCAACTTGTAATTCTAACTTTATAATTATGTATGTGTGCTGAAAAATGCCCCACACTGAATCAGAACTTGATCTTGCTTCAGTGTTATGCTAATCAGGATGAGGCAACCATTCCGTTGAAGGTTATTCATTAACCTGACTTGGAGTTGTGTGAAGACTGGCACGTAGTTCACAAAGCCAAATACATGGACTGCAGCACAAGTTACTTTTGAGAACATACAACCGGTTATGATTTTATTGTTTCCATATTTTTAGTGGTAATGGTAAATCCCATTTTTACATTCATTGGTAGACTCTTGAATAAGATTCTGGCCATATTTTCCACATGGCAGCAGAAGCTTAGTCTAAAAATCTTCCATGTGTAACACTTAACCCACAGGTGGTTGCCTTGGTTACACAGGGTTAGAAGGTGTATATGTAAAGTTGATGCATAAATGCAACACATCTCACACTGCTTGACTGTGTAGAAAGCAGCATCTAAAGTTACGGATCAATTTTATTAATCCCACAATATTCCACTAATGCATTAGTTTGTGTTTAATTGGAGAATCAGATCACTGAAATAATGTTTGTATAGTCCCCTACATTTCAACACCAAGCACAGCGCTCCCACCAAAATCTGTCTCCTCCTGTTTGTTTTGCTCTCAGTACTATCAGGATGTTCAGTCCAGCTCTAAGCTGTACGCAGAAGCCTCAGTTCCCAACTAAAGGTAAATTGTTCTCCAAATGATGCAGCATGCTAACTGTGAAACCTTCAGGTGGAGGTCTACTTTGCAAAATCAGTCATTTTCCAAACGTGAGTTATTCAAACGCGTTTGCCCTTAATGAACATGATATATATCATCTGTGGCTCATTAGTTTCCACATAAGCACAGTCCATCAGACTCATTTTCAGATGATTTATGTCTTCATGAAACAGGGGGGTTATTGTATTCCTTGCAGAACAGTTTATATTGTTGGTAGCACAGATTTAATTATATGAGAGTGAGTTTGTTAATGTCCCACTCAGTGTGTTAGGAAATTCTAATGTGTGCCATGAAACTGAAACACTTGTTAAATGCTAACAAATCATGTTCTATTTTGATCATCAACAGCTGAATGTGCTGTCGGTTTTGGAAAATATGTACATGGAAATTGTTGCATTTTGTTCAATTTCATGTCACATAGCCTTACTTTACTAACTCTGACACAGAGTTGCACATTTTCTTCCTGAACCAGTGTAGCTCCCCTTATTATTTTTTTTGCTTGTGACCTTAATCCCCTGTTTGACAAAGCTGCCCATTAACGGTTTCCCACTTTGGGAAACTGAGCTTTCTGTCTGGACAAGTGGAAATTTTCATGCGGTTATCCAACTGAGCAAGTGAAAAGAAATGTGATGCTTTAATTTATTTGTCGCTATCAAACTGTGTATTGTTGTTGCTTCGTATTGAACCTTACCAAAAACAGTTTCACTGATGTTTCACTCTTGATTTTTCAAATATAATTTCTAAGGAAGAAATCAGGAAATAAAATCAAATTACTTTGTAAAAGCCAGTGCGAGTGTGCAATTGTTAGCTTTCTTAGTTAGCTTACAGCTGCTGCTCTCCACATCTTAAAGCATAATGGTTCATGTAGTGTAAAACTTGGGCTACTAATTTGGGTGTACTATATGAAAAGTTTGTTAGTGAGTGACAAGAAAGTTTAATTTAAAATTTCAAATCATCATCGATCATTCTACTGCTTTAGCTGTGGGCATGTTTAACTGTCTTGCCTCCAGAACCTCACACTTGCGTAAATGTGCTTGTTTTAGATTGTTCGTAAGGGGCGCCAACACATGCACCTTACAGTCACCTTGATGTTGTTACAGTAAGGGAAAAAATGATGTGGACACATTTTGAGTTCCATGAACAGAAAAAGGACAACATGACTCTAATATATTATTAGTAGTTGCACAATTAGTTACAATCCTGACAAAAAACATAATAAAAAATGAGACATATCAACAAGCTTGAAAGTAATGGCATCAGCAGTTTAATCAAATACAAAAATCATTATGAACCACCTGCTTAACAATACATTTACAACACAAAGAGGTAATCATGAACATAACTTTAGTTATTTGATTAAACCCACAGTGCAAGTCAGTGACTGTCTGTATACAGATTAGGGATTGTGAGTCCAAAATATCTGGAATAAAAAGTAATCAGTGATGAGTGTGATTAGTCGAATGCAATCATGCCCCTGCAAAATCAAAGACAGGCCAAGGGGCCACCAAGACCTGGGTGACCAGAAATCAACTGAGATCCCAAATCCCAGCCAGCCCCCCAGAAAATGGTAGATAAATACAGCAGCAAGAGTGCCTTGGAGCCATGGAGAACAGGGCCCAGAGTGCCTATGGACTACACCTAGAGGCAGGCAGAACACAGGACCCAGAGCTCAAGAATCACCCATTTCCTAGGTGGGACCCTGTGCACCCCTAGGGACTCCATAATATCCGATAATATGGGGTATTATTGGGAGTCAGTATCCATCATAGTGCTCAGTCAAGTACCCTGGAGACAAAGGTGCACAATGACTGTAACCAAATATTGATTCCTTATCCCTAATAGCACCCACCCACCAAGCAAAGAAGCAGAATAAAAAAGTACAGTATTTATCTTTAGTATGGTGCACTTCCTGACAGACAGTCATTTCCTCATATGAACCCCTTTTAAGACCACAGATTAATGACCTCAATGCAGCACGTTGTTTATGCTTTTTTTAGTTGTGCTTTTATTTTTTCATACTTTCATACATTCATTTTTTCTACTTTTAATTTGGCCAAAGTATGTTTGATTTCTGGGCAAATAAGGGAAAGTGGATGCAAAGGTTTAGTGTCAAGGCTTGTACCAAACAATGCATTAAAACACTGTTGGTGTTGTGAAATATCTGTCGAGCACCACCAAGCAAAAGTACCACCTCAATGAACTTTATAAAGGGTAAGATCTCCCTTCAAATAAAGTATGCGTCATAAACTTTGTAAACTTTTTCTTTGCATAAAAGGTAGGTCAAGAGAGTTGGATTTAGGTTTACAAGCCCCTCTACAACACTGTCCCTTCAGCCATGTCATACGGTGTGCATTGGAGGAGACACCGGAGAGCCAGTCAGGTTGTAAATGCTTTGGTGTGCAGTGTGTGCCATGACCCCTGGCAGAGCCTATTAGAGGAAATGTCTCTGTGGTCTACATGCCTCCAACCTCACTGGCAGCCACCGAGCAACATCAATTACACCCACAGCAGCTCCAGCTTATAGCTACACTAGTATATTGCCATCACCACAGGGGTAATTGGTCCGCTATATACTTCCAATTCCGAGCAAGTCTCAGTCTATTTTTCCAGTCACTCGACATTGGTCATGTTAAAATTGCTGTTATAGCCCGCAGCTTCACTATGGGGTCTAAATATTGAACAAGAAGCAGGGGAGGAGTAAAATTCTGTAGCCGCAGTGATGACACAGATCAGCTATGAGAAATATATGCACGTAATCCTGTTGTAGTGTCTGTCTTGGCGCGAGAACTCCTTTCATTGATCAGGTACAGCAAAGTTGAAAAATGAGGTTTCTTAACATATTCTTTAGAAATGGTTACCCATGCATAATGCATCATGCTCCCTGCAGCTAGAGTGACTTAAATGTCCTCCTCGTCAGTGATGCACACATAAACTGTTGTTGGGATTGGACCTGTGACCTTTTCATTTAGTTTCCAGTTTCCTCCCAACCAAGCCAATGTTGCCAGTTAAGGTCACCAGACAGCTTTGTAAAGGACTGGATGACAATGATCATTACGTTCATTTGTGAGGGGTCCAGGATAATGCACATGTCTTAAGTAGTTTCTGTTTATTATTCTATAAGAACTGATGACAGTCAGGATAAAGGAAAAAAACAAATACTTCATACACTAAAGCCATCCAATTGAAACCTTAATCGAATGCCCTTCTAAAGATATATTTACTATGTATGTTAGCTTAATGCAGTGCTTCTCAATTCCAGTCCTCAGGCCCCCTTCCTTGCATGTTTTAGAAGCACCCCTTCTTTAACACACCTGAAATAAATAACTGACTCGTTAACAAGCTGCAAAGAATGTGATGGACAGGTTCATGAATCTGACTCAGCTGTGTTAGAGTAGGGACATGCCTAAGACATGCAGGGCAGGGGGGCCTGAGGACTGGAATTGAGAAGCACTGGTTTAAGTTCAGG
>JBAMHX010000009.1:19640939-19658392 GCA_037177515.1 Pseudomugil tenellus | reverse complement strand
GTCCTTTTGATTGATGTGTGTTAGAGCGCTATCACTGGTTACAGCTGCGTACTTCCTGCTGGCACCACCGTGACGGAGCCCTCTCAGCTCTACCTTTTCATTGATTTTTGGATTTTGCGATAACGACGAAACAGCAAGATGGCAACAGTAGGACCCGCCTATTGGCTTCATTTTCGTTCTTCAGAAACCTATGGGTAAGGTGATGTATGCTCTGTCTAGTAACTTATACTGACCAGGCCACGTCACGTGAGCCAGCCCACTGAAATTACCTCTTAAAGGAGCAACTACCTCTAAAAATGAGCAACAATAAAGAACAGTTAAACAGTCTATAACATTTAAATGATGACTTTGGGGCCTTTTGTACAGCCGCCCCCAAATGTATGTAATGCATTTGCTTATTAATAAAGGCAACAAAGTGTATGATGCAGTAGGTATGGTGAACTTGAAGGCTTAGCAAGTAGTGTTGGATGAAGCGGGCCCAGAAGTGGTCAGCTAGAACCTGGGAGTGCTTCCATCTGCGGCGACTGATGAGCTCATTTTCTGGATAGATGACCTGAGGGAGTGATCCAACTGGCCGCCCCATCAAGAGAACATTCGGAGTCACTGGATCCAGATCACGCACATCTGAGGACACATAACCTAGGGGCTTGCTGTTCAGAATACTGTCCATCTTGATCAGGACTGTGCACAGTCTGGTTGGGCCCCAACAGTGACATAGAGTGCACTTTTGACTGAACGGATCTCCCGTTCCCAAACCCCTCCAATGTGACGGGCTGCAGGGGGATTAAAGTGGAAGGCAATCTTCTGTGGTGCCAGGAGTTCCTTAAATGTTGGAGAGAGATTAGCAAAGGCCACTTGGAGTTCCCTTTCACCTCCCTTGAAGTTTGTGCCCTGATCAGAGAATAGTTCTGCTGGAGTTTCTCAGCGGGTGATGAACCGACAGAGGGCCATTAAGAAGGCATCTGTATCAATGGCAGTCAAGAGATCCAGGTGCACTGCCCTGGTGGTGAGGCACTTGAAGATGATTCCCCATTTCTTCTCTTTTCGCCTTCCCACGTTGACTTCTAAGGGGCCAAAACAGTCCATCCCTGTTGAATTAAAAGCAGGCTTGAACAGGCGTAAGCGACTTACTGGAAGGTCTGCCATCTTTGGTACAGTCGGACTAGCCTTCCATTGTCGACAGTCAACACGACTGAACTGGTGCCGACGAACAGCCTTGCGCCCTCGCAGTATCCAGAACAAACGACAAAGCTCAGCAAACACCCGTTCCGGGCCTGGATGGGCGAGGCGATTATCAAACTCTTGGATTAATAGTTTAGTTGCTGGGTGGCATGGATCCAGAATGACTGGATGAAGAGTCGTTGACTCCAAGTCCTCTGATGTCGTCCACCTACATAAATAAGCTCTCCCTTATCGTCCCATTCACGTGACAGATTAAGAAGCCTCCTGCTTCTAGTAACAGGTTTCCCTGCTTTCAGTAAGCTGTACTTGCAAGGGAAACTATCTTTCTGAGTTCCTTGAAGGATCAACAGCTCGATAGTCTTCAGCAGTAACGTGTTTAGAGTCACATGTAGGGCCAGTATGACCATTTACACCAGATTTCACCGGGGCATCTAAAATTTCAAGGGCAGGAATTACTCTGCCACCAGCAATATCATTCCCCAAAAGGAGAGAAACACCATCAATTGGTAAGGCTGAACATACAGCCATAGAAAAAGTTCCCGAAACCAATTCTGTCTTAAGGTGTACAAAATGTACTCGTCTAGGTGCATATCCCATTTCTACACCTCGGAGTACAACACTATATCTTCCATAAGATGCGTCAGAAAAGTCAAGGAGTTTGCAAGAATTATTGTCTGAGACGCACCTGTGTCCCAAAGGATACAGATTTCGTTTTCCTTTAACGGAGGGTTACAGAGAGAAACTGTCCCATCAATCACAAAAGTTTCAAAACAAGGATCAAAGGTGCAATCTATGGAACTTACCGGACCTGGTTCCGAGCTTATGAAACCCACCTCTTTCTGTTTTTGAGGGGAATCCTGAATTTTTTGCGTTTTAATGCTAAACAACGAGAAATCAGATGTCCAGGTTTATGACAGTAAAAACATTCTCTTGTCTCTTTCTTACTGGTTTTCATGTTAAACGGGACCGTGTCAGGTACAGATTCATTTTTCACCACATTTGTACGAAGAACGGTTTTATGGGTTAACATGTACTCATCAGCCAGAACAGCAGCAGAAGTTAACTCAGTTACCTTTTGTTCATTTAAATGAACCACAAGACAGTCAGTAAGACAATTCTTAAATTCTTTTAACAATATCAACTCTTTTAGAGTTTCAAAGTCTGTTACACCACATGCGGAACACCATCTATCAAATAGATTTCCCTTTTCCCAAGCAAATTCCATATATGTCTGTTTTGGGATTTTCTTAGAAGCCCTAAACTTTTGTCTGTGAGCTTCATGAACAAGCTCATAAGCTTTCAAGACAGTTTCTTTTACCATATTATATTGCAGGCTGTCAGCAAGTGGAAGTGCTGCTACAACCTCTTGAGCTTTTCCATGCAGTTTACATTGGATGAGAAGAGACCAAACATCCTGAGGCCACTACAGCACATGCGCAATGCGTTCAAAAGGCGCAAAGTAGCAATCCACTTCGGACTCCCTGAAGTCAGGAACCAAAGCAATATACCTGATTATATCAAATGGCACTGAAGGCTGCACAGTAGCTGAAGATACAGCAGACCCAGCCATGGTGTGAGTAGCAGCAACTCTCGCTTGGGAGTCCAGCTCCATCTGGCGCAATCTCACAGCCTTTTCAGCTTCAATCTCTAACTTCTTTATCTCAAACCTCAGTTGTCGCTCTTGCTCCTTTTCCTGAGCTTCTAGCTGCAACCGGGCAAGACGCATTTTCAACCGTCATTAACTCGGGAACCCTCAGAGCCACTGTCTGAGATATCAGGATGGGGAAGAGTGATAGGTGTCGCATCCTACCAGTGATAGGTGTCGCATGCCTACCATCTCCTGCTCCGTCCACCCCAGAGCCCTCTGACTCTGGTTGGGCTTCAGGCCCGACTTTGCCACAGTCCACCTCTGAAGAGGGGCCCTCACCCACAGGCGACTCCGCACTCTCTCCAGGAGCCTTATCAGCAGCCAGCACCTGTAACTCCACCAAGCAGCTCAACACCAAGGCCTTGAGTGCCTTTTTAACTAGCTGCTTTGAATAAACCAAAGGGGTTTACACTTCGACTACATGTCGAAGTGTCCTTGGGCCTAGGCTGCCCCCCGATGTGCCTATCGGGGTTGGAGTGTGTGTGTGAATTGGTGAATGTGTGCTATGTAGTGTAAAGCGCTTTGTGCGGTCAACATGACTTGAAAAGCGCTATATAAGTACAAGGCCATTTACCATCCTTGGTTAGCTTTAACACAGCCACACATTGACTGAGGTAATGCTCATTGCTTTCACAGAACGGACATTAAGGCTGGCTCTTGTTTACCTTAAGGGAGTTAGCTGGAGCTTTACCCTCTGACCTCTTTTCCACATTGTTTCCGCCATGGAGAACGGTGGTAGGGCAATTACTTGGCTTCTCCTTTGCTGCTCTAGCTGCTAACTGTCCTTCGGAGTCCTGACACCAGGAAACATACTTCAACCACTCTGACAGTTCAGGTAAGGTGTGAGTTTGTGTGCCCCGGTAAAACATGCAGCGACAAAACTCTGCTCTCGATTCAGGGGGTAACGTGCTCAGCAAGCGGGCCACATGAGATCCACACTGCAGATCTGCTTCTCCCTCATGGCTCAAGGTCTTAAGCATCCCCACCAGCGATTATACCTGGAGTGCAAACTTCTCAAATGCAACAATATCTCCCCGTCTGATATCTGGTGTGTCCAACACAGTAGCAATAAGCCTCAATGCTATCTAATGAGGCTGACCGAACTTGTCATTTAAGGCAGCCATTGTGTCTGAGAAGGGTGTGGGGGGATTGAGGTGATCAATTAATTGTGCCTCTTCTAGTTGCAGGTGAACAACTAACACCTGATACTTAAACAGCTCTGAGGCATCTGGTGGTAAGAGGTTCTCCAAGGAGAGCTTAAGACGGGCAAACTCACTTGGGTCTCGTCAGGAGAATTTGTGGATGTTTGGGCGTGGCCCAGAGTAGCTTGACTCATGGGTGTGGGGGGTACTGCTCTGAGGCAGAGGCTGCAGCTGTGTCCTTGATACACCATGAGACTGACCTGGGTTGAACTGAAGGTATGGATATGGATATGGAATTGTCTGTTGACCGCTGCGACCGTGGGAGTCAAAGGGGTTGGTACTGATTTGCCACTCACATGTGAAGGGCCACGTGCTCTCAGCATGCTGTGTGGTCATGGAGGTGGGGGTAAGTCACTAGGTAGCTTTTCTTCAACCACTGGCTCTGGCATTGGTGGTGGTGCAGGCCAGTCACCCTCTTCCTCGATGGCCAGTTGAGCTTGTGGCACTGGTGGCACAGATTCTAGCTTGCTTGTAGGTTTTGCACTGCATCTATTAAGCTTCTCATATCTTTACTCAGCGATATGAGTTTGTGAAAGTCTGACAACAAACGCTGCTGGGTCTGATGAAGGAGGTGTCTCTCATGGCGAATATCCTCCAGCTCTGTCATGATATTTCCTGCAGAGTATTGGGGCTTTGGTACTGGATGAATAGGTGTACAGCAAACACAGAACTGCAACCTAGGCCCACTCGGGGGAGACCACAGGGGGGGCTAACTGGGTTTCTTGCTTGTGTTGTAGGCTCTCAGACTGTTAGGACCACTTCTCATCCAGTGGAGTAGCATCCTGGCACGGTAGGTGGTTTAGTAGAGAAGAGTAATAATCAGCATTGAGGGGGGTCATTTTGGTCTTGCCCTCCTGGAAATTAGTCTTTACGTCCTCTTTGTGTCTCTGACTGATGAAGTCCAGCTGATCAATATCATAATCCGGTCGGAATCAGCTGATTATATTTTCCCATGCTGTCACTGTAGGAGTTTTCGGAAAATATGAGTAACTCAGTGTTTTCAGGAATAAAAGTTCTTTCTGTTTCTGTTAAAATTAATCTAGACTAGTTGGTGTTACAAAAATTGCACTTTAAAACGATGCAAAACCGGATAAAATGTAAGATTTAGAGGAGACGAGCTGACTGGTACGTCATGGAAAAATGGAAAAAAAGAATCGAAAGATATTTACTGTTAGAAAAGTTACAACTGTCTCATTAGTGTTGATTTTCTGCCTCACTGCTTATTGTTCTGACTTCTAATTTAATTTAATTTGCAGACATTTTTTTTAATGTTTACTCATGAAATATTTTGTGTAACATAGAGTGGATGGTCATGTTGTTGTGTCTCTGCTAAGAGGTCTTAGCGATGTTGCAGGAATGGAGGAAACACGTTCATGTTGGGCTTCATATTGTCCACTGTTATAAAGTGTTACCTATGCTTTTAATGATAATAGTCAGGATTGAAAAAATGACAGTAGGAATTATTTTGGAAAAAAACACATATTAAACCTTTGTTGTGTTATTTTTTGTACTTTCCAAATGGTTATCATCAGGCAAACCATCAGAAGGTTTTTATATTTTTCACGACAGGAAATCTGTTCATCAGTCTTATTTTGAGCCTGTCCATCGCTAGCATCAAATCTCTGTTCTTATTTCTATCTTTTTTTTAAAGTTTTAGGTGCTTCAAAAACAGTCTAAATAGACATATAATATAATAGAAATTATGTCATGATAAAAAATATGTGATGTGTGAAACTTTACAACTTTTTTGTTTCTTCTAAATTGTTCTGATTTTAGGTGATTACGTAGTTTAACAAAATTTAAATATTTTCATTTTATTTTCTTTTATTTTCAGATAAATACTAGTACATGGTGTTTTTCACTCCATTCTGGCTTTTTACTATCACCAGGTTTATTCAGCATAATCTAGGACACCATAGTCTCAAACTGGCAAACGCAACTTAAATGTGCTGGTATAGCTAGTACAGATTAAGGCCTGGTTCTGGTTAACTCCAAGCCCTGTTTCTGAAACCAGCTACGTAGACGTAATCATTATCACTATTACTACATAGTGAATTCTGACGTGTTTTCCTGTATTTTGTCTCACTTTCTGCGTTGCACCTCTGTATCTTTGAAGCCAGAACACAATCATCCTCTTGTTTAGTCCTAGCTCTCTTTTACGCTCCATCAGAGGAAACTGCAGACAGTATTATATTTTATCCATGTATGCATCACTGTCAGGGGAGTGCTGGTGCTCTGCTGCAGTGGCGGCCAGTTAATAACCCTAGTGTGAGGTCTAGTGACGGGGCATCATCAGCCGGCTCTGTGCTGCTGTCATGAACCATTTACCCCAAGCAGCTCCTTGCCTAATGGAACATCTGAGTCAATAAAAACAATCATCAGTGCCAATTCTACTGAAAGCAAGGAAATTATTTTAAGACATCAAGGAAAACGTGGCTGAGGTTTTTGTATCTATCTGTCCAGGGAGCGGCTTGACGCGCACTTAGCCAGACAACCTATTACTGTCTCAATCTTCTGTTTATCTCTTGTGTGTATGCATTGATGCTTGCAGTAAGGTTTTATTCACTGAAAGGAAACTGAAGCCTCACAAGCCAGTGACTATTGTTTGACCGTGCAGATCCTGATCTCCTATTTTGATCTCTCTTGGTCGGCCTGGGGAGTTGTATAGTGGGAAACAGAAATCTATGACTGAATCTGTTGGATCGGGTGCAGACCTTATCAACAGCCATGTTTTAACTCCCATCATGGCTTAATGAACCACACATAGCTTCCACTCAATATCTCTTCAGTGAGGACCTCCACTGCACTGCCAAAAGGTCAATAGCTGGTTGGTGTGTCTTTGAAAGGCTTTCTGGCTTACTTCAAGACTCTTAATGGTGTTCAATGGAGAGACCTACACAGCATTTCCTCTGGGGCCATTCCCAGATATCCGCCCGTGATACCTAATCCAGACCCATTAGCTCTCCCTCCAGCTATGAAAGAGTGTGGCTCCCTTGCATCTCAGGAATTAAAAATTAACTAGCTAATATCCACTTGTCTGAGGGATGCTCTGTACAGTTGAAACTTCAGATTCCCCCAGCGTGATGTGTGAGGGATGACTCGTGGAACCCAATCTGCTTTAGGGAAAACGCTGACTGAGATGGCAGGAAGAAACAGGGGGATTATGTTTGTCCATCGCATCTATCACAACTGACTTCACATCTGCGACAGCTGGCTACCAAGAGATGACCTCCTCCATAAATTAGAGTCTGTTCCTGGATCGTCATGTTGCACACAAAATGGCGCACTGTGTCCTGCACCACGCAACTTTGTGACCTTGCTTTTACTGTCCTTACATATGCAACATCTGCACTGCACTTTCACTGGTGTAGGAGCAGTGCATGACATCACATGCAAAATATCCTGTTTTTTTATGTATTGTAATACATATTTAGCATCTCATGAAAGATGTTATAGTCAGCATACAACATAATCTAAGCGGAAGATGCAGCTTTGAGTGCCACTGTGTCCTTTCTTGCTAAAGCAGTGTTAAGCACAGTACAATCTTCTGCGCTGCAAAATAGAGAACAATTTATGCTGTGTCGCCTCCTATTCCTTCTTAGATCCTTATGCTCAAGGGCTTCGCCAACCTGCTGGCTGCCATGCATCTTTCCTCTATCACGGAGTGGCTACCACAGTAAAGGGAAAAACCTGAAAAAAAAACAATGAAGAGGAGGACAAGCTTCTTTTTCTGCCCTCATCCCTGTGCAGGAATTTTCTGCCTTTGATTTCTTCTTTTTTTCAATAACCAAGGACTCTTTTCACTGTTGCCAGCTCAATGAGAGCTTATGTGTCCTTCATCCAATTCCAACCCACCCCTCTCTCTCTCTTTCCTCCGTCTCTTGTGGTGCTGTCTCTTCCTCTTCATTTCTCATCATTCGGCCTTTTAAATATAGCTTCTGTGGAAATTGTGCTGTGTGTTTCTTGTGATTCCAGGCTTTGAAGGAGGAGAATGTTTGCGATCGCTCATGTATTTCTCTCAGGGCTTAAGTGGTCTGTTTGTGATGTCAGAAAATAGCGTTTGCTAGTGCATATAAAATAAATCAAATCATGCTTCTAAAGGATATCTTTTGTATTAACTTTAGCTAATAAATCACAGTTAAGGATACATCAAATGCACTGTGTTACTGTAATTTCCTTTTAACAGGAATGATTTTGTTCTATATATGAATGTTCAGCTAATGAAGTATGGTAGGAGTTCTGTCTACTACTTCATACACAAGCTTTTTCTACTTGCATCTGATAACAAAATCACATTTTCCTGATCAAATCTTAGTACTCATGCAAACCCATATATCTAGCAGGGCTCCTTTATTCTCATTGATTTGAGCAGAATGTTGCAGTATACTAGCAAATAACTACAATCAGACCTTTACTCTGACCAACTGCTGAGATGGTAACTGCAATCATTAGCATGTTTGACTGCATGTTGGTTAATGATACAAGAGCTCTGTGTGTTCTCATCATTAACTTCCATTAACTGTTTTCCTGCCTCATTGAGTCATGCATTAATTGTGCAACCGACATAAGATGCAAGCATCCTACAAAGGCCGCTGGTTAGAGATCTCATGGTCATTGTGTTTGACAGTTATATTTTGTGCGACCTTTTGCCCAAAACATTTATAACTGTAGCCTGTATAGTCAGTATGCACTATGTAATATGTCAGAACCCCTCCATCACTCAAAAATTTGTCTCAGCCATTGTTACCTCTCTTGGATCTTTGAGCTTCACTGCACAGCATGATAAATGTTTAGAGTTGGACATTGGAAGGCTATAAGAATGGAAAGCCTCTTTGTGCTCCTAAAAACCTTACATTTTACGTGTGTGGGTATCAACAGGATTTATGATAATACAAAGAGTTGAAAGCCAATTTTTTGTCCAATAGCAAGCGCAGCAAGGAGACTTCACATGAACACAGCAAATGTAGGGCCAGATTTACTGTACTGAGTAAAACACTGTGGTCACAAATCATTAAGAACACAGATGGGGACAACCAGTTCTGCTGGTGTGATCTTACAGGAAAACTGCATTTATCTACAAATACAGGTGCAACTATTCCTTTAATGGTCAGTCTACCGAGAGCAGCGTGAGTCAGTGTAGAGTCATAAACAAGTGGACCTGTTGATAATCGGTAGCCTGTGATTTTCCACTGATGCAGTGTTTCTTATTGCTGCAACAGAGCACACTTAATTGATGAAAACACTGAAGGTAGGAAGGTTATATTTGAATGTTAAAGAACTATTTTTACAGGAAAGACAGATACTTTATGTTTTTTGTTTGTTTGTTGTTGGGTTTTTTTTTGGATTTATGATTCAGATCAGAGAGTATTATTACCCAAGAATACTTATTAAAATTGAAGCAATCAGAGTGCACAGACCATGCCATTTATATGGTCAATGATTGTTCTTGTTTTTGAGTTAGCAGCTGGAATTAAAGAAATTTCCCTTTGTCTCCATAAGATCCATTCATTTTCTTAACTGCTTCATCCAATTCAGGCTCACAAGGAGCCGTAGTCTATCCCAGCAGAACATGCAAACACAGAAAGGCTACTACCCGAGCTGAGGTTTAAACCAGCGACCTTCTTGCTGTGAGGCTGGAGCACTAACTGCAGTGCCACCTTGCAGCCCTTGCAATAAGATCATCCCAAAACCTAATGATTTGTTCTTTATGTTGTTTCTTAAATATCATAAAAATAAAATTGAAATACCCTGCCAAATACATGAGACATTCTAGAGAAGGAGGAGATGATTTGTTCTTGTCTTTCTGCTGAAAAATTGTTCCCACAGCTGAAAATGAAAGGGAAGGGATGTTACCTGGAGAAGTTAAATGTTTTGTATAACTGCTTTTATTTATTTCATTTTTACAACATGCCAAAAGTAGCAGGAAATACTACGTGATGGAAATTGTGTCAGCATCAATACCATGCGTACTTGTTAAGACAATATAGCAAAGACTGAATCAAAATCAATGGAAATCAGCAAATCCGGAGCTAATGTTGAGGGCATTTGCATTCTTACACACCACCAGAGAAACTTGAGAATATTTCAGGACTGCAGGGTATGTCTAAAATGGCTCTAGTCATGGATTTCAAGTTGTTCTAGCTTTCCTCTAGTCATTTATATGTTGCCTGGTTTGATGGTCAGTAGTATTTTTGGTAACATCTCCTTCCTTTCTAAACAATTAACATTAGAAGAGAATTTCTTTCATCAGCCATAATTTCTCCTCTAAGTGTTGAACAAAGCCTGTGCGTCCAATCAGCTACATCAGTTGCTGATGTAAAGACCGACTTTATTTGGTAAGAAATAGATGCAATCAAGAGTAAGTTTAGCTGCACAAAGCCGTGATTTATTTAAATAATCCTCAGTCCAAATCGTCTGCTCCTTAGGAAAAACTCCTATAAAGACCCTTCTTATGCACCAAAACCAAGTAAAACAGTCAGTGTCCAATCTATTGCAGTGCTAAAGTACTACTGCAGCTGCATGGTCAGTACTAACATACATTTTTTAAACATCACAATGGTTTACAACAGTTGCAAAGCTTTGCCGTATCTAGTTTTGAATGATTGCGACACATTTGGATTTGGTGTTTTCAGAGGCAAAATCTTGAGATTTACTATGTGTAGCTTACTTTAGTTTATTCATCTAATTTGACCTCTATTTTTATTTCATGCTGTGCCTGCTAGGTTAGGGAGTCTCTACTGAAAAACATTTAAGTTAATTCAAAGTATAATTTTCAGAACAGCATAATGTGATATGAATAAAATCTATCACTAATTCCTTAATTTGATTATAAGAAAATTACTTAAATTCTAATCAAAAGATATATTCGAACAGGATTTACCTTACACAGCATGGACCCTATTGCATGAGTAATTAAATACATGCTGAGTCTGAAAAAGAAACTTAAATGTTTTGTGTTTCTGGATGAAATGCACATGTACTGTATCACTCTAATGACGCTGATTATTATAATGAGCAAACTGTTTTCTGACAGAAATCTAAGATGAAGTCAGTTAACCAGCAGAATCTATCTTGTTCCAATATCACTGATAAGAGATGCACCAAAACAACAGAACTGACATGGATTCGATTACTTTTAAGAGCAGAGAAACAAATGTGCGTGTGCTGTGGGATAGCACTCAAATAAATGCTGACAGCTTGGTTGTTTACATGCAAACACAGCAGGACTGGCTTCTTAGTACCCATAGATGCACATACATCACTCTCATTTCAAATTGCTTGAATTGACAGAATCATGTTGTTCATGTAATCTGATCTTCCAGGCAAGTTTTCAACTAAAGATCATTAATGTGACATTTTGCAATATGCAGAACAAAAAGATGCATGGTATAATATACACTTGCAGACATAGATGGAGTCATCAATAAAATTGTAAGCTTCACCACAGTTAAATAAAAAAAAAACATCATTAAAAAGTTATTCAATAAAAGACTGCATTTACTCACCTATGCTAATATGCAAGTAAAGACAAAAATGTGGGATTTTTCAATGCATATGGAGACATTGAATAACTTGAGACTGCACTATAAAATTAGCACTGTGACAAAATTTTTAGGTCAAATGTTAAATAATATAAAGAAAAAAGGCATCAAATAAAACACTGATGATTTAGATTAATGAACCATTTATTTTAAAACTCTTTACACGCCAAACATCTGCTCTTTATGACCCGCAAGACTGCTACACATGAAAAGAAAATCGTGTATTTAAGAACAACTCACGCTGTTCCATGATGAAGACAGCATCGATTCAGTTTTTGGTTAAAAAAGAAACTAATTTAATTGATTAAATAATGTTCAGGGTGTGTAATGAATACCAACAGAATAATCAATTTTTTTAACTGTGGTCTGTTAGCTGCAGTGTCTGCATGAAGTGAACTTGGTGGCAAATCAGTAAGAAGCATGTTTATCCCTTTTCTTTCATCACCAGCTGATTTGCAGTTGGTTCCTGTTGCAGTTTGTTGCAGCTACTCATTATATAAAAGTACTACAGCTGTCTGCAGCTGTACTAGCTCCATATGTTAGGAAATAACACTTAGGTATATAAAAGGGGATGATTATTGGATAAGGCTTAAGAAAAATGTTAGTTTCAGGATTCGATTTGACTGGTGAAATGAGAACACTTTATCAATGCTGACTGACTGTGACAGCAGCATCAGTGTAGATTTATCCTCAGTTATTGTTGAAAATTCAATATTAATTCAACGTCAGTCCTAATAATTGCTTCTACTTTAGTTGTCAGACATCAACAAAAGCTGAATCATTTTAACCGATGAAATCTAAATTTAATTGAAGACTGATTTTAACCTCTGGGAATATCTTGTGATATGTGATACTTTATACAGCCAATTTAAACAGAGAATCTGAACATACAACGTACCAGTGAAAACAACTTTTATTCTGTAATGTATCAATTTCTTTTTGCAGTAAATCAGTTTGTTGCCAAAATTGGACACCCATGTCTGAGTCGTGTGACTCTTTAGTGTCTAGACAGCCTCTATTGGAAAACATGGAACATCCCAGTGAACGATGAAATCCAAGTTACCCAATGTCTTTTTTTTGTGCTTTGAAATCTTATGCCTCCTCTCTGCTGACAGCTCTGACCACAAGCATTATTAAGCTTTATAGTTTGTTAACACAATATGTGAGGAAGGCTGAGATGGAATTTCTGTGAATTGAACACGTTCGCTTGAATTTCAGGACAATCCAAGTAAAGCACTGTTCCATATTTTGTAAACAGAATGGGAAATTTGATAAGAATTTAATTAATTATGGTGCTGAAAGGGTGGAAATCACTGGTACCCACTAGCTAAAGTCAAGAGGGAGAAAAGGGGAGAGCAAAAAAATGATGGTGTCCTGTTATTATACAGTTTATTGTTTGTCTATACTTTATAAAACTTCACAAAAACTGAAGCAGATTAACAATCCACTTCACCTGCCCTCAATATGGGTAAAAGCTGCCAGTATGTAGATGTACAGTGGCATTCATACATTATTTTTACTTTATCATCACTCCAAAAGAAAAGTTTGAATTCACGTCACCAATGCAGGAATCAGAAGAATGTGCTACAATTTAAAAAGCACAAAGAACAACAAAGAAACATAACATAAAAATGTCAGGTTGAAGGGTGGCTTTGTGCAACAATATAAAAATTTAAAGCAAAGCAAAAACATAAATATATGTAAAAAGAGGTGCAATAGTGCATTTCTATTCTACAGTCGTGTGACAGATAAACGCATCTGCCAAATTATGGTAGAATGACTGTAGAAACAAGTATTTCTGGCTAAGTACATAAAATATTAAAATAAATAACCAATAAACACATGGAATATTAGAAGTTAATGGATTCCACTTGCCTGTCTTGTAAGTCTCGTTCCTCCTGTTCAGCTAAAACTTATTTTATGGTCTGTATTGCACTTTAAAAACTCCTTTGTAACATGAAGCGGGGGCAGAAAAATAACTGAACCAGTATTACATCAGACTTTAAACTATGAAGTACCAAGTAAGGGGCTTCTACTTTGGATAGAAATGAAACTTTACAAGTAATTTCTCTTGACTAATTTCCCCATAGACAGTAAAAAAAAGTAGAAGATTATTAAGGAATAATAGCTGATAAAGGGATCCATGTATGAAGCATTGCTCCAGCAGTGTTATGGTTGGAGGGTGATATAGTACGTCAGACGCTTTTTGATTTGCACTCATTTAGCATGCCATTTATTTCAAATCACAGCAGTTGTTATGAGCAGGAAGTAGTCTTGAGTGGGAGTTTTGTTCCAATACTCAGGCGGACATAAGTTGTTTAACTGACTAACAATGTGGGTTTAAAGTCTATATGTCAAGGCTTAATTAGTATAGCAGTGATTTGGAGAAAGCTGTGTTCTTGAATAGGAACACAGTTTGTTGAAACCTTGTTGAAACTATGAGAAATCGTTTTGCATGACTGAACTGAGACGGTCAGGAGTTAATAAGATCACAAAAAAGAAAAACATGTGCTGTTAGTACAATGTTTGGTTTCCAGTGAAGAAAATGTGGCAATGGCAAAGCTAGAGTTACCCTCCAAGGACTCTTTTGCAACATTGTTAAAAAAAATAAAATACTAATAAAAAAAGCTCACAAGACATCATCTCTGACCTCCACAGGAAAAGGTTGTTTAGGGGTTTCTGTGGTCCACATGAGATGTCTTTAGCTGAAAAGAAAGCTTTGCTGTTGGCCACCAGAGATTCATAGCAGCATTATCGAGCACATGTACCAATTTTTCTGTCTGGCACCTACATATTGATGGTTACTGTATCAAAACAATGGCCTCCCTTTGAGAGTAATAATGCTGGCAGGGTCTCTTACTTGTCGGGCAGGATTCTATTCTCGGAGCATAGTGCTTTGATCTGTGTTATCATCTGTGTGTAAAAAGAGCAGAAAATTATTTGCAATCAATTTGAGGGAGAATAGCAACTCATTTCATTAGATAAAGTATAAATGTACAGGTACCATTTGGTTTATGTGTGTATGTGTGTATGAAACTGGGCACAGTGGGAGGAACTCCCAACAGATGGCCCACTTTTTGAGACATTTGTTGTACCAAAAACCTCATCTAAACATCATTTGCACCAGTTATTAAGAAGGTGTGGTGGAGAGCCAGGCTGCAGTTCAGCAGGGGTTCTGCCAAGCTAACAATTGATCATGGTAAGGTTAGAAGGCGGAGGAGATGGGTTGTCAGCGTCCTGAAGATATTCAGGTCCTCATTAACTGGGGTCACAGCATTGATGCCCTGCACGCTCAACCGTGTCTTATGAGTGTTCATGCACTAACAGCCAGACTGCACTGTAAGCAGGGCCCATTCTCGGTCCTCTTGATAACACCTCACCTGTAAATACTCCAGTTCAGAGGATCTGTTCTTGTTTGAGCAGCATAAGGCCTTTATTAATATCTATACTGGTATTCAACCAAATACAGAATTTCTTGACAAAGGCGGTTTGGCAACAGATTTCTGTGTCATTGGATATTTGGGAATAATCGCTGCAACAAGTTCTTACCAAACAATATCAACAAATGATTACAAAAATAAGTTAATCAGGGACTTGGCAAATACTTCTTAAATATGGAATCATCGATTGGTGAGAAAAAGGAAGTAGATACAGCTACATACATTTGGTTGGCTGAAGAAAATGAAAGGGGAAACGAGGACAATGGGCCAATATTTATAAATGGTTTATTTTTAGTAATGATATATGACTAACTAATTGCAGAATGTCCTAGAGTAAACAGGGGTAAACAGTCAGAGACAATCCTGGGGAAAAGCAAGAGAAGCAGTTAATTTAACTGTTTTTGGAATTAAGTTCAGTAATATTTCTAGTATCCACCATCAGTCACCACTATGACTTAAAACCCTAGACAAATGAATGAACGGGTAAGCAGGACATTTACAGAACAAATAAGCTATGTCCAGCTTTTTTATCTATATGCTATCTAATAGCTGACATATAATATGGATATGGAGAAAGAGAAATTACAGTTAAGACTATAAATGGCACTGACAAAATATTTACCAAATGACCACCTTCACATCTTAATGAAACTTCAATTTTAAAATGAAACAAAATATCAATAAATCTGTTAGAAAGGAATGTTCTCTACATATTGTTTTCACTTATATTAACTCTTAAAGGCAGAACACAGATAACTTCACATAAATTTAATATAAGTATTCAGTTAATGTTACCTTATTCTAAACTTTTATATTTTTTTATTCAATTTTGGTGGCACAAAATTACCTCAGAATTGCAAATGATTAATGAGACACAAAACAGCCAAAAAGATATGTCATAGAGAGCCAAGAGGACAATCAAGAGTAGATAACATAAAAAACAGTGTAAAATTGTTAAAATAAACACAATTAGGGTGCAAAATAACTCAAAAGATCTGTATATGCATGACAGTATTCTACAAGGGTTGAGGTTATTTACTGGCTTAATATGTCTGTGGTGTTCAGAGGGGATTAAAATAAGGGGGTGGAGGGGGGGCTTTACACGTCTATGCCCAGGCCTCCATTGTTTATTAATCCGTCCTTGTACTGAGCCACAATATATTCTCAAAATTCACTGAATGCCCCTGTTAAGCAGGTGCCTTGATTAGCACAGACAAGCGGAAATAACTGGATGTCATACGTTTGGCGCGTGTTTCAGGACTCTGCAGGACTTGAGAAGCAGTAATGAATGGCGAATGCAGCCGAATAAATCCGAAAATCCTGCTGACCGACCTGTGAGTGTTTTCACCACGGAGGCAGAAAGAAGCGTGACTGTGCGGGGAGAGACGTAACTACTCCCTGGCTTCCACAGCTCCTTCTGTGAGATCTGTGGACCGACTTCTTTTCATAAATTAACTTGCAAGAGGACTCCTTTCCTAGCAAGAGAAGAAATAGCATTTCTCTCTCTTGCCTTCTGGTGTGTTGCAAGCCACACTGAACACTTGAGCGGGGCTCACGTTAACCCGTTAAGCAGCACGGGAGCTGCCACGAATAGATCCAGTCTCCACGACCCCGGCCGTCTGACCGGGATAGGACCTCGTGTTTCTCTGGAGGTGGACTCATATCTTTCCTCTCCCACCACCGCTCCGCTGCTATTCTCCGGTCTGGTTGGAACTCCTCTGTTTTGTGGTTGTTAATTACATGAAGTGGATTGTTGTGCTTGCTTCCAACTGAAGACGGGACTGTGTTTCAGCACGGAGAGAAATGCCAACGGCGGTGACAAAAAGGAGATTCAGTAAGTGCACCGTTATCTTTTCTGAATGTCCCTCATTGAACTTGATACGCAGATTGTCGCGCGGCCGATAAGTTACCTAACTCTGACAACATTTAAAATATATGTTGGTTACGTTAGTTTTATTTTTTCTTAAAAGCTGTACATTCTCTGAAAATGGCTTTTCAATGCGTTGCGTTAATGGCTACATATTCTAAGTCAGTTCCGTCTGAAAAAAAAAAAAAAAAAGAAATCTGGCTTCGACTCACGTCAGCAGCCACGCATGCAGTTTATTGCTGTTTTATTTATGTCCAAGTGGCAATGTAACGCAACTTTTAATGTCACTGCGGACTTCGAGATTATATTTTTTTAGGCTGGAACAAGAAATGTTCTGCCATCTTTGTAAATGAGGGTAAGCTGTTAACGGCAATTCATGTTAGGGAGACTGAAGCAGAACATTAAAGATTCTTCACTAAAATCACTTATAAGTGATTTTTAATGCACGAGCCTGCTCCTGGTTGGCAGAATATAGACTAACTTGCCCGCGTGCACTTTGCAGTGGTCAGCTTGTCTTTCCAGGGATGAAGTCTTTCATCAAGCAGAAAAATCAGTAAGCTGAAGAAAGAAAGA
>JBAMHX010000009.1:19625319-19640839 GCA_037177515.1 Pseudomugil tenellus | reverse complement strand
TAATATATTTAAATAATATAATATAATATAATATAAAGAACATGAAGCAGTGGAGATCCGTGGTGCGCGCGAGCCCGTCGTCACCGTGTATTTTGAAAACATTTAATTGCAAAGCAATGATCTGCTCCATCTTTTTTTGTGACCCATCATATTCAGAATGATTTGCCACAGGGTTTCCGGCTCTCCCAATGCATGGCTTTTCCGTCTCATGTGTGCGCGTGCACAAGTGCATCAGCGAGCGCGCCCCCAACCACATCATGTGAAATCTTTGCTGCCCCTTTATTTCCTTCGGCACAGGTGTTTGGAGTTTCTGTGCACCCGTTATGTGTTTTTGTATGTGGATTTTCTTTCTCCTTGCATCTGTTGCAAAAAAAAAAAGACTTGCAAACATCCTCTTTATTATTATTTCGTTTGAAATGTGATGTTGTGACATCACCTTTTTTTATCTATAACCAAAAGGCCTATAGAGTTAGAGTGAACTTAATAGGGAGGGAGGGGGGGTTTATTGGGTGAATGAGCAGACGGAAAAATGATAACCAGCTTTGCATCATTCGGCTACCCCCCCACCCCCCCTTTTTTTTTTCTTCTTTCCTCATAGAAAGGATGGGAGCAATTTTGGAAAGTGAGTGGCATACTGAAATAGCCTCATTGCCATACTTTATCAATACATGAATGCGATTAAAGTTGTCGCAGACACAATGAAGAGACCAAAGCATACGCCAAAGTGTAACAGGATGATACAGAGTGGGTTAGTTTCTTGGAATTGCATCAGAGGCTCTCTGCAACAGAACCCAAGGCCTTATTGCATGTTTGGGTTTTTAACCTTCAGCTTCTGCCAAGTAAGAGAAAACAATATAGTAACAAGCTGCATTTGGATTCTGTATTTGGGATCATTTTATATGAAGCTGCCAAATAAGTTGGATCTGTGCATAGTTTAATCAAGCAGGCCTGGTACTGTTTGGCTCTACACTTCAGAATCCCATTTTGTTATCTTATTTATAGATGATATAATTTAAACCTGTGATGACAGGTTCAATACTGTAGGTGCCGTGCTGCAGAAGCATTAAGGTTTTCTTCCATCATGTAGAATAGATAAGGCTTGCAGGGAAGCTGCAAGCTTTCATTACTTGGTCTACCTTAGCTATTTTTCTTGCTTATTCTATCCATCTGTGGGTTGTATAAGCTATTGCACAATGAAACTGTAGCTTTTTTTACTGTGTGAGGTATGCTATTATTTTAACGTGTTTTGCTGAATGGTCACAAATTCCAAAAGGTATTAGACTAACTTAACTATCAAGCCAAATTCAAGGCGGAAGACATGTGACTTAAATGACCATGACTCCTGGAAGATTACAGAGCGGCTTGCAAATCCTCGCTACATTGCATTCTTCTTTTTGTTTCATTCAAGAATGGTGTTTCTGTTGGGATTTTTGGAACAGCGCCTGTGCCGAAAAAAAGCAGAGGCCTCTAGCCGATGATGTCATCTGCTAGGCATACTGTAGAGTTCAAACTGGCGAAGTCTGGATGAGAGAGAAGCAAATGAGGAAGAGGTGACAGTGCAGCCACATTAGCTGTAAAGCTTTAATGCATGGTTTCATTCAATGCTAAATGAATCAATCAAAGGACATTGAATGACACAATCTTTTTATTCATTTATGGTTCCAGCATTTATAAGGTGTCTACAGTGGATATTTGATTCTAACAATTGAACGTTTGCACTTATTTCCTAAAGTTTCTGAAAGAAAGGAGTTGTTGATCATGGAGAGGTTGTTTTAGGGATTATTTCCTGGAGGGGAAATATTTCTGTTAGGACAAGCCAATATGACCTCAAATCAATATCACAATTAATTGAACAGGTTAGCTCAATTACAATTGATTAGCAATTATTTGAGTTTTATTTTATTTCAAACATTTTTTGGGAAATTTTTTTAAATGTTTGTGAAATTTTCCTTTTTTTCTAGCAAATCTTTTTTATAATAGAAATGCAGATAATGATAATAAGTGACTGAAAGCACACCAAGTTTAAATTACATCACATTTAATTAATATTTTTTAATTTAAGTGAGAGAAATTTAAAATGTTCAAAGAAATTAAATAATTGACATTAGTTATTGGTTCTAAATGTCTCTTTTCATTAATTTTTAATTAACTGTCGTCCTAATTTCGGTGAGCTTGACTTATAAATGTCAGTCTCTAGTGTAAGTTTTATGATGTGACAAGAGCATGTAAACCTATTTCCAGTTAACTTAAATTTATAGCTATTTGGAATAAAATGTGGTTTCCACTGTCATTTCTATTTATCTTTGTGCCAAAACCTACTTTCCCCAACAGGAACACCGTCCTGAGATTAAAATGAATTTTATTATATAATGTTTGTGATCATGCTTGTTTAGTCCATTCAGTCCACAGTACTGTATGTGTCTTGAAGTATTCAAAACAAAGTGATAGTTTTGTTCTTTTTTAAAAGAGTTTTAGAGACTTATTGATATATTATCAAGTATACAGCTTGTAGAAAATTCTCCATATTTGGAGGCTGAAATCCTAAATAAATCTTAACAGCTTTGAGTCCATGAAAATGGGGCCAATTAGTGGGTGTATTAGATTGTCCCGCATTAACTAAATTTAGTTTCAAAGACTGATGTCCAGTTTCTCATGATAACAAAGTTTTATGAAAATTGGTTGGGGATTAAGCGAGTTGCCATATAGCAGTAAAAAAACAAGATATACATCCTTTTTTATATCTATCTAGGATAAAAGGTGGGAAAATGGTAGATATTTTATTTGAGCATTTCCCATTGTGTTCTGTGACCCATATCAGTTACACTAAGTGACAGTCACTATGCGTTTGAGAGCTGTTGAAGTAATAACTTCTCTGTGTTTGTTTGGGGGAAATTTAATAGGTGGTGTTTGATCTGGCAAACTTGTCATATGATGGTCTTTGATAATATAACAGTATTTGATTCAGCTGATGAGTCTTTAAAAATTAGTAGGCTTCATGTGATTACATGAGTAGAAGAGGAAGTTTACTGGACAATTCTTTTTGGACGCTGGTCTTTTTAGAGATGTTTTCTGTCCACAGTGTTAACAGATTGTTTTTGTGGCAGATTTTAAATCTCTTTTTAGACCTAGTCGGTTACCGTGCTGGTGCTAAAACTATTTCTAACCTAATTCCTTTATTGATAGTAGTCACAGTGTTCTGGCGCTCTTTTTACAACAGTCAAAGAACACAGTTTCTTCCCACAAATCAGAGTGGTTTTGTGTTTTTGTGATGCCTTAATATCATCAGTACAATTAGTAGTACAGTTACAGGCAGTTTTTGTGACATGGGACATGGTTTAGAAATCCAGAGGTTCTGAATGCCGGTCGATGTGGTGCTTCATGTGTTTATAAATGCAAGCGGGACTTTTAAACTTGGTGGTCAAAACATTTTTACGTAAATTGTTTCCTAAAGCTGTTTCTCCGAAATGGTTCAGCGAACAATCTGTGCTAGTGTAGAACTAATTCTTCATGAAGGGAGCCAGAGCTTTTGCAAGCGAAACAGAAAGGATAGATTTTAAGTTAGGCTCTGGCTCTAAACCAGCACTGGAACTGCTATGGTGGAAAACCCAAAGTATCATTTAGCCTCTCTGGTGTTTGTCTTGTTCCACAAGTGGTCTCAGGCTCTTCTGCAGCTAGGGATGGTAGTCAGCAGCTATCTCACCACTAGCAGGTTTTATGGCATTCTTGTTCTGCTCTGCTACCATGGAAGGTTGGCGGAGCTGCACATGAATGACTTTTACACTTGCTATTGGATCAGGTTGGAGTGGCCCTTCAGCTTGTTACTGGCCCCTTGAAGAGCAGAACAGGGGTGCTCCCTGTCACCTACTGCAGTCCAAAGTGGTGGATGTGGACTTTGCTGAGGCGACAAGAGAACAGCTTCAGAAACCCAGTCATATTTAAGATGACACTTATTGATTGGCAGAGACTGACCTTTCAAAAAATAACAAATGAAAGACAAGAATGTTACGTTGTCAGAAAAGTCATTCATCGCGTATAAGTAAAACTGACTGTATTGTTAGACATATAACCCATATTTATAGATATCTTTACCTACTATTAACTATGATTTCATAATAAAGCATATTTAACAATAAGTTTGCACGGTTTTCCGAGCCTGGCTACATTCTAGTTTGCATGACTACTTGTATGGCCTTTTGGAGAGTATTTCCTTTTGAGGCCTGGTCAGAGGCTAGAAGCCATAGCATCTGTGTCCTCTTGCTCATATGCAGATACTTCCTGGCAAGATCTATGTTGACTGGCACTGTTAAAGAACTCCAACTCGTCTGTGACCACACGCTGAAAAACCACTCGGCGCAAACCTCTCCCAACTGACATTTCACATGCTTTCCATATGGGTAAAATCTTTTAAAATATCAGGGCCTTGGGGTTTTAATGAGAGGTTTTACCCATACTGCGTTGGTCTGTGGTGGGTGGGTTCAGCGTTTGTCGTGTTTATAGAAATGTATAACTATGCGAGATGGCTCACTGGCCCGCTGGGAGGGCGTTGGTACAGAGAAACCAATTCTCCTTTTTAACCAAGAAAACTGGTTCAAACTGGTTGTGATGGGTCTCTCCTAACACGGGTGTAGTAGATTAACTTTGTTTGCTTAAGTTCACATTCAGAGCTGCTCTCAGTTTCAAGGTTCAGACTGAGATAAAAATGGAAGGTGTGCAGATTAGTTTTGCCTGTAGGATCAGGATGTTTTTCTCTTGCATCTTTAAGGATCCTGCAGCAGCTGCTATTGTCCTGTTTTGCATCCTTTCCTCGCATCCAGCCAGGGCGCTCTTAGGAGCACGCATGGTGGATTTTTAACAATGCCTCTTCTTTAACGTCAGCAGCGTAGAGGCAAAGAGTGATTTACTACTCTGTCTGTAAGGGTAATGTAGGAGCAATTTGACTGCTGATTGAAACCAGGTCTCCCATTTCAGACTCCACTGGTGACATTATAAACCATTTACACCAATGTTTTACAGGGCACCCCTGCATTTGGTAAAGTGGAAACAGACACATGGGCTAAAAATGGCCTGCGCTACCACTATAGCCCTCTTTTTTTATCCATTTCTTGTGTGATTTTCTTTTTTTTTCTTAACTTCAAAGTGTGTGGGTGCTACTGACTGAAGTAGTGAATATGGATGACATTGAAAGGCCAAATGTTAGGTTAATTAGTTCTGTCTGTTTTTCATTTATGGAGAAGGACCTCCCAGATAAAGGAGGTGTGTCTGGTTTTGATTATGCAGCCTTTTCTTCAAGTGATAGCACACTTTTTCCTTAAGCCATAACGCATCAGGTCTGTGGTTCAAATTGTCCGTCCAGATCTTGGAACATTAATGTACTCGCTCTGTATCAGCATATGTTACACAACAGCTAATGGTTAAATGAGCCAAGCAGCCTTAATTTAGCTTTTCACCTTCTACAATGAGTCATTATAGAGTCAAAGTGCTCCCCAAGATCAAAAAGAAGCCATTTCTCTCAGAAAGAAGTAAAAAGATGAACAAGTCAAGGATATTGGATTTTGAAGGTTAAATGTTTAGGA
This sequence comes from Pseudomugil tenellus, assembly GCA_037177515.1. Lineage (NCBI taxonomy): Eukaryota > Metazoa > Chordata > Actinopteri > Atheriniformes > Pseudomugilidae > Pseudomugil > Pseudomugil tenellus. The sequence goes on along the minus strand of JBAMHX010000009.1, from coordinate 19,635,266 downwards.
CTTCAGTGTTTGTGAATTCCAGTGTTAATGCCTAAAGCTCAACAACAGGTGCAGCTGGCTTACTGTGTCAGAAAAGATGCCTGATGGGAGCTTTAATGTGAGGAAACTGCAGGAGGTGTTGAGATGAGCTTTTGTTTTATTAAGAAATCAGAATTATTCAGGTTTCCAGAAGGTGCTAGCATTCTGAATAAGAAAAATCAACTTTTTGTTTCTGTAATGCAAGAAATCTTGTAAAGATGACAGCAATTCTACCAGCTGGCTGCTTCATATTAGTCAAATTGAATCAAATTTCTGATGCTAATTTCACAATTTAAAGATCAAGGCTGTGAGATTTCAAGTCTTTAGCGTATTACTTGCCAGCAGACAGAAAATATCTCTGCTCTTTTTGCTGTTGAGATATTTTCTGAAGTGAGAAATAGAGCTCACAAACTGTGGGATATCGTACAATGTGCACTGAGCTGCCAATTGGTATGCACCACAAAGTTTACAATGAAATGTAGAAACTGTTGCTATTCATCTGCTGTCCCTGTGATCTCAGATGGTCCCAGATGGCTTTCCTTTCTCACCACACAGCCCATCTAATTAAAACCTGTAACCACCAAACACATGAAAGTGGATTGTTTTCAAGTGGTTGTAATTGCTGTTGAGTTTATTATTGTTTCCCACATTAGGACACCTACATCAGTGTCTGTTGTTTGCTTTTCTCAAGTTAATATTATTCTTATAGCATTACTAAAAGGAGTTAGAGGCTTATATATCAAAATATCCATAAGGATGTGTAAATATCTGTTCAATCTTAAATAAGATTGCTAACTTTAACTTTTGAAAAAAAATGTATGTTTTGCCTAAACATGGTAATAACAGGTTATATTGCGGTTGATGATTTAGGTACTGACTCATGATAGCTCTGCTGGTTGTGTGGGAAACGGAGTGAAGTGAATACAGCAGCAGGATTTACTCCTTGCACACATTGCTTTTTAACTGGAATAATTTGAGATTAAACGAACTGAACGTAACTAACTGAAACATAATGTCAAGATAAAGGAAAGCTCTGCTTTTTTCATGTTGAAATTTTTGCATATATATATTTAAAAGGGACTTTTTTCTCCTAAAGCGACTTAGAAGTGGGGAACACATCTGGCTCAGCAATGCAAATACTAGGATCACATTTACTACCAACTGGTTAGCACACAGCCCAGCATAGACAAAGCTGCCCATTATAGCCCATTCCAAATGAACAAACAAGAAAAAAGCTATTTACAGACATCATTTTCTCTAAATCTGAGTTGAACCAAAGCGTGTCACAGCCTTACACATTGGCAATATTAGTAAATTGTTGAGGCCCACAAGTTATATGAAAAGATTAATGAATGAAACTGATGGCGTGTGTGTAAACTGATGATATCATTTACTCTTGGAGTGCGATGTAACATCTCTTGTTGTATTTGTGTGTGATTGGTTGGATCCATGTAATGAATCGAACAATTGACCATGCAATTGGGTCAGTATCTGTGAAATAATACCGCAACATGATTTTCAATCTGAGATCGTGTCTCTTGGTTTCCACCATATGTACAAAGCTGCCTGTGTTTTGTGGCATTTTATGACACAAAAACATTTGAATTTGAACAAGGCTCCATTGTTTTATTTATTTTCTCAAATTAATATTGATACTGTAAGAAATTTAGATGTCACAGTAAATTGATAATGGAAGCATACGAGTTCTTTTTCAGTCCTTTTTTTTTGCAGAGCAGAAAACAGATGATGCTGCTGTAATGCATCAAATATGCTTGTGAATTCATTATTTATTAAGGGTTCAAGTAGCTTCATGTCCTGTACTGTTGCAGCTCCAGAGTTTTGTTGGAGATGCTAGTATAGATTTTGTGGAAACTTAGTTTACATGTTATCACACCTTAAAGGAGGTTGACAGAAACATGCGACATAGACTTTTGTCTTCGGTGCCACTGCTATTTGTCTGCCCACTCAGCAGAAGTGCACAGATGACGCACTCTTTCATTTTTGACAAAGGCTGGATAGGGACAAATAGAGCTACGGTTCACCGGCCGGTGTCATTCGTTTCACCTGTCATTGCCTTCCTATTCTTTTCACGTTCTTATCTAATTAGAGCGCACACAGACCCACATATTCACACAAACACAGAGGTCGGTAGCCAAATTGATGCACAACACAACATGAAGGTCAAACAGTCAGCCGTCTTATCTAACTGGATAAAATGTCACATACATAGATTGAACATCGACCGCAGTTAACGGTGAGTCAGTTTTTCACCCTGAGCATGGGCTAAATTTTCAGTTTTCATCCACAGGAGTTTATATTAGCTGCACATGACAGTACTGTCCTCTGAGGACACAGAAAATTCTTTTTATACACTTTTTACAATGAACATGCTTTGACACCGTTGCACAAGTGTTTATTGGAAACATTTGGCAGACATAATGCAATTTTCTGCTGATGCTAAGAATCATGAGTTTGCAGGTTTCATCTTGCTTGCTTTCTTTTGCTGGGAGGAGGTCAGCACACTGTAGCTTTCTGCTGTGTGTTTTCTCTAAAAGCTCCTTTGCTCAAGGGAGCTTCTGCCTCAGCCATTACTAGTTTAGGCGAGAATAAAGTTAGACAAGCATACACAAACTCTGTGCATTTTCAAGGTACAAAAATCATGCTGACTGTTTTAGAAAGCAGCATCATGACATTTTCTCAGAACCCTTTTTATTCCCATATGGACGTGGAAAAAGTAGGTGTTGATAATTGATTATGTTTGTTATACTTTTAATAAGCATGTGACATTTTTGTTTAGATATATATTTAATGGATTCAGAGACCTAAACTCAGAAAATCACCATGTATTGATGGTGGAAAGGGAAGTTTCTGACGCAGACACCCTCCTTGCCGCTTGCTGGTGGAACTAAAGCACAGCATTACATGGCATAAAAGTGCATGCCCTGCACTCCGTCTGCCCCACTGATACGGCAGATGGATGAGATTTTAGGGAGCTAGGGTGGAGCTCTTTGGCAGTGAGGGAGCGAGATGACAGCTCTTCGTCTGTGGAGGGCTAGCAAAGGCCTCGGCTCTGAGCACCCACTGTGTCCACTTGACAGAGCCTTGATGTCATCGGAGACCATTAGCATTGACAGCATGTCACTGTGTCACATGGTAGCTAATGGTGAAGCAATGAATACATAAGAGCAGTAAATAAAGACCGCAGACTTGGGGGGGGAACGACACAGTATTTCACTTAGTTCCAGCCTAAAGATCTTTTCTCTCTTGTCTAAATCGGTTTTTACATTCAACATCTAAACTAAGCTTCATCTGCTATATTTAAATAGGTTAAATTAAAGCCCCATCACATAAGGCACCGATCACATGTTACAAGGCTCCAAACAATGACCTAGGTAAAAAAGGAAAAAGAAAAAAAAATGTAATTAAGTCTAAATGATTTGCTGTCAAGTCCTGCCATGACTTTTGGCCTTTGCTTGCAGCATAGTGTCTAGAAAGCCTCCACAGCCAGTGTTGTGACACAAGTGAAGACAAGTGACTCTAATAAAACCATGTAATGCAATAATTCAGTCACTGAGTTACAGACAGAGCAAAGCTTTAAAAGACTGGTCCCACAGCTAAGCTTTAATTGCACAAAACTTTAAATGCTAAAATGTGAACCTATTTACTGTAAATAATTGAACTTCAGCCTGGGCCTATGAAATACTGAAGTGGGTGAAGCATATTTTGCAGATCAGACCACCATATGCATTTCTGGGGTGTCTTGTTTTTAAACAAGTAACATGGGCATAAAGTGGGAAATTTAAAGTAGAAAAAGATGCCTGAAAACTAATGCTTATTTAGATTCTACTTAAGGAAAACTAGTTTGTGTGTCAAGGGATGCACTTGGCAAGAGATGTGCATGCTAATGTTCCAATCTTCATTATAAGTAATTTTAAATTTAGTCAGAAATATTCTTTGTTAATAAATGTAAATCGTTTTAGTTTAACATACTTTAAAATAACTGCTAGCTATACAAATTCACTCTTCCTGGCATTATTAAAATGAATCACCTTCTGCTAAAGTGCTAAAAAATTGTCAACAGATGCAGCTGCACCACATAGTTTTGCTTTTTCTCTGCACTGAAGTCACAGGGAATGGAAAGGCATCAGAACTTCTGAACTGGCTTTTAATGGAATGTCTTTGCAGTGAACAACATGATAAGTTGCTTCCTCTGTCCTGTTTATATATAAATATGGGCTATGATCATATAAATGACCCAGTAGGTAGATTCACATTACTAACATTAATCAGACTCACATTAAGTACATTTCAAGGTTACACACAGCAGCGCAGGGCTGAAATCATGCCGAATTTCCTAACTCTAGTGAGAAAGTAATAGAATAACACAGCATGAGGCTACAAAATGGCTTAGGTGGTGGAGGGAGGGAAACTCATTTTAGTCTGCCTGTACTAAATGGTATTTATTGTATATTTAATGTCTCAGGACATGGGATAAAAGGCTGTTTTCCATTTCAACAAGGTCTAACAGGTTATTTTCTACAAGCACATTGAATCTATTTAGCTATTTTTATTTTTTGAATAGAATTTCACTAAAAGCAGATGTTTATACATTGCAATGTCATACAAAGTATATATGACATCACACAATGTACAAGCATAAATATAAAACACACATTAAAGTAAATTAGCCATAATATGACAGAGAATCCTTAGGGATGAAATTGGATCATCGATGACTCAGAGATGCTATGAGGGTGAGATGACAAACAGCTTAGAAAAATCCTCTGGAGAAATTTATGCATAAATCCTGCAATGCCAAAATAAACAAATAAATAAATGGGGAAGACTGTCCAGGACCCCAGAGGGCCACCTGTTTGGTTCTTTTTTATGGTGGTACTGATGCATCTAATAATTAATAGGTCTGTACCTGTTTGTGTGTGTGCTTCTTCTCTTAAACTTACTGTAGAGAAGTCAAAGCCAGTTAAAGACTGAGGATTGTTTCCCTCTGATGGGCTCTACTTAGGATCTTTTTCTAAACATCTGTGTCTTTAAACCTGCAACCCACTGGCTACTCACTAAGAACATGGGCTAGCATCAAACAAACAAACAAAAAAGCCAATCACTGCTGATTAAATAAAGAGAAATATTGATAGATGCTAAGAAAAATGCCCCACTGCAATATGCTCCTAACTGAGCATCAAAGCTAGCAGCAGACTACTAGGAGCAATGAAAACAAAAAGGTCAATATGTTTGGACTTTCAAATGTTTACCTTCAATGTTATGCACTGCAAATACTGCAAAGAATGGGGCAAAACAATACTTTTGTTGTAGATCCATCAATATTCAGAATACAAAAAAAAACTCAATAAAGAAACAATTATAGCAGTTGTTTGTCCAACAAGATAATACAATTCAACAAATCTAATATTGCCAAAGGAGCAGACTTTTACAGCAAGTTCACTGTAAAATAAAGCAACATCAGTTGCATATACCATCCCCTTTATTTCAGCTTACAGTCATTTACATATCTACCAATGATTATGGTAATCATTAAAGATTAATTGTGTTAAGTGTTAATAATATACAATGAATTTGGGATTTCCACTCTTGCTGGTTCAAAATGCCACATTATTAATAATGAGCACACATTGTGCTTTTGTTTATAGATTAACACACATTCCTCAGATTCTGCACTGCGAATAGCATTGATAAAAACATCACATTGCAGTATTGCATTTCTGACTTTAAACCTTATTTTGAATTTATGACTTTCTGCCTAATTTTATTAAGACCTCAGTGTGTTGCCAACATCCATTCCAAAGTCTCATTTTTAGTCTTGCAATTTGGTAAATTAAAGTTAACACAGTCAGTATGTTCATGTCATGAATAATTTATTCAATCATAATGACCACAGTGTACAAATATTATTAATGTATGCAGTATACAAAATATCATGTAGGTAAAATTGAGCACCAAATTGCAGTGAGTCAATCAACCAGCAGGAGCTGATGGCACCCAGCGCTGTAATGAGTGAGGAAGGTAGCTTTTTGAAGTGGAATCCTGAAATGTGTTCCCGTCTCCAGTTTGCTCAAAAATATACCAACTGCTTATGTAAGTGAATGTAAGTAAGTTAAGTGGAGTTAACTGGTCAAGAATTCTCTCCCGGTGTAGGACAGCAGTGTGTCCCATTACTGGTAGTCAACCTATTGTAAGCTCAGGTTGCAGTATATATTACTGGCTAAAAGACTTGTTGACAGAGGGCTCAGATAAAAGCTAAGCTAGCCCAGCTTCGACCTTAGAAAAAAGAGGGAGTGTATGCGTCATCGTCCCCATCAACACCCCCTCCAACCTACCTAAATCCCTGCTCTTTTTACCTACAACAGCATCTGTTATTGCTGCTAACTGACTAAACCATAATACGTGCACAAGGTGAGGGGGAGAAAATCTGATTTCCGCTTTGATGATGGATTGCTTGGAGCATGAGACACCACAAATATCTTCTATTCCATAAAAACGTGTTTTTTTTAAAAAAAATTTTATTTAAAAAAACTGTTGCAAACATTTCTGTTTGCTTGAGGCAACAAATTACTCCACAAAAATTATGTATTTGCCGCTTCTTTCACAACTTCTTCTGTATTGTCAGCCATTTCCACTGGGCAGTCCCATTGGTCCTTCCTTTTATATAGAACGTCCAAATTTATATTCTGTCACTGTGAGATGACTCTATCAGCACTCAAGGGGCAAACATCTTTGTCACATAATATCTTGACAAGATTCCGTGGCACCAATACACAGATGTAAACAATTTACATGTTTCATTTAGTGAGCTGAGGCTGAGTCCTTTCTTACCTGTATGATTGATACCTCTCCTTTGGGTGTTTTCTTCTCTTCTGAGAGACTAGCATTAGTTTATTGAGGTTGCTCTGTCACCGCCATCCTCAAACCTTGTTGTTGTATGCTTTGAGTCATCATGTTTCTTAGCCTGATTTTTGTATCTTTCGGCCATAGTTCAAATATATTTCTTGACTGACATCCTTTGTTTTTGCCTACCAGGAAGAGTCAAGAGGACCCTATGGACATAGCATGCTGAGATCCGTGCTGCAGCTCCTCTAAAAGGGCAATGATTCATGAGGCTACCTCTCCTGTCCCTTGGGGCTGGGAGGAATAGCTGGCATTATCTTCTGCAAATGGGTCTGAAAATGCTCTTGGCCAGGTTGACCAGGCCTGATTTATAGCTAAAGATGCATTGAATACTTGGGCTCTCTTTTCCAGCATATAGGTACGAGGCCCTATTAACACAGCATGCTTGAACACACACACAAACTCACAAGCGTACACCCGACTTCACTGTTTGTAGTCTGCAGCTGTGCAGTTTATGTTCTCTCAGCTTGTGTAGTTGGCAGAGAACAGGAAAGAAAAGTAAATGTATGACACCAACATTGTAGAGTAGAATAAGTAGGCTTAGGTCTTAATATGTCAGCAGGAAGATAAGCAGTTTTTCACCTTTATCGTTCTTTGTCTAGGCTTATATAGAGATATGAACTTTATCCTTGCCTTGAATTGGAACCAGTGTCAAAGAAATAGAAATGACTTCCCAGAAATTGTTCCTTTTATTCTTAAAATGTAAAGAAAAGAAACCACCCTCTGTACCCTGTAAATAAGTGCAAAATTTTGTGGCTAAATTCTCACGGACTGCTCAGTCTATAAAAGTCTTCTGATTGCTATTACACGTTTTCCACACTAATGAGCTTTTTATCCACGCTTTGACTCCCAGCAGTTTAGAATTTCTCTCAGCCAGGTAATATTAGCTACATTATTAGATATAATTAATTGTCAGAGTAAACAAAATATTCGGAAAAGACTGGATCTCTTCAAATGACAGATTAATTTAAAGCCCACAATTGTCACAAAGCAATTAATGAGGCAAACAGTGTCTCTGAGCCTCTCAGAGGGACAAAGCATTTTTTTTAGATTTCTATAGATTCTCAGATTCACACAGATCATTGCATTACATAGAGATGATTTTATCCTTAAAATGGAAAATTGTGATCAGTTTCATTAAGTCAAAACAGGTAAGGTGTGAACGGACGCAATGACGTTATGTTTTCACATCAAGCAAGTTCTTTCTTGTGACTGTTTTGCTTTTTCCCATTAGAATAGCTATGTCAGCAAAATCGCAGAGGGAAGAAAGTCAAATTGCAAATGAAGACTGCACAAACTGGATTTGACTTACTTTGTGAAGCGTCTAAAATGCAAACCGACAGAGAATGTTTTAGCAAACATCACCTGCTTCCAGTGTTGCAGTGTTTCCCATTAGAGGATTCATACTTCTGCCTCACCATTGTTATGTAAGATCTACACGAAGATAGCAGGTTGCTTGCTTTTGTGTCTCTGTGGAGCTTTTGAAACTCTGCAGAAGATCAGCACCACTTTGGGTTGTAATGAGTGACATTTAATGACTGTATGCTTTAAAGCTCTCCACATGATGTCTGTCCAAGCTGTCATCCATCTTTCAAACCTCTTGCTTTCTTTCCCCCACATCAGAATACTGCTTTTTCCAAGCTGGTTGTTAATGTTTCTAAATGGTGTACTTACAAGTGGATTATTTAAAAGTCCCCGTGTCAGACAGATCCTTATCTGGCAGCTTGGCAGCTTGACTCGGACTCACTCAGCATCCTGTCCCTGCATGTTGATTAGCTTGTTTTTTGTTCTCTTCTTTCTTTGCGGTTTAGTTGTCTGTACTAACTTCACTAACGTATTTCATGTTGGAAAATTGAGGGAATGGCTTTTCTTGAAGGAAGTACATAAACACACCAAAAAGTAGACAGAAAATGTGTTCACATTTGTTGCAAATTGATGGACAATACTTTGAACAGAGCCTTTGCAGAGAAGTTCTAAATCCTTTAGCAACTGGAAACTGTTGGCCATGTTAACAGAGACCATTAATTAGGACTGATAATACAGCATTCAATTCAATTCAAATTTTTTTGTATAGCGCCATTTTACGACAATGTCGTCTCAAGGCGCCTGAAGGTAAAGACAAATCCACCTTGTCTGTTTTGGGATGTATTATTGATATTCTCATCCTTGTTCAGGCTGGCTTTTTTTCCTTTCATTAAGACAAGAATGTTGACCGCTTTTAAGTTTTTTCTTCATTTACTGTTGATTGGAAAAAAAACAATGTTTACAACTTAACCTCTGAGTTTGGTCCATTGGAGGTAAGGCAAGGTGCATTTATACATTGATATGTGGCCATCACAATTTAATTTGAACCTTATGGCACTTAGATATAAATCCCTTTGCTACATTTTGTCTTCTTTTATAGTACATTTCATTGGCCAAAGTAGATTTATAATGGTATTTTTATTGCTCTTCATCTATGAACCACTTGATGGGTTGATGTAAGAGCCACGACCTGTCCAGCCACTCAAAGCCTACCTGTATGAGATGGGATTGGAAATAAAACACAGTACACCCACTGAGTGTGTGACCCAGAGATAATGAAGAAAGCTCTTTAAAGTTTTTGTTCCTTTCTTTTTAAAGACTGAGAAAAGTCAATCCACGTTTGATTTAATAAAACCTATTGCAAATTTTCTGCAGCTCTTTGCTGCTCTTTTTTTTTTAGCAATTTGCTCTTGTCTTTTCAGTGTTTAGTGACTGGTATGACACTATGCAAATGATCCTCTGTTCTACGCATAAGCACTGATAAAGAATTAGGCTCAGGCGTTCTTATTTGCTTACTGCACGTCCTATCTGTACTTTTATACCTGTACAAAGCTGAGGTAGTTTGATCTGTTTTGAAAGTAATGTTCAGGCATACTTATCTGCCAAGGAACTGCAACCAAATAAACACCATCCATCCATCCATCCATTTTCTACCGCTTATTCCCGAACGGGGTCGCGGGGGGGCTGGAGCCAATCCCAGCTAC
>JBAMHX010000009.1:19595340-19605462 GCA_037177515.1 Pseudomugil tenellus | reverse complement strand
TGTGTGTGTGTGTGTGTGTGTGTGTGTGTGTGTGTGTGTGTGTGTGTGTGTGTGTGTTTTCTCCATATATGTCCCCCACCCCCCCCCCCTCTCTCTCCCCCGCCCACCAAAACCCACCAACACCCCCCCCCTTTCTTTTTTTTTTTTTCTTTTTTTTTTTTTCAGGGGAACAAAAACCCCTTTCCGGACTGTCACTTTGGTGGTTTGGGGGGGGGGGGAATGCTACCACGTGAAGCAATGACATATTTTAGCTTATATAACACTCCATTTCCTATGAAACATGGAAAAGCCTACAACCTAAGGTGAGTAATAAGGAAATACTAAGCAACTGGCGAGACAACGAAGTCAAAGAACTCCTGGCAGCTAGGACTGATGAAAGTATTAAAAAAACATGTGCAGAGAACAGTACGGGATTCTCTTGTTTATGACCGCATCAGAGCTAGGTTGGATTATCACCAGATAAATACCCGCACATTTACCGCCTATGTCTGAACGCAATTTACTGGGTAAGCTCCCGGAATGGAGTTGCATATCTGAATAGGCATCTCCTGGTAAAGTGCGGGTGGTAAATGTCCAGAAATTACCCGGTTGCTATGTCTGAAAGTGGCTAGTGTAATGATGTGTAGAATAACAGATGGAGGAACTTTGATCTTTTGATTTTGATGTTAAATACTAAAACGTGTTTCTATTAATTTTCATCACAAATATTGCTGTTTTATCCTCTGGAATTAGACTCCAGCCTGACTATCAGCTTGACTTGACTGTGAAAGTCCTAGAAGTCAGACTAAACTTTGTTGTGGACCTGACAGGAAAAAAAAAAGTAAGACATTTTCGGAAGACATTCTTTTCAGTATTTTAGTGCTCTTCGAATATGAGTAAGTAGCCAAATCTTTGGGGTAAATTCGGAAAAATGAAACCTTAAGTACTTTAAGGGATGTGTTTACATTCCCTAAAGTCCCTGGGAATGAATCAAAAAGCAGGCTTTTTCTTTTTGTACCTGCCACAACCATGCACTTTAGCTCAGAAACGTTTAGAAAAACTCCCCCATCAAGAGGTAGAAAACAGCAGAAAGGTTAGGCAATTTTTTCTAAAAAAGCACTCTCCCTGGAGCACTTAAGCTCAGATCTTTGTCATTATAAGCTTGCTCCTAGGACACCGAATAATATTTTAAACCATAAAGACCAATGCCCTGAGCTCAGTTTGCTTCACAGACCATGTGGCAGAAAACCGGCAATGAGCAGAAGGTGTGACTTTTAGAGGACTAAATGAAGCTAAATTGGAACAAAGGGAAATGACTGGTTTTCTTCTCCATTAGCACCCAAATTAAACCACTCATTTATTTTCTACAAATTTATGAGGCACTGATGCTATAATAAGAAGTTTTATGTTGAATATTTAATTCCCTTAATTATTTTGCTATAGCTTTCTAGTCAGTTGAAGTCAATTTGTTACTTCCAGCAATGAATGGTTAATGAAGAGGAAGCCACTGACATTTCTAGTAAGTCGTGGAATAGACTTAGATTATCATTAAGTTTTGGTCAGTTTTTTGGTGTTGACAAACTAGAACTGGACATTTAAAATACAGAATAATTACTTCTTCAGTACTTCTTTACCTTTTTCTAATATTTTTTTAAATTCAGTCAATAAGTTGACTTGTAGATGTCAAATGCTAAATTCAAAATGAAAAAAACTTACATTTCGGTTCTTTTAGCGACAGAATGATGATGTTGGCATTGTCTTGGTCAACAGAGGGTCCTTATCTTTCCTTGTCAGTCAAGCCATTGTTCAAGAGAGCGACCCTGCAAATGCAAAATGGCACAAGTGATGGATTACTCTTTCATTTGACAGGCTTTTCATCTATTGACAGGAGGGTGTGTGTGTGTGTGGTGGTGGTGATGGCGTGGGGGTGCTCCTGCATGCTTTGTATGGATTTGGATGAATTGGTGATTTTTTATTTATAAGCCACACATTTTCAGATTTTGCCCACTGATAGAGCGAAGAAGATAGCTGGTATTTATCTGGAAAATAAAGAAAAAAATAGTTAATGTACAGTTGATTGTTTCTGTTTCAATTTTGACAGTGTCAGTATATGTGAGGAAAACCTCCCTGTAAGAATTGAGCTCTCTTTTGCCGTACAAATAACTCTAATGATGTTTTATTGTAATATCACCTACATCTGACACTTCCTGTAATATTTCTGACACCCTTTGTGACTCTTTAATCATCTGTTAAGCTATTTATTTACATATTTCAAAGCCATGAGCAAACAGTCCATTATTAGTCATTCAAGCAAGAATTTAGCTCTAATTTTCAGACTGATATTTTCTTGTCTCCTTTCTTTTGAACTCTGTTGCAAGCCTAGCTTTCCCTATGGGACCTAATAATGATGTTGAAATCTATTTTTGTTTTTGAATATATCTCTTTGTGTCCACAATGTTTTTTTCCCTACATGCCAAAGGCAAATTTGTAAAACAATGACAGGCTTTATTTAAAACAGAAAACACAGAATCATCTGTTGCCTCTGCAGTACACATCAGCACCAACATAATAAAGCTTCGAGTGCATCAGAAAATGACACTTTTATACTTTAGTCATTCTGCCTACTTCTTGAGTGCTGCTGTTACACCTCGCCTGCTATTTGAGGCAGAAATTTATTGAAGGAAAGCATCTGGACGCCTAACTTGCCAAAGACAAAATGTAGCCTCCTCTGGTTAGAAGAGACTGCTCTGCAGGGCTTTTATTAGAAACCTCTCACAGAAAGCTCTACCATTTTGTCAAAATCTCAGCACATGTCAAACTTGCTCAATCTGAGGTACCGTGGAAACTATTTTACCATACCATAACACACGCCTGTGCAAGATTTATATTTGTTTCAATGCTGTTTCTTAAGCTCCATCATCCTTTTAATCTCCATCTCATAGAAAATAGCTGCTATAAAAACAAAAAAACAAACAAAAAAAAAAACACCAAAATACATAAAAGGATCATTTTTGGATTTAATGATTAGGATGTGCATAAACCTTTGCATGGCTGCAGCTTTCTCAATTCCTTCATGGCAAAATGTAAATCACAGGCTTCATTTAACAAACTGCAGTGCAAAGATGATTCTAGCATGTAGCAGAAAAAATCTGTGAACTATTACTTACAACAATTCAGTAGGAATGACTTAAAAGAAGCAATGAGATGACTTTTTCACTGCCTCACAAAGCAGGAGACGCAGAAACAGCTTGCGGATCTGTTGAGTGCAGCCTGTGAAGTGTAATGCTGCTGAACATCTGGTCACAGCATTTCTCTTTTTCTGCGCTGACTTTTTCTGCATTGAAGAACCAAGTTGGCAGCTTTTGCTATCACTCTCACTCCACCCACACAGAAGGTGAGACATCATAAGATATCCTGGTCTTGTAACCTTTTAACACACTTGAAGGGGTATGATGAATGGAATTTTTTTGTGTTGATGCCAGTGCCGAGATATCTTTTTGAAAAATGCACCTGACTGTAATCTTGGTGGAATGATCATTGATCAAGCAGGCAAATAGTTGTCTGAAATGGAAAACTGTTGGGAGTTGTACTCAGGTAAGGAAACCAGTGTCAAGAAAAGGAATAATGTTAAAGGTCAGCTGCTAAAGCAAATTTAAATGCATGGAATCGGCTGTGATATCATTGATTGCTCGTTTAATTTACAATTTCCAGAAACGTATTGAGTACCTTATCGTTCTCCCTTGCTATATACCTTTGAGCACATCGTCGATGCTAAAGCTGTCAGCATTACCTCCTTTGACCACTGTAACAAAAACATTAAGTATGCAAGTCAAAACAACATAAATGGCGTAACATCACTTTGACTCAATATTGCTTCTCACAAACATCACCACCTCCCACCTCAAAGGGACTTCTCTAAGCCACCCTAAGCTGCTATATTTTCTGTGCTACCTCCTTACTTTATCACTGAGTGTGGTATGTGAGGAAGACTGTCACGAAAGAGGTCCATGGTGCACAGGGTGGACCCCCCCCCCCCGAGGGCAGAGAGAGGGCATCATGCTGTAAAGTGCTTCAATGTTGCTTCATTTCCCCATTTTAATTGGGCTATCTAAATGCATCCTCAGTTTGTCAATACCCGCCGGGGTCCCAGATAAAAATGATTTGTCTCATGCTTTCAGCGGCATGCTCTGTTGTTTCCCTTCGAGAGCGTGCCCTGCCAGTTGTCGGCAACGGAGTGTAATGGAGAGCGCTCATTGTTTTTGATTTTCAACCAGAACAAGCAATAGAGGTTCCCTTCCTCTATTTCTTATACCTCTCTCTAGTTAGCCTCTTTTGTACTCTCAATCTGCCTTAACTAACATGTCAGTAAAGGCATGCAGACACAGCCACCACCTCGTCTGTGAACACTTGTTGAGAGTGTCGAACCACAGGGACTTGAAATTCACATGCTCCACATACGTGAACTCATACGGTATCTTTACAGGCACGAACACATGCCAGCTCTCACTGAAGGTCAGCTCCATAAAACACGATCTTATCTGTGTTTTTTTTTATGTGCTCTTTTTTCTGTCCTTGTATTTTTGTAGCTTTTTTACCATCACCTTCCCTCTCGGTGCTGGAGCCATTGTTATCTGCAGACAGTCTTGAGAAAAAGGAAAAGTGAAAACATCAGGGCTGACAGTGTGTCCTTGATGAGTGTTGAGCAAAAGTAAAATGTTCAAAAGCTTATTTTCTGTCTTTTTTTATGTGACAAGTGATAGATGTGGTTTTGCATTGTTGATAACTACTTTGTTGTCAATTAAGCAATGTAAAAAAAAATCACATTGTAATTTCTCTATAAATTATAATTTGGTGACTTCCACTAAGATTACTGCATATAGTATAAAATGACATATTTATCTTTCTTTTTGCTTGCCCTTAGCTATCCCTGTAACTAGTCCTGAATGACAAAATGAGGTTGAATGTTACTTTGACAATTTGTAAATATGCTAAGACCATCTTTGGGAGATTCAATATGGTCCATGTGTGTTATATGAATCCCACGACTGCAGTGTGGAAGTAAATTGGCTAGAAAACTGGTGGCAGTAACCAAGCGTCAGTACACTGTGAATTGCCTGGGAATGCAAAACTAACAGGTGTTGCCCAGCTGTGCTTGTGGACATGATGACATAGTGTGGGTCTAAAGAGCCCATCAGCAGCAGCACACTGCCTTTCACAGCTCAGTGTTTATGACACAGGTCAGCATTTTTTTACTGGCATGCAGCCAGGATTATGTTTGACAGTGTCCCCCAATGAATGAGGAAGCAATGCACATCTATATGGATTCTGTCTCAAGGAGTTTCAGAAATGTATTATTTCAGATAATGGATCACATTTATCGATATTATTTCCGACGATCGCAGCCTGCAATGTTTCAAACTGCAGCAAATGCAGCATATTTTTCGGAAGTTATGATCATTCATTCAGTCGTTGTTTTGCTGGATCGACAGCCACAGACTTATTTTCCAACCGAGAGGCTTAGCAGAAGTTTGCTAAATGTCTTTGCAGACTGGGTGCAGACAGTTTCACTGATAAAGCCCAGGGCCAATGCGATTCAGCCCATTTTAACGCAGGGGCACTACCCAACCGGATGATTATAGTTACCACACTTTGTGAAGTTTCTTCTTGTGTTTTTTAACCCTCGGGCTGCACAACAAACCTTACACAACTTCATGGAGTAAAACAAATTAAAACTGAAAACAAACAAATATAAAATGAATAGCTATAAAAAGAGATTTACTTCAAATAATTAAGTATTGTGTGTGTGGGGGGGAGGGGGGTTACAACTCCATTCAAAGTCATGGGGGTGGGGGCAAAGATGAAGTCCTAAAACAGCTTGTACTACAATACCTCACTTTACAGTTTTGAACTGGATCCAGCCCGTGATCCGTCTGCGTTTGGTGTTTTGCATTGCGCTAAAATGGGATTACACTCGGAACGAAGTGACTGGCACATTTTATCTCTCTCTCTGCTGGTAGGACCACCAGCCAATAACCTTTTGCCTCCATCTTTTACTGTAGTGCAGTTTGTTCAGCGATTTCATTTCAGATTCATGTGACTGTGATTTGGCAGCTTACACCCACAAATATACACTTTTCTCTCTCCCTCCTTGGGTGTATGTGGGTGTAATCATTATTCTCCTAAAGGTTCCTTTAAACTCTCATGAGTTTATAATGCAATGAAAGATTTCTAAAATGTCCAGATTGACTCATTTCCATCTTTTTCCCCTAGCAAACAGACATGAAGGTAAATTTAAGACTATTCACGGTGCATCCATAACCTTCCATTTTCTACAAAGATTATTGCAGCAAATACAGATTGAATATACTTTTGGCTGTTGAAATTGAATTACTTTTTAATCAGATGACCCACATCTCATTTGTTCTAAACTAGAAAGAATATGAAAGAAAGAACTATTCTTTTTCCCCTTTTGTTCGAAAAGGCTGTTGTGTGCACAGATCTCTAGTTAAAGCAGACTGTCTTCCATTGTTAACAACAAAGTGAAGCACACATAAATGTAGAACACTTTGCAAATTGCCATCTTCCGCAGCAGAGTTATCCACAAACAGATTCATCAGTGCTGCTCTTAGCTGAAGGCTTGAAGTCCCTGTTTGAATGTTAGTTTTATTAGTTTTTGTATGCTATTGTTCTTAAGTTACTGCCCTAATAAGGTTAATATGTATTGTGTGTTGAATTCCAGTTCAGTTGCTCCGTCAGAGGTTGCCGGGTCTTATGTATGCATGCTTTGATTAGTAGAGGAACACAATGCAATGTATCAGAAAAAAAATGTCTCAGTCTAGGTGGGTTGCAATGTCAGCACTGTCACTGATACATAAAAAACATCATTATGTGGAGGGTGAAACATAACTAAAGCACTGCTGCCTGATACAGTCCACACAGTATTATGGGGATAAATGAGCAAAACTGTCCCCAAGGTCCCAAGGCTCTGTGATCTATTAAGGCACAGCCGTCTCGGATGGTGAATCTTGGGGCATCAGGGAATTTTTTCGGTCGGGTGGGGGGTGGCATTGTTGTGCTGACATCCTCTCTCGATGCAATCCCTTGTCCTTGTAGAACAGAAAAGAAAAACAGCACCAGGGGCTGACTTGGCTGTTCCTCTGAGCTCCGTCATAAATCCGACTGAACATTTCTGAACATCTGTTGTGGATGATTAGCTCCATGGCTAGCAGAGTTTGACCGCAGGGAATGAGAAGCTGTGTGTTTGCGTATTTTGTTCGTGTGTAGTCAACTCCTTGCTGATTTAAGAATGAGGATTTTGCATATTTATCCCCACCAAGCCCGTACTTTTTCTTAAGATAAAGAAAGAAGGACAAATTATTTTCATCCAACGTGTTGCTGGAAGTAGATGAGCACAAATACCATATTTCAAGGTCATGTTCTGCTAGCCCCAAAAGTTTCAGTAATGATGTTACAAAAGATTTAAATGTGAATATTTGAAACACATGTAGGAAGTGCATTTCAAACCAGGTGTATCATTAACTTGCTTGAGCTTCCATCAGGTCACAGACTCTCAATGCAAGCTGGTCAGCAGATAAGACATAATGGAGTCTCTAAGGTGTGCATAACATCACGTGACTTTTTTTCCCCTTTTTTTCTACAAGCGAAAACAAAAAATGGTTCTTTTGTGTCATGATTTAAATAGGTAAAGCCCACAACCTCCTCCCTCCTCACAATGAAATTTGACACCGGTGACATCACATGGTGGGCTTGGCTTCTCCAGGACAGTCCCTGAAACCTGCTCAGTGTGTGAACAAGCCTTGCCTCTGAAGGATCTCTCTCCAAGCCACCACACGGCTCTAAAGCCACAGCTGGAACCCTATCGCTGCAGAGCCAAGACAGCTCCGCTGGTTAAATGAAACGCTGTGATCGGAATAACTGAGGAGGGACTGGGGACTGTTTTCTCTCTCACATTTTTTCATAAGACATCACTCAGGGATAATCTTTTGTGGATACTGCTGGATTTTCCCTCTCTAGGATTTGGATTCTCCCTCTCTCTCCCTCTCTCTCTTTTTGGAAGTGCCTCACAATAAAAAGGAATGAAAAGGATTTTTTTATAAGTGGACTTACTTAGCATGCATGGGTAAGTTTGAGTTATCAAAATTATTAAAAGCCTGCCTGATTATAAAAGTTGTTGCTTTTGTAAAAAGAGGAACAGGTGTTGTTTTTTCTAAGCCACTTGACTTCTCTGAGTCGGTCGGAACTTTATTCCCTACATATCCCATTTGTTTTTGGGGTTTTTTTTGTCTCTAGACATGCCTTTCACAACTTGCCTTTTATTATAAAAGTAACAAAATAAGTTGATGTGTTACACTTGAGTGGTCAGGTATTTTCTTACTACTCTTTGTCTCCTTTACTTTTGTCCTTGCTCACTCTTGCTTGTGAAGCCAAAACAATAGTTTAACCTCGTCTTGGCTGGGCTCTATTGGCTAGCTCTCTGGCAAATTGCCTCGTCTGGTGCAGCCCTCCCCTACGTATTCAGAGGACTTTGAATAGAAGGGCCATAGAATGTCCCCTAGCTACCGCTTCTTAGGTGAGGCACCCTACCGTTTTACTGCAGTAGGCTTACACTCAGGCTAAACAACCTGTTTTTCCAGTTGTCTTTAACCCCCCAGGCTATTTAGAGGGTAAAATTTCAGTTAAATCTGAGAATTTCAGTGAAGAGACAGAAAATCTCTTAAATCGTAGATAATTGTAGAGGAGAGCATTTGGAAGTCATAAATTATGATTTTTTTTTTTTGGCACATGTTTTTTTGGTGTAATTTATAGGGTTAACTCATGTTTGTTTATTTTTTTTTTTACCTGAAGACACTTTTTCACCTTTTCAACAAAGGAAAATCTGCATCTATTGCCCCCTTCAGCTAAACTTTTGTCTAAAATGTTCTTCTTTCTTTGTCGGGCCTTTCATACTTGTGGAAATTGTTTTTTATTGAATTTCTTGTCTAGTTCAAAGACATGATGTCTTTGAGATGTCTTTTTTAAGGCTGCTTTAAACTTTCCCAAAAACATATTGAGGACAGCATGTTTGTCTCATTTTGTTTGGCCTCTGAAATAACTAGACACCCCTAGAAGGTCTTCCCTATTGCCATACAAAGTTGTTTTTCATCTTTCTTTAATAAAATAAGCCTTTTCATTTATTAATTTCTAGTGTTTTATTTCAGCAAATGAGTCAAATCTTTTTCTCAACTCAGAAAGGAAACCTTGAAGTATTGAATATCAAGGCCGAAGTTGGTGTTGAAATGCCAGTTCAGCTGTTCAGTAGCCTAAACGAACGAGACACGAAACTGTCAGTTGGGGTCATTTGTGCAAACAACGGCAATCCCAGTCTGCACTGCTTGACCTGCAGGTTGTCCTCCTTCACCTCTACCATGCAGGCCACTGACCCTTCATTCCACTTTTACAACAGTGCTCAGTCGTTTTGTCGCTGGCTATGTTGTAGCCAAGCATTAAGTGATGTGTCACATGTGACCTGAGGGAAAAAAAACTAGCACCATTTGTTGTACGTCTGCTCTTTATTAGATTTCCTGACCAAATATACACAGCATCATTTGTTGACTTGGCTGTGTGGGTTGATATCTTTTCTTCTGAATACCATATCCTATGAGGTGTACTCAGCCCCCCTCCCTCCTTCCCCAATTGAATTCCTCAGAAGTAATTACTGGTTGAGCATATGGATTTTTCCATAGAACTTGATTTCTCATCCTCAGTGAATTGGATGATGTGTAATGGCCTGTTAATGCATGATGGATATGCTTAGTCACTTATATCCCAGTTGGGGCATGAAAGAGTTTGCTTACTATCACAGATCAATGTCTGTGATCACAACTGCATAGTTTGAGCCAGACTTTGGTCTATGGCACATACTGTAAGCAAAAATCTGTTTGCTTTTTTTTCATGCAATTAAAGATTTCAAAGCTTTGATACAGAATTGAACGTGTTAGCTTTAAAATTGTGATGGGGGGGGGGGGGGGGGGGGTTCCTTCTTCCCCCACAGGGACTTTCAGAAATTTTTGCCCGGTTTTGACAAGATTCTAGGTAGTTGATTTCTTTCAACACCTACTTGTCAGCCTTTTTTCTTTGCTCAAC
>JBAMHX010000009.1:19564082-19595240 GCA_037177515.1 Pseudomugil tenellus | reverse complement strand
CCCCCCCCCCCCCCCCCCCCCCCCCCCCCCCCCCCCCCCCCCCCCCCCCCCCCCCCCCCCCCCCCCCCCCCCCCCCCTACCCACTACATCACAGGGACTGTCAGAAATTGTTGCCCGGTTTTGACAAGATTATAGGTAGTTGATTTATTTCAACACCTAATTGTCAGCCTTTTTTCTTTGCTCAATAACATGCAGCTTGTAAGTGCCAGAAAGATCCTCCATAAAGTGTGATGTCAATCAGCGGCCAGTGCCATGTGATGTGTTGGCAGTGCTGATAGTCACTTTCTGGTTTTAGTTGTGACGCTTCTTTCTTCCATCCAGCTGCTTATTCACTGTGACAGGTGCTGAGGAGAAGGTTTAGAAAAAAGGGCATCTTTACCACTACAATCATCAGTGTTTTGACAAGAATGTTTTTTTTCAGCTGCCCCAAGCAGAGAGCTTTTGTGATTGAACCAGGTTTATGTCTATCCTTTGACTTCTACACAATCTCGCTAAACACATATTAAGGTTTTGACATGAGAGCAAATCTAAATTAGAAGACAGGTTTATTTTGGGGAGGTGATGTTATTTTTGTTGCTAGAAAGCGTTGAAGAGTTGGCCTGTACAAAGACATGGCATCTGCTGAAAGGTAGTTTTAGCTCATTGTCTCTTTACAAGGTACTGATATAGATCAGAGTGCTCACAGGTAAGATTACATTCTAAAACTACTACTATCCTTTTTATTTATTTATTTATTTACATTTAAAACAGATCTTTTATAGGCAGCTATAAAAAGCCATCAGAGATAGGTTTTGTGCTCCTTGCCTTGTACCTTTCATTTTAACTGGAACTCTGGATTACAGCAATGGATTTCTAAAAAACAGAAATCTGCATTCTCAGAGGGGACAATTCACTTTTATTAACAAAACTCATTTCAGTTCCCCAACCTCCCATTACACCGGAACAGCTGATTTTTTTTTTTTTGCACCTCTCGTACATGAAAAGGCCAAAACATATGTTTGAAATACAGATTTTGTTCTATATTACGCAATTTTGTCTAAACTGGAGGGGGCTGGGGAACACTGTTTATTTACCAGTTGGATGCTTCTATCTTGCTTTACTTTGCATCACTAATATCTGTTTGATTCTAAAAAGAATTAAGAGCTGGTCAAGTTTGATTGCTTAGAAAGTTTGTAGACTAAGTTTTTCTTCTTTCCTATGAGGAGTAACCATGCTGCTTATCTGCAGTTAAACAAAGAAAACTGAAGCTTCATTTATTTGGTGCGAGGTTCTGAAAGTATAATCAAGTGGTTGATTTATCCCACTGCCTTAACCAGCATCTTTGTTTGCTCAGTCTTCCAATTTCTGCAAATGCCACGCTTAAACCTGACATCCTACTTCATTACTTTACCAACCCTCCTCTCCCTTCTTTTATCTACCCACTCATGTCACTTCTAATGGAATAATAAGCCTTCACACTTGGCTAAGACTTGAATATATAGACATATATTCTCACGTGTAGCTTCTGTGCTTTATAGCATTATGTATTTAGTGTTTTAGTGTTAGCAATTTGTTCATCATATGGTTTCCTCTCCAACAGAGGCAGTGTCTCTTCGTCCTGCAGAGTTCTGAGGTCTCTGGCATGTTTTGGGAAGATGGATGGAGATTCATCTGGTTTCATTATAACGCCTGACTTATTTATAGCCTGCCTGTGCAGTGCCTCTTTGCGCGCTGTGGCTTGGTAAGGATGCTGGGGGGCTGTGGCGTTGATGAAACATTCTTGTGTCCGGAGGGTTTTCTCTGAGGAGAGCACTGCTTGTTTAAGGGAGGGCAGTGAGGTGACAATACAAGAACCACAGGCAAGGCCACTGAAATCTAATTCCACCAGCCCTGCCTAGCTACAGCATTCCTTTTTAAAGGCTTTCCCAAATCCACAGTCTTGCTCTGTTGGGTGTTGGGCTGTGTAGTGATGCCTTATAGCCCAACAACAAGAAAGAAAGAAGTAATGTAGGCTGGTCTCATAGGAGTAGTTTCTGAAAAAAAGGGTGAAGGAAGAATTATCTGAAAAAGAAAACCCACACTTAAAACACTTTTATGTTAACTTGTGCACAGTTTGGAGTTACTCAGTACCAATCCCAATCCTTTATCTGGACCCCCCAGCCCCATCTCCACCCCTACAGCCTTGGAGATTACTGCTTCACAACCCTGGAGCAGGGATGCTGTCTGCCTGGTAATTTGATGGCTAATCCCCTACCTCTTCCCTACAAATCTCTTCCCTGATAAAGGGGCTGCTGTTACATTAGTAAACATGGGAGCTCCGGCTGTCTTTGCTGACAGTAAGACAGGAAGACTGGTTGGGAAAAGGGAGAAGTAAGACAACCAGTTTCTTGTTTGACTTTCGGAGAGCCCCTTTTTATCCCATGTTTGAAGTTTAAATTTAAATGTGACACTTATACCAAGAAATTCTTAAAATAGCTATTAAAACAGTTTATTTTAATGTGTGAGGTAAATTATAGGTTGTATGTTTTTGCATTTATTGGTTACAGAACATAAAACCCCCAGTTCAGTGTCACATGGGGTTTGTGGATATATTGTTTGATGGTGAGCTGCAAACGCCTCAGATGTTTTACTTTACAAGGAGATTTCAGTTCATTGTGAATGCACATTTATAAGCTTTTTGACCCAAATAAGATAGTTTAATGATTACCATGATACTTCCACGACTAGACACGATACCTCACTTAAAAGGAATTCACTTTCTCAGATCTTTTTTCACAAGCTGGGTGCCTCATGAATAGAGTACTGAGACACTGAGCATGACTCCAGTGTAGTCTGTAGTCCACAAGACTTTTCCAGTAGACTCAGCACTATAGCTGGGTTCGAGTGGGCAAGGCCCACCAATTCACAAACCAGGACGTCACATCCAGGAAATAACTTTCTTACTTTTAATTTAAATATTTTTGAATATCCTTTTTTAGTTCTAATTATGTTGCAATGATTTTGTAGTGGAAATAAATCATCACAATTAGAATCAGTTCTTGTGATCTCATGTCCTTTCAATGTTGAGAAAGCTTTTTGTGTCTGCACATTAGATGTCATCAACTAATTTACTGTAACATGCATTCTTTAAGTTATTCCAACATTACATGTTGATCTCAGTGTCAGTTCTTATAAAGTATAGTAAACTGATATCTCCGGACAATAGACATAAGATGACGATTTAAGCATAACATGAAGAAAGGAACATGCACAAGTTTACATGTTGGCAGAATTACCGTAATTAGTATGCAGCTTGGATTGATCCAACAACATTTTGAGACCTCAGAAGAAACCAACCATTTCTGCTGAAACCACTGGTGCATCTGTACCGCCTTCTCCTCTGCCTCTGCTGGCAACAAATGCAAATGGATAAAGCTTAAAACTCATCCTCAGTTACATTTATAGTGACAGTATTTTAGAATGTGAGGTTAATGTCTGCTGCAGATGTTTCCTGGATGTTTTACAGGGTTGAAATAAGTTGCGCAAAATAAAACAGGATATGCTCGGTTGAGCTGTAATAGCCGTCCTCTAAAATGAACTTGTGTGAAATGCTCTTGTAGGTTAGTGAGCATCCCTCCACAGTTCCTCTTTGTAGAGGTTTGTCGAGCGGAAAGATCATAATGAAAACATCTGCTTTGTGTTGAGTGTCCGTGTTGTTCTGCGGGAAATGTGATGCATGATGCTGAATATATCTGCAAAATATTGCTGGTTATTTTCTTGTTATATCAGCCTCAGACTTATGTTGTGTATCCACTCCAAAGTTGAATTATTTGTTGAAATTAGTAAAAAAAAATGTTCAATTTTCTGTTAAATCAATCGGGTTACAGCTGATAAAGACTGAACCCAATTTTATGTACAGCCATAATGAAGGAAAATACATCTTTTCATTGTATTCTTTAAACTGCTATGAGACAGTACAAAGTAGAATGTTTTTTCTCTTAATTTCAGTGTAGACTTAATAAGTAGGACCCACCACTACAATTACCTGCAAGACCTGTTGCAATGTCCTGGCGCC
Source organism: Pseudomugil tenellus (assembly GCA_037177515.1). Taxonomy (NCBI): domain Eukaryota; kingdom Metazoa; phylum Chordata; class Actinopteri; order Atheriniformes; family Pseudomugilidae; genus Pseudomugil; species Pseudomugil tenellus. Next base: position 19,591,207 of record JBAMHX010000009.1, on the reverse strand, counting down.
AGTACTGAGTTTAAGCCTGACTACGAATTTGTGGCTCCTGCTGTGATTGACAAAGCTGTAAACCTGAGAGACAAAACTTAACAGCTTCAGTTGAAAAACAGCTAAACCAGGTTGAACAGGACTTGGGAAGAGAGCATTTAACCAGTCTGCGCAGTGACTTCAGCTTGATGACTGGCTGTGATGGCTTTTCATTTGTTGACCTGACAGAAGCACTTTAGGCGTCAGGGTGGATCTGGGAAGGTGAGTGACAGGATCTGTCCCTGCATGTCTTCCTGTACGCGAAGCGGCCGGGTGTTCAGTCTAATCGTTGTCAGAAAGCGAGATGACATGTCAGGTAGAATTTAGGAGATCTCTGTTTTCAGGACACTGGGGACCAGTCAGACCTCCTGACCACACAATGGATCGAAGTGAAGACATTAAGTTTGTGCTTTTCCTATTTTACTACACTACTTTTTTTTGTCTAAGCCTGCTCCTCTTGTATAACAATGGGCCAGACGTTTAGTAATAGCTGCAAGTTTGCCTTTGTATTTATTTTTTAGCTGAAGTTTGTAACATCAGAAGTGTCCTATTTTTCCTGCTTTGCTTTTATTTTTCTGTGAGCAACAGTGAAGAATTTTGTCATTAAATCTCTGGCATCTTCAGTTAGAATTAAACAACTGGGGGGACTTTTAAGTCTGAGTTTGCTTGACTTGACACATTTATATTTGCACTGAATCTACAGTAGTACTCTTGCTGGTTTTAATTTCTTTTAAGAAAACTGTTAAAGTCTTTCGTAAGTCAGTACAATCAAATGACTCAGCCCAGATTTTCTCTAAGTTGATGTTTTCATATGATCTGTATATAAAAGCAGAACTTGTGCATGCTTTTATGTGTTGTGTATGTATGTCTTGTTAGTCGGGGTGCAACACACCGACTTTACTCGGGTGGTAATTGATAGTCTGGAGGCTGTCTCAGCTGCAGGTAAATCCTATCTTTGCAAAGGAGGGTGGGGTAGAGGAGTGAGTATAAATAAGTCTACCAAGGACTCAGGATTTCTGTATAACAAGAGGGAGAAGTGTTAAATATGGTAGAGACTTTCCTTTGCAGACACTTGAAATTTCTTTGAGCTAGCACAAGATTAAATGTACAGCTAGTCTGCAGTTTCCTCAAGAATACTATTCTGTATGCTATGCTGTCTGGTGGTATACTACATTAACCATAAAGCGGTAGCTGTGTGTGGCTTTTGCCTCTTTTGAAACGTTTCCATCTGCTTGATGGAACAAATTTCAATACTATGCTTTACTAAGGAGACAGTAGAGAAGACAGAACAGGAGCGGGGAGCAGGCCAGAGAGATTGGTCCCAGAGAGAGATTCATAGGTAGTAATGAGGACGTTGGTGAAGTGCAGGTCAGCGTGTTGTGGCTCTGGCCTGTCAGTATAATGGAGCTTGCCAGTCAGCTGGCAATCGATTGTACTGCTCACGACCTCGTCTGCCTGTTGTTCTTCACTCCTCCTGCTTGTCATCCTGCCACGCAGAGATTGAGGACGAAGCAGATTCTTCCTCCAGACGACAGATGCAGTGTCCAGATACTTTCTCATTAACTGAAAGGTGGACTGAGGTCAGGTGTTGAGGAAAACAGCTCTGACTCTACCTTTCCAGCTAGCGTAACCATAAGAGACAGCCAAGTAACATCCTGATTTAATTTTTGTTTATTTCTGCTTCTGGCGAGTAAGCACCCATCAAAATTCAGTGGATTTATGGATAAAACTAATTATATGGTGTATTGATGATGAAGGCAGCAAGCGTTTATTTTTTTTTTAAAATATAATCTTAGCAAAACAAAGGAAAACCCACCAACCTCAACATTTTCTTTTAGAGTTCTTGGCTATTTTGGTATTTAGTCACCTGTGATTTCTGCATTTATTACCAAGGACACTGAACATGAACACATCCGTTTAGTGAAACATAAATTTATTATAATATATAAAGCAAAAACTTTTCATAATCTAAAAGGTTTAAATGTCAGTATTTTCTATGACTACTTTTATTAATCAGCACAGTCTTGATTCCCATAGCCAGACTTTCTTATAATTTGTTTAAGTAGTCCTCAGAAATAGTTCACCAGGCAGCAGAACGGACAATTCAAAGCTATTCTTTTGATGTTTTGCCTTTTGTTCCGTTCTCTGTCAAAATGATCCCACACTGCTTCAGTAATGTGGAGTTCTGAGCTCTGGGGAGGATTCATAACTCTGTAAAAGCTGTTCCCACTGATTTTCAGTCCAGTTCTTGAGTCATTTGGAAAATCTCAGTTTTTTCTCCTTGGTTGTATATAGCCTTAAAAATGCTTCTTGATAGCATCCTTTTCAGGGAGACATTTCAGCGTACAAAAGATCAAATGAAGGTTGGGATGTTTTGTGTCAGGGACACACTGCGCACCATGCTGAGAAATGCCAAGGTTTTTGCCAATCGCTAAATAAAAATCACAATATTGGTATATCAGTGTTTAACGTCTTGTTCTATGCATAGCTGCAGCAAATAAAGTCAGAAAAAACAACGTGCGTCTGTAACAGGTGTTATTTATATTGCATGCTTTATTTTATTTATCAGTATTCAAAGTGCTTTCCATAAAACTGACTTTTTATAGCAAGGTTCAAAAGAAACATAGATAGAGATGTGATATAAAAAACGAAAAAAAAAATCTTTATCTGAGCAGAAATTAAACCTGGTAAAAGTGCATCCTATTTGTTTATTTTTAAAATCATCTTGTCTGGTTCATCCTTTGAGTTAAGTTTTTTTTTGTTTAAATGATTTCTATATTAAATGTTGGATGGGATTAAAAATATGACTGAAAATGAGTAAAAAACATGCCTATGCCTGAAGAATTATTGCTAAAGTCCACTTTTAAAAAATTGCAAGAGTCTGGCCTTATAAATAAATAAATGATGAAGGCAGACGATTTTTGCACAGTAACAAAAGCTTGTGTCATGTCGGACAAAATGTCGGATTTGTTACTAATCAGGCGAACACATGCCAGGTTAGTTTAGAAACTGCATCTTGGTCATTTATTGCTATTCTACGAAGCACAATGGCTTTGTTTGATGAACACGGTTTAAGCTGAAACTCCCCACTTTTCTTGCCCTTTATCGACTGGCCCTTGCCAATTCCGCACTCATCTCTTTTACATTTTAAATCCTCGGGCCTCCGGAGAGCGATGGGGATATATGGTTCCATCTGCTCCAACAGGCTGGCTCATGGCTTAGACAGCCTAAGAGACAGAGAAGGAAGCATGCTCTGGGAGAGATGAAGAAACAGTGGGATGGAAGGAAACACGGACTGACATAAAGACAGAACGGCTTATTAGAATCTGCTTCTTTTCACTAGTTAGACAGGGACTGAAAGGGTAGCTGTCTGGAATAAAAGGCAGGAGGAGTAGGATAAGGACCTTTGGGGGAAATCTTTTTTATTCCTTCCATATTCGCAACAGCAGCTAAGGTATGATGAATATGTTACATCTAAGCTGTTTCAAGTAAGACCAGGAGTCTGTACAGTTTTTTTTTTTTCCTTTGGAGTGTAACAAATTGACTTTTTGTAACAAGCTGATCCAGGCAAAGCACATGCTTGCGTGCCTCTTCCCACAAACACGCTTCTCATGAACAGGTTTGAATGTTTAAATAGAGATAAATGGTTTTCACCTGACACCATGAGGTGCAATGTTTCTGTTTTCCCACCGCAAGCTCCAGATTATATAGGAAGGCTCTTCCTGGTCCTCTCTGAGTTTGTCTGACCCTTCCTTGAGTCAACACTCACTTCATTCTTCTATTCCTCCGACCACAGATGGTCCCTGTGTCTTTTTACATCCTGGACCATTAGGTGAAACAATAAACTCTGTGAATACAAAATTTCTTGTGTGAAATTCAGCTTAGAATGAAAACAAACATTGCACATAGCGTCAAAAATATCGGACATAAAGTGTTGTAAAGTTAATGTAGTGTACAGTTGCAGTGGCTTTATTTCCTAAGAGAATCTTGTGCCTGACAAAACAGCTTTTCAGTGGCAAATTTGCATCTAACAAATGTGGCGAGATAAGGAGCTGCTTGTGAGATTTCAGTTGGATGAGCACAAGCCATCATCCACCCAAGAGTTTTGGAGCACTTTTTGGACAAATGGCTGATTGAAACATTCTGGCAATTTTTATTCTTGGCCAATGCTTAATTATTCTCTGATAACCTTCCAAATCCTTATTTCTAAAGAAATATCACATCTTATAAGCACAGATGTGCAGTTATGAGAAAGTCCTTGAAAAATTGGCATATTATTTAATTGATAAAAAAAATCTTGTAAATTGCATCAGTAGTTTGAATAGTTATGCTTTATTTTCTCCAATATGAATGAAAAGCAGAGAAATAATAGGGGTGGGGGTTGGGTGTGTAGTTTCTATGCCATTGCTACATCCTTATACAACCCAGTCTTTGTAAGTATTGTTGCAAACAATAAGCAGAGTTTCTGCTCTGTCATTGAGCACTGAGGCCACAGCTTTTCTGTTGCCGGCCTCTGGAGGGTCCACGACGGCCAAAGAGCTTCACCCCCTGCTCTTTACAGTTACTAATCTGGCCTGACACCAAGCTGATTTACAATACCCCCTGCTCTAAGCACTGACTGGCTGTAGGTAATTGATTTAGAACAGCGGGAACACCTGCTTAATAGCATAAGGTTCACAAACTCCCCCTAATCATCTTATACAAAAGTTTTACACAATATTTTTATTTCAGTGCCACCTTTTGTAAACATATGTTCTTCAACCTGAAAACCAAACTATTGATTGTTTGTTAGAAAACGTGCCGTTACATAGTTTGTGTTTTTATTTTTATCATGCTTCTTTTGTCGTTTGTTGTTGTTTGTTTCTTGGTTTGTTTTTTTATGCTTGATTTTCAGATTGTTTCTTCTCTTTGTGGTTGCTAAAAATCCATCTATGTTACATCCATGCATTGAGCCTAAACCACTGCCTCTGTTTGGCAAGCTATCGATCTTTGGAACTGTGTATTTGCCAGTCTTTCTGCTCACATGCCTTCACTCTGTTTGTCTTTTCTGGCTGAGATGGGACTCTCTGCCTATGAGGTGATGGGGGTGGGGGAGTTAAAGTCTTATGCATGGTGTGAAGGGGGGAGTCCATGCCTTCTGTGCTGCCTAGTCATTTTATGGCACCATCTGTCCGCGAGCAAACCGTCAAGCGGTGACGTCTTAGCTCATCTTTCTTGCTTGGCAGTGTACATTTCCTTGTAATATTTATGCGCATCTGCTTTTGAAAATGTGTCTCAGTTTATTCTGCTAACGTGATATTTGGCCATAGCACAGAACACAGTCTTAATTATTCATTTTCATTTGTTAACTTTCAGCACAAAGAATTATTAAAACGCCTGTCAGTCTTTGAAGTACAAGAGGACTGTTGGCAACTATGCATCTACAGTGTCTTGATATATCATTCATCATTTTTAGATCCTGAAATATAAGACTGAAGAAATGAGCAAATCACAAAGAGAATGGTTTATAAAGGAGATTAATATATAGTCAGCAGTAATCTGGTACCTTTTTAAGCATCAACATATTTCTTGGCAATGTTGTTTTTAATTCACACACCAGTGTTAGAGTAACTGCTATGCAAGGCTTTCCCGCCATCAGGAGTTTGGGGGGGGGGGGGTTACATATAGGGTTTCCATCTGTATTTCTAGATCAAGACCCACATTTTATGGCAGTAACTGATAAAAATAAGCAAAACACAGAAAAAAAGAAAATTAACTAGAAAACAGAAGGGAATACATTAAATACCAAAGTAACAAAAGAATGATTAAAATGCCTAAATACATACCGTTAGTAGAAAACAAAACAGGAAAATATATTTACAAAGTGAAGAATGGCTGAAGTATAAAAGAAAAGTGTCTACTACAACAAAACCCTTCGTAACATGAGAATCTGATTCAGACTGGAAATCCAGCTACCAGCCTTGTGACCAGCAGTAAACCTGTTCTCCTGCCACAGCTTTCAGTCTCAGGTACTGGAAATGTAAACTAACTGGACAAAATTAAAAACAATTTCAATATTTACTTTGAAGTGCACATAGAGGAGGGAGTCAAACGAGTCTGGTAGCGACATGAACGAGAACACCTTCAACTAACGGCTACAAGCAGCTTTTTACTCTAAAAACATTTCTTTGTTTTTGTTTGGTCCTTGGATCAGTCTGCTTAATGAAGCAAAATGCATGTCTCACCCGCTGTGTATTTGTAAGACCCATGTGTTAAACATTGGCTTTATGCATGTGTTTGTTTATGCATGTGCATTGTTTTCCTTTTTTCATGGTTTTGCGAATATTGCATTGGAATTTCCAAACTGTTCTAATTTATATTCTGTAGGTTGGTGCTACTGTACAGGAAGCTTCTTCATGCACTCAGTTGGTTTGGGTATACATGTACACAGTGTTTCGTTTATTTGATGGATGTCTGCTTTACATTGAGCCGGCTGCTGATTTATTTGCAGACCTTTTGCTCAGCTCTTTCTATTGCAAACCATTTTCTCCTTGCTCTGCAGCACAACATCGCCAATAATCACTCCTCTCTTCTAGTCTTTGCAACACGTATTTGTGTAATACATATCACCTTTCATTCCTGGATTGATTTGCAGCTGAAAAGATTGGTAACACGTACATGTAAATCATTACGTCAGGAAAATGTATGAAGGTGTTTAAGATGTGTGAAGGGTTCATTCAGCCAAACTAAATGTCAATTGACGGTATCAGACGCATAAAGCCAATATCCAAAAGTAATTGTATTCTGCCGAAGACGAGTTAGAACCTGTGTCAGGCATTATCAGGAGTGTGATGCTTTGAGCCGAGTCCCTGTGCGTCACAGGTGTGTCATGAGGACTGATATTTTTTTTAAATGTTTGCATACATTGTACGGTAGATGTCTTTACTTATTTATTAAGCTGTGATAAATCATCCTAGATGAGAATGTTTGAGTCATCCTCACAAGCAGACACTGGCTGCGTGATTTATTTCACAAGTCCTGTCATTGCAGGTCACCATAAGCTGCATTTCCGACTTTCTATTGCTCAATTTAAGGAGGGGTTCTTGTCTTTTATAGGTGTCTCTCAGTCTCTTGAGCTTGTGCTAGGCAATAAAGCGTTAACAATTAACTTTCTGGAATCAGCTTGTAAACAGAAGTGCTGTAAAACTCGATAGGTCACAGGACATTACCCTTTGTTAGGCAAAATTCAATGCAAGGTCTTGTTGCAGTCCTGTAAAGAAAGACATGCACCATCAAGCCTGTGGATGCAACAAGGCTGTTGGAGCTGGTTACTTTATACTTTCATTTTGCAGTCATATATATATATGTATGTATATGAAATTCAGCTGTAACTGTGTTGCAGGCTGTGTATGGAGCTGTTGCAGTCTTTTCAACTACAAACTCGCTGGTCTGGGTTTATCACCCCAAAAGACGCCCATGATTAGCTCCCCACACAGCTAGTCATATATCTCAGCCATCCCACCTCCTCTCGCGTTGGATGACCCATTAAATAGAGTTGGAGATATAGAGTGGACACGAGTAGGAGGGAGGAAAACGACAGAGAGCAGAAATGCTACCTGTAGTTAGTGTAATGGTGGTGTTTACTTAGCCTCTGTGCTCTTTTGTCGCAGCTGTGTCTTGCATTGTCTGTATGTAGGCTACCATTCTTTCTGGGTGGCCACTCCCTTACCACACACACACACACACACAGTGGGTTAACAACTTGAGTGACAGGCGCTCATGTGGGAGGCAAATAAGCAAACAGGATAGTTGTGTGTTTTAGGTGCACACACTCGCCTGCCCTGAAGAGCTGAGTCAAAAAGGTCTTTTGTCTGTCACATTTTGCTATTTCCGATGGTCCTGTCCAACTCTTCCCTTGTTAATTACTTCCCTAAACCTTGTTGTCTTCTCTCTGTTCTTACCATTTATATACCACACCCTCTGCCTGCCACACTCTGTATTCCTGAGAACTCCCCAAACACTTAAGAATCCAAAGCCTCCTTCTGACAGATTAGGCATGGATGCACTGTTGAGTGGGAGATAGAAGGTTTAGCCCAGTTCAATTCAGTGACCTTGTCTTCTCTGTCATGGCGTCTCTGCGTTTAGACAAGATGTTACCACAACAGAATCCCCCCCCCCGCCCTCTCTAATGGCATACGTGATCTTGACATATTGACAAATTGGGGACGCAGTGTTGCACCATAAATAGTGTTCAGCCTCACTGACGTCCTCTGAATCAACACCCACACCTCAAATTTCTGAAGTGAGTTGAAGAAGTCTGGCGATGTTATGAGTGCTTGTCTTCCAGGACAAGGAAGTTACAAGCCTGGGTTTATTAAACACAGCCACCCTCCTTACAGTGTTTGTTCAAAACATGTCCTTGAATGAGGCGATAATGAGGTGGAGGGTATGAAGGAGTCTTTGGCTTTGCTTCTTCTACTATTTTACAAAATTAAGACAGCTGTTTGTCGGTATTAGGAATATCCTTTGTGTGGGCTGACTCGGCTCTCTGTCATAATACCATGAGTGGTGGAGTACTCCTCAAATATTGTCCTTCTGTGCGGGTGTCCCATATCTTCTCAAAGCGACCTCTTGTTTGTTGGTTCCTGCCTGAACCAAAGGTTTTCTCCCAGCTGAATTAAAAAGCATCAATAGTTTTTAAATCCTTCCTTTATATGAACGATGTAGCACATAAAATGTATAGTATTTTTCAACAGATCCGCCCTGTGATTGATACAATCTAGTATTGTAGGTATCAAGACAGTTTACTGTGTTTTCACCTTAAGAGGTCCCACCTCATCTAAACCTGCGGGTGACTTCGGGTGTCCAGATAATGTCAAAACAATAACCAGTCTAAAAAAAAATAAAAAAAATAAATAAAAATATATATTTTAACAAAACCCTCCAACGTGTAATAACAGAATCTGGAAGGAGGAATGATTTGTACGATACATTCTGACTCTGGTTGACAAAGCTGTGCCTCAGTTTGTTCACTTCAGTTTCTGGATTAATTGAAGCTGTAAGACAATTACCGTAGCTTCGAAGTCATCCTGCCTAATTATTGTGAATATTAATGAAGATCTCAATTCCTGGTTAATTAATATGGAAGATTATTTAAACAATAATGATTATCAGCTTACTTTTTCTCTCTGCTACACACACACACACACACACACACACACACACACACACACACACACACACACATACATATTACCAGACTTTGGAAGTAAATTATAACTAAAACAAAAAAGATTCATACACACTGTTAGAAGGGCAGGCCTCCACCTCCTACATCATCTACTATTTTCCCTTCGCTCTCTCATGTATTCGCGAACAATCCACAACAATGTGTCCTTGTTTACTGAGGCAGTTGCTCAGACTGCGGTTTACGCTGCATCATGTCCACCCAAGTTCACCGTCCTCTTGTTTGCATTGCAGCCACATCACAAACACACACAAACAGTGGCAAACATTGTCCCCAAGTGTTTATGTACAGCTGGGTGGGACTAAACTTTACTGGAGTAAATAAGTAGCAAAATAAATAAAGAATAAGCCTCGCTCTAGGAATTTGTCTCATTGAAGATGAAAAGCATCTGCCTCTCTCTGGCATCTGCTGTGAAAGATATCCCTCCACCGCCAAGGGTTTGGAGTACGGCGAGTCGCCAACTCTATCAGCCTCGCACTCTCTCCCCTTCTTCCCTCCACCACGAACCAGCACAGCACAGGCGTATATTAAAACTAGTGTCATAGCAAATTAGTCAGCCAACAAACTTGATGAGAGTTCCACTCATTTTGCTCTGCTAACTTGGGGTATTAACTTGAAATAAAAAATGGGCTCTGAATGTTTTTAATTCCTGTTGCAGAGAAGGGGTGTGATCCAACTCTTTGGCACCCTGAGCAGCATATGAATGCATTTATTTATTTAATATTTCCTTCTTCTCCTGACTTCTGCAGCTTAACACAGCAACAGTAAACCACTTTCTCATGAACAGCGATGAAGGAAGCTTAATTTCTTGGGGTTTAAAATGGTTTCGGCTGCACTTGTGGATGTGGTTTATTTAATAAAGTTTACGTGCAGGAAGCGGCGTGCTGCGATCTGATTGGATCGCAGCCTAAGCTTTCACTGTCAATAGATGATTGGGAAAGTATAGTGTGTAGAAATTCTTTAAAGTGTGTATTTGGAATTGTAAATTGGTTTAGCAGACATACAAGCCTAGAGGCACATTCCTGTACGGTGACATGCACGGATGAAGAGTCGGCTGTCAGCAATACCTGTCTGCGTCTGAATCCAGGTGAAGCACTCCGCATTCTTTTTCGTCGTCTTACTAAGCCGCACATTTATTTTACTTTTCAACAAATGACTTGTCCAAATAGTTTTAAAAGGGTACTCAGATGAAGAAAAGATTGTGAAGTTCCCTTCTACATACACAAAAAGCTTTCATTGGTGAAGATGAGCAGAGGGTGGACGAAGACTTTACTATTTGCACCTGCATTGAAATTGCCGCAAAAGTAATGGGCTGCTCAAGACCTCCACAGACTCAAGAATGTTTTTATCCTATTTTTTGTTTTGTTTTATTTTCTTCTTAGGGTACTGCAGGCATTATGTCCCTGACACTCTAACTTATTTAGCAGAACTGAATAGACTAAAGCTGACTAGCCACCCAGCAAGCCTCCAGATATTCCACAGCGTGTGCTCCTCTCTTCCTCTTTATGTAAGAGCCATGAGTATTGTTCATCATTGCTGTAAAGTGGGCAGTGAGATTGAGCAGAATAGCTGAGAAATTATTCCAACAGGCCTCTTTTAAAATTTCTTCACAGTAAGTAAGACCTTGAAGACAATAGTAGGCACACAATAAAACTTTTTCATTTCAGCTCTTTTTTTTTCTTTCTTCTCTCAAATCCTGGACATGCTGATTTAATTCCATTAAAACAGAGATATCTGTCCATGCCATATTGTGGTCTTTACAGCATTATGGTTACTCATCACAGATGGCTGTAGGCAAGAACACATGGATTAGAAATTAAGTTAGCTCAATTTATGGGGATACACTGTTACTTTGTTTATAATAGAATTAGACATCGAAACTGGAGGGTATAACAAACTTAAGGTCATATCTAAATCGATGGACTGAGCAATTTCCGACACTAAATCTAATTCCTCAAAAGACAAAGCATCAATGTTTGTGCAGTTTCATTTGAGGGACAGTCTGTTTTTTTTCCTCCATCTCTTTCTTAAGACAATGGATCAATGCTGTCTGTTAAACAGTTTGGTTCATTTGCAGCACACCTGCTGCTTTCTTAACCAACCAGGAACCCCCCTTGATTTGTTGTGTTTTATATGTTTCTTAATCCCTACATGCTGTCATTCAATGAGATCATGGCACTTTGTGTGATTTGAAACCATCTGGATGACACAGTTTCAATTTCCTAATGGGAAGCATTAAGTGGGACGTGTTCCTTGGGGACTGCTGTTTAGGAGTACTGGGTTTTTACTGAGGCCTTTGACCAGCCACCCCCCTCCCCATTTTCTTCCAGTGATTTTTCCTCTGTAAAACTGCGCTGCATTTTTTTGTCTCACCTTGCCTGCTCACAGAGTTTGCGTGTTTCATTTACCTCACTAATACGGTCCTCTGCTCCGAGCGGGATTTGTTTCGGGTGTTAGGTACCTTGTTGGTTGTGAACAAAGATTTTTAGTGCAATGTGCTCTTGTTTCCTTACAAGTATGCTAAATTTACTTCATGTTTGGTTCTGCTCCGCAACTTGCTTTTGATATTTCTGCCTAACTGTGTTTTTCTGCTCATTCAAATATATGCAAATGTCTGGTGAGTGTGAATACTAATGTTTCTGTACCTCTGTTCTGAATGTTTTCTTTTCTTTCTTTTTTATTCTCCCAGGTGTTAGTCTTTGATCCTGTCAGAGTGGGACGTTGCTAGCAGGGGACTGAAGAGGGAACAGTGCCAACTTGAAACATGGTGCCTAATATTCACCTGGCAGGGCCTCTCCTGCCCGGAGCGGCATCACTGTTCCTGCTTCTACTCAGCTGCATGGTGTTCTCCTCATTGGCAGAAAGTAAGTTTACCTCAATTGCTTGTGGAATTCTGCATTCACTTTTTTGCAATGTGAAAACACGTGACACTAGACTTTTTGATGAATTAGGAGTAAATAGTATGAAAATTGCGCATTGACTTGAGCTTAAAGTGTTGTTGCTCATTTGAAATAAAATATGCCTTAAGTGGATTCCAGTGAATGCATAGCTTCACATACAGAGCTTCAATGTCTGTACTAAAAATCAACATACAGTCGAGAACATAAGGATCAATCAGTGTCTGTGTTCACCTGAATGACAGTTCTGGCTGGAGAAAGCCACTCTGAAAGATTTGTCGCTGCTGCAGCACCTTAGGGTCTTTGGGGGGAGCCATGAGGCACTGCCCAGCCAAAGACGAGGTCAGGGACTGAATTAATTCAACACATGACCTCACCTACAGTGCTTTCATTGGGTCACTGTAATTCAATTATGCCCTGACCCCTCAAGTTTCCCCACCTTCACACGAAGACGGCAAGTGCTCTGTCCTTTCAAACACACATCAAAGAAGATTTGTTTTTCTGTACCCTTTGCCTTTTGTCTTTCAGCCCCACGTCTCGTGGCGTGTCTTCCTTTGTACAGTATGTCTGTGAACTCGACCTTGTAGGAAAAAGAAAAAAAGTTTTGCAATCCTTTTATGTTGTTTTTTTCTTGTGGTCTGGGAAGGCAGCCTTTGCGCTGCTTGTAATTTGATCAGAACAAATCAAAGCCTTACTGGAGCTGCCGTGCTTAAGTAAGATATGAATCCAGCTCCCACTGAACTGGATCCCTCTGCGGATATGTATTTGGCATCACTCAAACTATTGGATCCTGCTCGTGAAAAAGAAACTTTGAAAATGAAATAAAAACATACTTAAGACATACATAAGAATTGAAGTTGACCTAAAAAGATTAATAGAGCATAAATACTATTTAAGGCTGGTAGTAAATTTTTTTTAGTCCTGTTAAGATGCTTTCCTGTGCACTTTCATGCGCGCATTTCAGAGACTAAGAAAAAAATATTTCAATTTGAATGCATATCCGTTTTAGAGTTCACAATAAAAATAAAAAAAAGCAAATGTCATCAAGTTATGTGAATGTGCTGCATTTATCAGCTGCCCAGTGCAGCTTAAAGTTTGAATTTGCCCTGGATTATCAAACCACTGTGCTTTTTCTGCTGTCTTTAATCTGTGTTGTCCAGATATCTACATGAAAAAGTGGATAATAAGCAAATGTGATGGAGGGCAAGTAATTTGTTTGGTTACATTGTTCGTATGTTTTGCTTTTATGATAAGCTGTTAATGTGGTTTCCATTTTCCATTTCTTCAAGTAGCAGAGGTGTTCAAAGATGCACACAGCCAGCGAATCATTGTGCTCTCATCCTCTCTGCATTGTAAGAGAATTGGACTGACCAAGTCTCTCATTTCATTGATGCTATCATTTACGGATTAAAACACGAGTTAGGTATTTTAATTAGCAGACAAAGATATTTTGATCCCATGACTTACTACCTAACTTTTTTTTCTTTAATAAAGTTACACCTGAACAGTGATGCATGATTTAAAGTTGCAAAATAAAACACACAGCAGAAACACTGGAATTCCTCCACTAAAGTTACAGTTTTATTTTAATGTTATCGCACATAGACAGAAACCCAGAACTGCTGTTACTTAGCCTATAAAACAAGAAGACATAGAATTATACTAAGACAGCTGGAGAGGGGGGTAAAGGAGTCAAAAATAACACCTACCACTAATAGCAGGGTTGTGTCTTTAATTTGTATGCAACTTTGTTATGTGAGCTTTATATTTCTGGTTAGGTTCTGCTGTATTACAGGGCAGGCACCAGACAGATAGTATGGAGGGAAAGCCTAGTAAGTTTTTGGTTACATGAGCTTGGTAGTGTCTTCTTGTATTCATCCTTCAAAGAGTTAAACAGTTGAAGAAATTACAAGTATTGAAAAGTATTAAAACATATTGGTCAAAGTTTTTGTTCATGTTTTTTTAATTGTCTTTATATTTAAATATGTTTGCTAGTTTAAGATTGGCAGCATTTCAGGGGTTGTTGTCATACAGTTAGATATTGTGTTTAGGTTCTAACCATTCATCATGATTAAGCAGGACAAATAAGCATAAAAAACTGTCCACCAGCGCTATCACTGTTATGGCTTTGTGACATCATTCATCTTATGCCATCATTCAGTAAGCAGACAATACAGTGTGATTACACTGAGTGCTGATCACAGACGTCCCATCGATCCTTGGGGAGCTCGGCCTAATCATGGAGCTCCCTCATACACAATGGGCCCACGGCCCACAAGGTCACCCTCAAAGACACACATACCCAGCACTTAAATGTAATGGTTATCTTTTTGTGGTGCTGTCATAGTGAGTTATTTCATTGGCTTTAATAAGCTTTTGATGTATGTGTCTCTTCTCCCTCCTCTCCTGTTATGATCGGGTGTAGCTTTCCTGTCAAGTGCAGCATGACCACCGAGGCCTTCTTTGTGCCCAATCCCACTCTGTTCATTGCAGTGGCAATACGATTAACTCAACAATTTTAAAGTAGTTTTTATATGAAATACTCTTAACTTTTTATTGTACCATTTGTGATTCGCCATGTGGCACTGCAGAGTAAGTGTCATTATGGCTTTAACAAATTTTATTTACCACTATGTTCTTTTATTGTTCAATGGCCAGACTATAAACAACAGGTCTCCTGGGGTGTTAAGCTAATTATATTTGAGATTTACACAAAAACTGTCACCAAAGACTCAGTTTTAGATATGTTAAAAAGTGTCAAAATTTTACAAAGCATTTCAAATCACATAGCCTGCTTTGTGTCGAATTTTGATTTGGCACTTTCTTAAGCGTCAACAATGGAATGATGCAATGGAAATGCCAAAGTGGTTTAAAAAATGGGTCACCAGATGGGGGTCTGGGGGTTTCTGGAAATTGGATTGTATTTTTAAGTGTCCATATGGTCACCCAGTTCAAACACTGTCAGGGACAAAAATTGATTCTTTTTTAATTAAAAGTAACCATATCCACCTTGGAGAGGCACTAGGAATGTAATGCAGTTAGCACAGAGCTGCAGTCCACCCACATACAGGAAGCCACTCGTAGAGTACAACTACAGGCGGAGAAGGAGAGCCTAAGAACAGAAAATGCACCACAGAAAACAATATAATGTGAGAAGAGTGACTGCAGAGGTAGAGGGCCAGAGGTTTTTAGAGGCTAGAGAGATTTGATGGGACATGGTTTTCATAAACTGCTGCAGCAATGCCAGAATTCAGGATGGAAAGGGTCATTGTAGGTTAATGATGTGAGATTAATAGTTTAATTAGCAAGCTCAGTAGCAGGTCTGGGGGCATTCACCCAAACCCTGTATCCCAGTGTCAGCAGTGCCACAGGATGAAACAAAATGCCAGTGTCATTTCTAGATAAGGGAAGATGACAAGGGACATTTCACTTCTGTGTTCGTAATCGTGTCTTTGTTGAAATTTCATTTACTTACTGTTAACTTATTTTTTCTTTGTTAAATTCTTACTTAATATTAGTTCCTGCTGAATGGAAATAATTGAGTTTAATTAGAGTATTAGTGTAGATTTAATTTGCAGTGAGAGATATGTGGTAAGTATCGGTGGCATCATAACATGCCCAACTGACTATTTTGGCACTTCCACATTAATAGTCAAACTGACATTTAATTGGACAGAATCAGGTATACTAGAGGCAGATTATACAAACTCATGTCCTTTTTGGAGCCTCCTCTATGGTACATTAAAAAGCATTTGATTGAACTTGACCAGCTTGGGCACAGGGATAAGAAGAATACAAAATGGATCTCAAGTTGTTAATAAATAGTCACCTTTGCTTATCACAACTTTAAATGATAAATTAAGGTGATAACTAGAACATGGGTAAGCCAGAATTTCACTGTTGCGTCATGTTTCCGTCATTACATAATTTAATTTCCTCTTCAATTTTGGCAAGTGTAGAGTGAAACCATTTAAGGCCTCTGGGCCATGTGTGTAAAAAGATGAGAACAATGCTAGAGGTTCTTTATAATCTCAGAGGAAAAGCTAATCAAAGGGAGGCACATTAATGAGGTTAGTGGGGTTGCAGGAGGGTGTGTTGTGATGGATGATGAGCTAACCCCAAAATGGGATTTCCAAAGAAGCTTGAAGCCGCATTGGCATCTGCGTCTCCAGAACCTCCCGGGATTACTTAACACGCTTAACAGTTTCCTCACATGGTCTATTAATGTCAGAGTCTAAAGGAAAGGCCCCCCTGTCAGGTGCTCAAGAACCCTCTCAAAGATCCCACAGCAGCTAACAGATAGTGGCTTGGATTCAGTTATAAAGATAGCATTCCCTATAACTTATTACATATTCAAGCTGCATTCAAAACGCTGCATTCACAATGTCTTCTCCCTCTTTGTGCTTCACTCTGTATGCGAGTGTCCCCGGGTTGACACCCACACATGTCTCCAAATAGTCAGACGTCCTTCGTTGTGTCACAATAGAAAAACACTCAGTTTCACGAGCAAATTCCGCCATTGGAGGTGATGTTGCCCCAGGGTCGTGTAAATGAGCCATGCAGTTCAGCTGCCACATTAGCAGGCTTGTCTAATAGGTTAGAGCCACATACATATAGGGCTTATTCATAAAAAAGGCGGGGGGGTGAATTTGAATCAACTACATTGTGTACTTTTCAAGTATTGATGCATCTCTAGCAAAGCTTTGGCATCAGATACATATGAAGTTTGCCATATTTGCCATGATTAATTTTAAAAAGTAGCTAAATGAATGAATATGAAAAAAAAAATATTGTATGGTGTCTGACTCCATCTATTGTCTTATAATTTTCCCATAAGGAAGCAGGTGGGATGAAAGAAGTCGGACATAGTGAGTCATCTTTGACTAGATCTAGGTTGGGGCGCCAGTTTAAATACCACGGGTAACGTAACACCACAGACTCCCAGTCGTGTGATACCTGGAACATCCACTTTCTCACCACCCAACAGCACACAATTAATTGCATGTTTTCAAACAGTTGTCTTAAATGGCTCCTCCAAGCGTCTGTTTCTTCATTTCATATGTCATATAGTTTATTGACTGATGGTGAAAAAGCAAGAGTAAAAACTTGAGAGATCCCTTCATTCATAATCAGCTTGAGGAGATGAAAGCTATTACATTAATGTTGTTCACACTGGAAAGAGATGAGTGATGGGTAATTTCACTTAGAGTTCTTTTTCTTCTACACTGTCTTAAATAATTCAGGAAGGATTGGAAGGCCCAACTGAAAGCCTCTCTTCCGCGTCCACAGCGGTCCTGAAAGTTTGATGTATTTCTTTTCTCTAAGTTTAAACAGTTAACGCACAGTATCTTCCTGATGATGCATCACATCACTCTTGATATTTCACTTTAGTTCTGATAACACTCATAAAACTCTGTCTTCAGCCACTGCTCTGTCGTTCTGATGAATACAAATAAAAGAAGGAAAGAAGTTGCTTTGGGTTCTGTGTTATCGTAAGTAAAAACAGTGTGAAGTGAATATTAAAGAGCTGGAAAGGGGCAACGTTTGGAAGCTGAACCAACAAACAAATGCCTGAAAAGACATTTTTCCAGATTAGATCCAGGATCTTGTTAGTGGGATGTGGCACGAAACCTGCTGTCTCTCCTTCATCTTACTCAGTATGTGTTTATTAGTGTACTATGAAAGAAACAATCTTGCTTTAACAACTCCAAAACTGCAAGTAATTAGAAAATGAACCAGGAACTATTGAAAAGGGGTTTTTAGCCAAATGTTAGGAGCATTTTCAGGCTCCACTTGTCATGATGCATTTCTTTGTCTTGTGTTGTAAAAAACATAATATATTTGAGGTTTTCATTGCTAAGTTCCATAATAACAGAGAAGATAGTTACAATTTTTCAGACTATTTGGAGCGAAAAGTAATCGATATAACGTATAAGGTCATTAGTTGCTGCCCTAATGGACTCTAATGGAGCTTCTGAGCTGCTGGGCTTTAGTTTTGGCACTTTAGTCTGTTTGATTTGTATTATTTCATTATGTAAATTCAATTTGACAGACATGGGATTCAAATTTGAACATAAATAAGAGTAAATCATGTTAAACTGAAACAAGCTGACCAAAGTGTGAGATGATGTGAAAGAGCGCTGCTGGTGTGGTAATTGTACAATGTAGCAAGTCATTGCTAACTTATAACTAAATGCCCCTTCAGTCTTAAGCATAAAACAAATGTGCAGATAACAAACATGATATTTTTTGGTCAAACAAATAGCCTGAAGAGCAGTTGACTTTATCAGGGTAAATAACTTGCAGGGAAGGCAGCTTCATACGGAATTAATTGCAAACAAGCTGCCTGCTAATGGCTTGAAAAGGCCTTAATGGAAGTGTTCCATTAAAACAACCAGTACTGATGCCATCAGACAAATTCCCATTAAGTGTTGCCTCGTGAAAATGATAACTTGCTAATCCATTATTAATAAGAATTAATGCTTTTCTCTCTGCTGTGTGTGTATCGATCCCTGATACTCTACCCAACAGAGTAGCTCTCATTGGGCACTCTGGCAGGCTTGGGAATACACTAATTGTTAGCCACACAAGAGCCATTTACGTGATTCTCCCTGCTGTTGCTGCATTTATAACAAAGCTCGCTATGAGGCTTTTTACAAAAAAAAAAAAAAAAGTACACTTTTCTGTGTACATCTTTGGGGATGCCATTAAAATATTATGCAGAAATTTTTATTAACAATTTGTTCCTGCGAAAAACCATATTCCTCTTCCGGGTTCATTAAGAATAATTTTTGTGCTGTTTTCTCTAAGGACCTGAATAACCCATCCTGAAAGGAGATCTGTCCACTAAAGAATGAAGAATATTACAACACATCTACATCACTTCTTTATTTCAGGAACTGTTCATACCCTTCATCAAACGAATGAGTGCAGACCACACAAACACTTCTACAGCCATAAAGTTAACTGACAGAATGTGCTTAAAACCACACACAGACACACACACACACACACACACACAGCCAGCAGCCCTCAGAATTCTTAAGCTCCTTCTAAAAGCAAGATCTATGCAGATTTGTAAATAGCTTGCAGTCAGGGTCAAATTTAAATTCCACACCAACAAGGCACAATTGTGCATCTTTAATGTGTGCTCTGTTAAATCACTACACCATAGCATATAGGCTAAATGCTACGAATTAGCACTAATAAGTACCATCAGAATAAACTAGCACTTCATAGTAATCGTTTGGTCATAAGGCATTAAAAGGCTGACATTAATGTTCCTAATAATCTACGATTTCTTTAATAACGAGGTTTATATCAGTATGAGTATGTGCTGCAACACTTAGTCTCACAATCTGAATATTTTCTCTGAAATTAACTTTAGTTTCATTTCATGGATTAGGTTAATTCGTTTTTTCCCACCGAAGTCTTGAGCCATATTGCTGTTTTTGAGGAACATCACTTTTTGATTTGTGCAACACTCATTTTGTAATTAGAAGCAGCATTTTTCTGATTTGTAGCCATAATCCAAATATATTTGTCTGCTTTGATTTTAACCAAGCGAACCCGCTTTAGTGGTAATATTATAATAATTAGAAAGCTGCTGTATTGTTGCCAAAATGCTATATGTGGAGCGTTAATAAGTCTTTAACCTTAACCCTAAAATTGCAG
Organism: Pseudomugil tenellus; assembly: GCA_037177515.1. Taxonomy (NCBI): domain Eukaryota; kingdom Metazoa; phylum Chordata; class Actinopteri; order Atheriniformes; family Pseudomugilidae; genus Pseudomugil; species Pseudomugil tenellus. The sequence continues at coordinate 19,571,392 of JBAMHX010000009.1, read as the reverse complement.
CAGCTTGCTGCCAAGGCTATTCTGGACAGTTACAGCAGCACATTGTACACATTTTCAGAGGAAAGAGAGCAAATGTTAAAGCTTAGTCAAGACAGGATGCTTAAATGTGACGCAGAGTGCAGCTCAAATCCTGCAGTCATGGTTGAGAGAGGGATTTGCATAGGTAGGCTGCTGTGTTTTCCACCTCGTCCCTTGCATTGTTTTCATGTGACAACTGCCTGACAGCTAGGAAAATGGGACACAGGCAAAGAAAAAAGGTTGAAGCTGGATTTTGTCTCTCTAAGAAAAGAGCTGACAAACCCACCGTTTGACATCCTCACCCGCCTGCAGTGGCAAAGAAATGAAGGATCGCAAAGTCTCAGCCCAGAAATAAGTGCTTCTGGCCTTTCGTTGGAGTGTGTTGGGACCACTATTAACCCCATCTTCAGGTCTGGGGTTTAGGGTCACTACATACCTTCTTGAGTTTTTTGACTGAATGCTCGCTAAGATCTGGATTAATGATGGACAGCCTCAAATTTGCCACAGTTTGACCTTAAGAATCCCAGGTCGACTATGTTTGAGAGGATTAATATAAGAAAAGCTGCTCACTACGGCCAGTTTACCCTGGTCTTCTGCTTATCCTTGAAATCCCTATGATTTCTAAGATTTGGTCGCTCCTGACTTAAGTTTGTGGCAAAACATGATTAATTTGAAGCATGTGCAGGAGGCTTTTTTAATGCCTCCTGATCCTTTAACCGAGTATCAAAATGAAAAGACTTTCCAGCAATCTAAATGCAACTGCTATGGACAGATGTTCGCAGCAACTCTTGAAAGTCAGATTGGCGATAACACCATCTTAAGGATTCCAGCTCACCACCCGTGCACGAACTGATGCATGCTCAGGCATACATTCTTAATGCTTATCAGGTCTGAATCATGAATGCAGCTCTCCCTGCTGCCTCCTGCACGTGTGTCACAGTCACATTCTGCTGCTATAAAAAAGGATTTATAGCTCTGCTGCTGCACCCCGAATCTTGTCCCTGGAAGGATCTGGGAAAATATTAAAATTTAATTTGGTTGGTAGGGATGGCAGTGGGTGGATGTTTGAATGAATGGATGGATTGGACTGTTGTGCATCGTTAGAATTGCTGTAACTGTCTTCTGATGCATTTCCAAAGAATCACAATTGGTTAATTTGCATCCGGGTGTAACCGTTCTGACAATAGTTTGCTTTCAAAAGAGCAGGTTATAATAATCACCTCAATGCAAGTTATTTTAAATGAGTCTCTTTTTTTACATTTTAAATTTGTTTTGAAAAAGATGTATTTTTAACAGGTAGTTGAATGTCTGTCTTGTATTTGTTACAAAGTGATTGAGGGGAGGATCCAAATTCAGACGTAAGAGGCAGTAAACAAACCTGTGCAGGAATAAGATGTCAAGTCAAATCTTTATTAAACATGACAGAACAAGAATAGTAGAGTACAAGAAAACAAGAACGAACTGGCAAAATGAAGTGAAAACAAAGAGATATCTTTGGACACTAACATGACACAGGTGGAATGAATGAACCCCACAAAACCATGTCAGCTAATGAACTGGAACTTAAAACCAGGCACACAGAAATATTACAGGAAAGCAGAACAAAGGTTACTGGAATTGGCCAGCCCGTTTGTTCTCTTTTTGCTTTAGAAGATTCAACTTGTAGAACTGGCATCCCATCTGTTGGGGAGACGTTTTGCCTGATTCGTTGTTCAGGGTGGTGAGTGCATACAGGAGAGGGCAGGCGTCAGTGACAACAGGAAGTCTTCATTTGGAAATTGGACCTTTGCTTTCTTTATGTTTTACAGCCCTTTTCTGCACTGGGTAGTTCTGCGTTCTTTATCAGGTTTAGATTGCACATCCTAAGCAACTGTTGGATGTTATTGTTGTGCATTTAAGGGTTCTTTTGTTTAGATACCAGAGACAAAGCAGAGAGCCGCTTGTCAGGACTGGTTCTTCACATCAGTCTGGCCAAAGCATTGAGAGAAATGCAGCCATCATTAACGTATGGATGTTTTGTTCAGTTTAAAGTCAAAATCTCTGCAGCTGTCTTTGAGAAATTTATATTTTGTATGTTGATGCTACAGCAAAGATAAACATTTGATATATTGTGCAGGCCTAATATGAAAGTGCATATAAATATTTATAACAATAGCTGTTTTGTTGTCATCTGTTTATCTTAAATCAGTTAACTCACCAGCCAGCACAACATTCCTCTTTCCTTCTTGAATTAAGATTAAATAAAAGGAAAATCTTGTAGATAGTAAATTTTTTACAATAGACTATACTGAATGTCTCATATATATGCTCTGGAATACACATTTGTAAGAGCTTTTGCAACTACAAAGTAAAAACAAAGACAAACATTTTAACACACGTAAATATTTTGATGGATACTGAATGTAAATATTGTGTCTAACATATGTCTTTGTCTAAGTTTTATCCAGATTTAGCTACCAAAAAATAAAACAAATAATGGATGTCACAATGCTCTGGATGGTTACAAATTAGAAATAATTCAAGTTGAGTTAATTTCTAATTAGAAGAATTCACATCTTATCTGTTGCACAAGAAAAGTTGATTACCGCTGGGTCCCTGCATGGTGTCTTTCTCTGTGGTAGTTCCTCTGTTCAACCTTATCACTAGAAAGTATTATGCATTCATGTGCATTTCAGTGCCTGCAGACATGTGCTGTCCATTTTTTTTGTATATCCTCCTATTGCCTCAAGAAAGCACCTGGGGGGATGACAGCCAGTACCAGCTTTCCTGTTCTAGCCAAGGGGGAAGCGGAGAGCAATGGGGCTGGAGAATGCAATCACTAAAGGTTTCACTGTATCTGAGTGAGGTGCAATATTATGCTAACTGTAAATTGATTCCACATCCCGCTGTTTTCCACCAATGGTATGTTGGAAAACATTAAAAAAAAAGGATGGTAGAAGCCATGGCTGGATGCTCCCCAGCGTGTGCTCAGTGAAGAAAGTCTCGCAGCTGCTCTGTGTACACAGCACAATGATTTACTCCTTTGTGCTTGTCTCCATGGGGCAGCATGCTTGTCTGCGGTTTAGGTGTTTCCCACCTCCCCCTTTCATGACTCTTTGGATGAAACATGAGCTGTCGGAGCTGGTAATAAGGGCATTGTCTCACGTTGCAAAAGCCAGGACTACACATGTCTGAAACTGTGTGTAATGAAGAAAAAAAAAACTAGGAGGCTATAACACAGAGTTAAGGTGGCTCATTGTAGCATCATGTCAGTTCTGACAGGTTGTCAATGAAATGCACACTCCATTATCCCGTGCACAATGATGCTGGGTGTGGTGCCCAGTGATACCCTTCAGGCAAACAGAGGAAAATCACAGCTGGTTGTAATGCTCCAAGGTAGCCCATGATGTTGTAAACAAACATCTGTGAAGTCAGAAAAATGTACAAACTCAAAACACAGTTGCTGCCTTGCAGGAGATTCAAACAGGTTTAAATGCTCCTTGAGAAAAAAAAGTAAAAAAAACAAACATAGATGTGGAATTCAACATGTTACAGTGTCAGTCAGACACAAAGACTACATTTTTTTCCCATGACCAAGCTGCAGGTGTACTATGACAATGCCTGTGTGAGGTTTCTCATGGTTACCTTTGTGAGGAGAAAGTGATACCCTAAGATGACCAAGTTCAAAATGCTAATTCCTATAAGAAACTAACATCATTTTCCTTCCTTCCTCTGCTTCCTGGCTTCTTTCCTTCCCTCCATCCCTTCCCTTTACCCAGGCCCGCCTTCGTTTATCAAATCCCCCGAGGACCAGACGGGCATCTCGGGGGGAGTTGCATCATTTGTGTGCCAGGCCACCGGAGATCCCAAACCCAGAATTACCTGGATGAAAAAAGGGAAAAAAGTGAGCTCTCAGCGCTTCGAGGTGAGGCCTTGGACATTATTTTTACATCTGTGAACACAAACACATTTAAAATGCAGATAAAAACATGAACGACACATGTGACAAAATATAGAAGACTTTGGCTTTAGTCTGAGAGACCTACATTCATTGAATCTTCCTGTTATTTAGCATCAAACCACATGCTCTCCTCTCCACCTGCAGCTAAAAAACATTCTCTCTAATCTCACGCCATATCAATTCTTACAATCCTCTTCATCTCCTTCCATTTTTTCTTACCTTCATCGTTCTCCCTCTGTCTCTCAGCCTCACCATCTCTGCCTATATACTCTCTTGATGTACGAATAGAAGTGTTTTTCTTTCTCTTTTGAACACAAATGAACATAGGGAAATGCCTTAGGTGGGAATTCTCACAGTTTCAAACTAGTCATATTTCTGAAATATAAGCTGTTCTCACCAATGTGCTGTAGCCTAGAGACCTTCTAATCAGAAGGAACTTTGTGTGAGTTTTTAGTTTACTCGGGATGCTCTAAAATATAAAACACTGTAGATTGCATGTACAAAATCAGCCAGCGTATAACTGTAGAAACTACAGAGATTACGTAATATAAAGTTTGCTGTTTTTTAGTACCACATCTCTTATATTCTTATGTTACTTTAATAATAAAACATTTTGATAAATTCTTTCAGCAGTCAGACACTGAGCTGTTCTTTTCTTGCTTCAGAAAAATAGAACAAAACAGGAAAAAATAACAAAGCTATCATTTGCAAGTTAAAATGAAGTGTAATTTTGTATCTCTCAATATAAAATATTACTGGAAAAGTAAAACAGGCCACAAAGAATAACATTTTTGGTTTTTGCTTTGCTGTGGCGCTCACAGGTGATTGAATTTGATGACGGCTCAGGCTCGGTTCTACGGATCCAGCCGCTGCGCACCCACAGAGACGAAGCCATTTACGAGTGCACAGCCACTAACAGCATTGGTGAAATCAACAACAGTGCCAAGCTTACTGTGCTGGAAGGTAAGATAAGTCTGTCTCTCTCTCTCTCTTTTGCTTGATTTTTCTTTCTATTTTGCTTTCACGCTCACTTTTCTCAACTGTTTCCCCCTTCACCTCCTGCCAGTGGTTCTTGAAGCCTTTTTTCCAATATATCCAAAAGCAAATATCAGTGTTTGCCTTAATAATTCATGCGTAAACATTTGCTAAATCTGTGGATTCCGGGTATTGGCAGTGTCACGGAGGTGCAAGTATACCTTAATCTAAACTCTGAAGGTTAAGAAAAACGCAAGGAATGCGTTTTTAAATAAGGTCGGAAAAAGTTCCCCAATTCAGCAAATGTATGACCTGGAATATAGTTGTATTTTTTAGACATTTTCTTTTTACTGCCCATAAAGCAATATTTACCCCCTCCCTTCTTTTTGCCTTGTTTGTATCGTCTGTTATAAAGAAACAAGGCCACAACCAATAGATGGATAGATGGATGGATAGATAGATGGATAGACAGACAGACAGACAGACAGACAGAGCTTGGAAATTCATAATAAATAATTAAACCCTTCCTGTCCATGGAAGTCTCACACAAGATATATAAAAATATTTAGCTGTATGTGTGTTCTCTCTCTACATGTAGGAAGTTTTCTACATTCCTGCAGGCTGTGTTTGACCTTCATAGACCTCCTTTTCCTTTACTTGCTCATAAAGTTAATCTACCTAATTTATGTGTTGCACATCTCTGTGAACACATCTCCACATCACTGAGCAGTAAGCATACATATTTTTCCCCTTTAATTGATTATATTTTTTTCATCTGGCTGTTAGTCACCACAGGAGTTGATTTCATGAGAAACTTTTAAGGAAAAGCTCCAGAACTAGCCGGAAGGAGGATTATAGCTGTCCATAGCCATTACGCTTGCGTTATAGCAGATCTCCTCTCATTCACACACAGCCTTGCCGTCCCCTCTTCGAATTCCATCTTTCTTTCACCCACTCTTTCTTTCTTCATCTTCTTTTTTTTCCTCCATCCATGATATCATCGCATTGGCTTGCGTAATCTTCCCAAAGGGACTTTTTTTTGTTGGTACAAAGAAAGGATTTCTTTTCCCCTCTTTCCAGCATCATGAAGAATATTGTAGCATGAACAAGTTAACAGCACTGACGTGACCTGAAGCTCTTGAAAATGTGATGAGATTCTCTCAGTTTCACTGTCAGAGGAACAAAAAGGACACCGGGTTGAATTCCTTCCGTTAGAGAAATGAGGCATATGGACAGTAATACTCAACAATAAGCAACTGTTCTCATCAGCAGAATCACTTTGTATGATGTTGTCTTATCTGTAATCACACACTCGCATACCAATCAGACTTGTCATGGGGCTTTTTTATCTGTAGGACTTTACTCATGCATATTTGATGCCAATTGATTTTCAACACGAGATAATCTGCAGACCTTTAACGATTACAGTGTTAGCATTTTTTTTTTTTTTTATTAAACTCTGTAATACACACCCACTGAAAGCACGACATAACATTTCTATGCTTAGTGAAGGAGTGGCTTGTGTTGATGGTCCAGCTCCATGTCAACACCTGAGCTGCTTTCAGCACATTGTTTCAGCCAAACAAATCTAAACAATGTAGGCTAAAAAAAAAGCTGTGGACGGTTGTTCTCAGCTTACAATCTCAGGTGACGCCTTTTGCCTGATCTACACAGAGCCAAATGGCAGACAGCCAAAGGAAACTGGTGAAGTTGATGTCTTTGTCAGACCCTTGCAAAGGTACACAGAGAAATACATTTATTTCTGATTCTGGACTCTAAAAAGGATGTTTGGAAGTGCTTGTATTAGTTGGATGTCGCCAGCTGATACAGTGTAAAACATGAGGCTGTGATTTTTGCTTTTGAATGTCTTTACTTGTTCAAAAATGCCTCCAAACATTAAAATGTAAGTAAAAGTTGTTGAGATTGATCAGTACACCTACCTGCTGTCACAGTGGGTATTATCTGAACTGATGACATCATCTAAAACTTCTTAAAAGAAGCAAGAGTCAAAGCATAAAGCATTTGATGATGATAACTTTGCAGCAGGGGTGACATAGGCTTGATCACAAGACAAAGAAAATGAGAAGATCTCAAAATAGCTCAATGTTAATTCGTTCACATCAAATTGCAAATTTAAAAGGGTAAACAACCTTTCGTTTTGTCTCTCAGTGTTATTCTTTGTTTACTTAATGTGAACTCAGAGGCTGGGGAAGAACAGAACCACCCATCATATTCAATCAAAATAACTCCTTGAATCTGCTTGTCAAGAACCCTGAGGATGAGCTGGGCTTATGTTCAGACATGCAGTGTGTGTGTGTGTGTGTGTGTGTGTGTGTGTGTGTGTGTGTGTGTGTGTGTGTGTGTGTGTGTGTGTGTG
>JBAMHX010000009.1:19551438-19563982 GCA_037177515.1 Pseudomugil tenellus | reverse complement strand
GACAAGATTTAATCCAGTCTGGTTTCTTTGAGGTCATAATGAAATGATGCGATGCAAATAAAAGTTTAATTAAAATATTTATTGTTAAACTTGTCTTGTACCATGGAAAGAATTCCCAGTCATTGTTGAGGAAAAATATATATATTTACAAATACTGTAAGTTTTTAAAAAATATTAATTTAGGAATTTACAAAAGTCAAATGACAGTTTTCTGTATAAACAGGCCCAAAGCGCTGGAGAGACTGGATGAGGAGGAAGAACAACAGAGTTATCAACAGTGTTGCTACTGCATCAATTACACATTAGCCATAACAGTCAGGACTATATTTATACCTACTTAAAATATAATTTTTTAAAGTTTTAAAGGCCAAATAGAAAATCAGAGGCACTCCAAGCTGTGAGCCTTTAACTGTGGTTAAATCTGAACGGAAATTAGTAATGATAGTTAAAAATAAATCATTTGTCTTGTTTGTTAAATGAACTTCATCTGACATATCAGACTGTCATGTCTGATATGACAATGTTCAACAGTGATGAAGAAGATGATCTTCATACAGGAAAACTGAAAGTGAAGCCGGGATATCATGCAGGGTGAAAGGTCTTTCCATCGCAGTCCATCCCAGTCAAACCAGTACACCTTCACTTCAGGGAGACCTGTTACCTCTGATGGTCTCTGCAGCTCTGAGCATCATGCTGGATGGTCTGAAATTAACCAAATGGTGTCTGGGAAGAGAAAAAAAATAGAATTATGTCAGGTGATGACAGATGAAAAAGTGGATCATTTTAAAGTAATATTACTTAAAAATGATCCAGCTCCACTACTTCATGAACCTAAGACAGCTCTGTGTTTCCTGTCTTTTATTACTGGATGAAATGATTAATCCAGGTGCGTCTGACCTCAGTAACAACAACAACAATGGCCAGACACATCTATATTAATGAGTTCATCTAATAATGAAAGACAGGAAACAAAGAGCTGCTCAAGTTCAGGAATATTTGGAGCTGTGTATAAAGCCAATTCTACATCTGCAGGCCAGAGGAGGAAGAGAAGCAACAGCTAAATTTAAAACACATAAAACATTTATTTCAATGTGAAATATGCAGTCTGCACTGGACAAAGTGGATACTTACAGTTTCTATTCTGTGTGATAGATGTGGAAGAGAATCACAGGCAGAATCTGACACATCTATTAAAATAAATAAAACTCTTTAAATAAACGAGAAATATCTCTTCCTTAATATTGATCAATGCAGAACAGACCCCTTAGTTTTAATCATCTATATAGACTCTTGACAATCTGATCAGAAGTTTTTCTTTGTATAATTGATATACTGAATACGAACTTTTATCTTAGCTTAGCTTGCCATTCATAAAAGGCTTACTGAAAACTTACATTAAGTAAATAAAATATTAACTCACCGATTTATGATTTTCTGTTGCATAGCCAGCTGGAAGAAGGCAGAGTATAGTAAAGCCGCGGTTTTTATAAAGATAACAGTGCGTTGTAGCTTCACTTTGTACACCTCTGTTAGCTGGTTAGCCATTATTAGCTCCATGTTAGCTTGCTTGGTGAGCTGTTAGCCATAGGCAGCTCGGAATTGGATAACGGAGCCCTCTTAGCTCCACCGTTTTTACCCATTATGGGATTTTCCATTACTGACGACATACCAAGATAGCGATGGTAGGCCCCGCCTATGGGCTTCAATTCAGCTCTTCAGAAACATATAGGTCACGTGACGGATGCTTCGTCCATCTATAAATATATATACAGTCACTGATGTAGTCCTACATATATGTATCTGGAATAAATATATACAATTTACACTATATGTATATTTCTATAAGAATCTCTTATCAAAAACCCATGATATCTTGTGCGCCTACCGCCCTTTAAATCATTAACAGATTAACAAACCTGACCATCAAAATTCCCAAGAGCAGTTTGCACTGCTTGATTCAAACTAATGAAGTAAGAAGGCCTCGGTTGGTGTGGTCACGTGACTTTTAGCATGCTGAATTACGTGTTGGAATATTGCTCGGAACACTTTTGTGTCACATGCTCGATACGTGCTCAAGCAGACTGGCTCAAGCATAACACCCCTACTGTGTGTAGACAGGATGTTCTGTGTTCTCCTCTTCTTTTCCTTTTAACATGTCATCATTTCAGTACTTGTTTCACTTCCTTGTTGCCAGTGTTTGCTGAAATATAAAGACGAAAATACAAACAAGGTTCTCTATTTTGGATCATTTTAAACATATCTGGACAAACTTCTCCTGCCCTGTTGTCAGAATTATACTGAGATAGATGTAAAAACTGCAGTTTTCTCTCAAAAAAGTTTTTTGTGACATGATGTCAGAAAGAGGAAATGAACTGAATGGAAAAGGAGTATTTTTTCTGTCTAACTTCTTAGATCACACGATGGCTGCTGCAAGTACTGTTCTTCTGCTTGCCTTCCTGCTTAATCCACTTCAAGCAAAAGGTGAAAACTTACATTTTTCTGTCTTATTTTGTTTTGTTGTTCCTTTATAGTATCATGATATGTCAACATGATCTTAGATTAGCAGATTTATCTCCACAGATAGATCCTAGTGATCTATCAAAAGTTTTTAATACAATAAAAAAGTACACAAAATTACAATTTTGGTTACAGTTTCACATTGACACAATTGTTGTTGCTTAAAACACAGGAAACACACAAACTCGTGATTTTGAAATAGGCATTGTATGTTATCTTCAAAGGAAAAGTTGTAAAATAATTTGGGCCATTTATTTTATAGATAAAATATTAGAGAAATTCAGGAAACTAATTCTGATGATTTCACTTTTAATAAAATAACAAATACTCAAATGAAAACTGTTGTAATGGAAAGTTTGACATTACAACAGACTCCTTGTTAAGGAAGAGGACTCTGTTTTCTTGATTGAGAAGAGTATAAATTTAATAAATGAAGAATAAAATTATTTGAACAAAGTTAAACATTAAATCATGGAATGAGACAATACACGAAAGAAAGAACAAAGTACAAGGTTATAGACACATTGATGAGTGGCATCATGTTTACTTTCTCTGTGCCGTACTGAGTAAGTTTTTCAATCACAGCAAACAGAGTGCGAGAGTTGTTGATGTTCTTGTTAATCATCTGAGATAGATAACGCTCTATGGCCTTGCAAAGCTCATTGTTATAATTTGCACAGCATAATAAATGTTAAGTTTCGTTTTCCTCCATTGACATTCAGCTTTTCTAGATTTTTTTAAAAATGTGCAAACATATTGGTATTTCGCCATTGTGTCTACTGTTTGCTTATAGAGCTCTTGATTCTTATCGATTCAACAGCATCTATTACACTTATGATTTTCACATTGAAATTATCCAAAAGTCCATCACCTGAATCTGCAGTTGTTTGTTGGTAACAGAGCTATGGCCTTGATAAACTCTGCACTTGCTCTCTCATTAATGGACCTCTTCTTCACCAAAAAGCGGGTTGTTTGGACATTCTGAGCGGTAAGTAAGTCAACACCTTTAGAAATAACCAGGTCCAGGATGTTGACACAAACCAAACATGTCCAATATAGAAGTAAATTCTTTGGCATAACCATCTGTTAGATTGTCAGCGTGAATGTTCAAAATCACCAGTTAAAATAAAATGGTTAAAATCAGTAGAGATAACTGACAACAATTCAGAAAATTCACCAATAAAGCCTCCACAGTGTCCTGGAGCTCTGTAGATAATTAAAAACAGGATTTTAGTGATAGCCTTTAAAACCAAACTAAGATATTCAAAAAAAGTAAAATCACCAAAAAAATCTCTTTGCACTGAAATGAATCTTTATAATCTTTATATATAAGTTTTATTAACCATGTTTCTGTTAGAAAAAGGAAATCTAAACTGTGAGAAATGATGAAGTCATTAACTAACAGTGACTTGTTGGACAGAGACCTAATATTAAGTAAAGCTAACTTTATGGATTTTATATTGGTCTCTATATGCTGAGTGGTATGTGGTACAGTTAGATAGATAGATTAGATAGATTCATCCTACAAGTTGACTACTTTCCATTCCTTCTTTTTCTAACCATACTGGAATCTTACTGGGTCCCAACTTGTTCTGGGAACAGCTGTTAGTAGTAGGTTTACTACAGCAGGGACCCAGAATGCATCATGACATCTTATCTTTGCTTTGAACTCTACTGCTGGTTTGTGAACACCCTCCAGAGACAGAGCAGCATTTGTCCAGATGATCTAAGAGGAAGAGGATGATGGTTGACGCTTGGGTCCAGACTGAGATAGAGACATCTTCTGGAGACCTTGGGTGATGTGAAGAAGTGATCAGATGAGTGAGGAGAGGTGGGGTTTGTTTACCTCTCTGCTGTGTCGTTCGCTGTTATCTGTACTCTCATGTTTGGGTTTGCCAACCCAACAGCACGACGAAGGTGTGCACCCAGTAATCTGCATCCACTCATTCGACAGCCATGTGTTCAAGCCCAAAAGTCTTGGGAATTGTGTCAGCCGGATCTGTAGCAGTAGGCTCCATATCTGATGTGATCCCACATACAAAAGCGAAGTCTAGAGGATGAACTAGAGACAGCTCATGGAAAGTAAAAAAGAAAGCCGTAAGAGATCTGATGTTGGGGCTAGAGTAGCTTGCTTAGTGTAGGAATCAAGATTCAACTTCCAGAATTGGCATCCCATCTGTTGGGGAGAAGGTTTGCCTGATTTGTTGTTCGGTGTGGTGGTTCGGTGTGACCAGAAAACATTAAATGACCAGAAAACATTAAATGGTTGCTTCACTTATGCAGAAAAGAAAATGCACATGCTTTTCAGTACTCACAAAACCTGTTGGTTATGTGCAGGGGATAAAAGAGAACCTTGTGTCCAACTAGGCTGCAGCCCTCTCAGCAGGTGTCTCGACTTGCTTTTCTCAGCTGCATGGAGTACCTCAAACTGACACTAGACCAGTCTATTGACAGCAGAGACGCCCACGGAATTCTTCTTGGTCCATTAAGCATTAAAAGTTCGGATTAGCTTTCACAATTAAACTAAGGCTTACATACTTTCCATATTAATTTGCCATTAGCGTAAGCTGAAATGTTAGCATGCTAATTAAAAAAGTTTTTGGAGCCACTCTGTAAATATGTTTGTTTCAGCTGTGAAATCGGACATTTTAACACGGGAGTCTATGGGCATTGCTCTCTATTGCAGCCAGTCATCTAGCGGTGAGGGGTGAACTGCAAGTATTTCAATTTCAGCATTGGCGTCACCATTGGCAGCCAGAGATTGCCGCCTGGATGAAACACGAGCTGTCGGAGCTGGTAATAAGGGCATTGTCTTGCATTCCAAAAACCAGGTCAACACATGTCTGAAACTGTGTGTAATGCAAAAATAATAATAATAAAAAAAGCTAGGAGGCTATAACACGTTAAGGTGGCTCATTGTAGCATCGTGTCAGTTCTGACAGATTGTCAATGAAATGCACACTCTATTATCCCGTGCACAATGATGCTGAGTGTGTTACCTAATACCTTTTAGGCAAACAGAGGCAAATCACAGCTGGTTGTAATGCTCCAAGCTAGCCCATGATGTTGTAAACAAACATCTGTGAAGTCAGACAAATCAAAACACACTTGCTACCTTGCAGGAGATTCAAACACGTTTAAAGGCTCCTTGAAAAAAAAGTAAAAAACAAAGATGTGGAATTCAATATGATACAGTGTCAATCAGACACAAAGACTACATTTTTCTCCCATGACCAAGCTGCAGGTGTGCTATTACATGCCTGCGTGAGTTTTCTCATGGTTAAATTTGTGAGAAGAAAGCGATGCCCAAAGATGACCGAGTTCAAAATGCACTAACATCATTTTCCTTTCTTCCTCCGCTTCCTTTCTTCTTTCCTTCCCTCCATCCCTTCCCTTCATCCAGGCTCGCCTTTGTTTATCAAATCCCCTGAGGACCAGACGGGCATCTCAGGGGGAGTTGCATCATTTGTGTGCCAGGCCGCTGGAGAGCCCAAACCCAGAATTACCTGGATGAAAAAAGGAAAAAAAGTGAGCTCTCAGCGCTTCGAGGTAGGTGCTTGGACTTTGATTTTACATCTCCGAACATGTTTAAAATGTAGATGAGTACATAAACATTTGACAAAATATTGGAGTCTTCGACTTTATTCTGTATTTAAACCTCTCAGTAAGAAAGACCTACATTCATTGAATCGCCCTGTTATTTAGCATCAAACCAAATGCTCTCCTCTCCACCTGAAACTGGATTCACACATTCTTTCTAATCTCACGCCATATCAATTCTTACAATCCTCTTCATCTTTCATTTTTTCTTACCTTCATCCTTCCCCCTCTGTCTCTCAGCCTCACCATTTCTGCTTGTATACTCCCTTAATGTATGACTTGAAGTCTTTTTCTTTCTCTTTTGAACACAAATGAACATGAGGAATTGCCAGAGGTGGAAATTTTCAGAGTTTCAAACTAGTCATATTTCTGTAACTTAAACCGTTCTCACCAATGTGCTGTAACTCCGAGACCTTCTAATCAGAATGAACTTTGTGTAAGTTTTTAGTTTACTCTGGAAGTTCTCCAAAATAAAACTGTAGATTTTATGTATGACATCAGCTAGAATGTTATTGTAGAAACATAATATAACATTTTTAGTACAATATCTTTTGTTCTTATTTTTCTTTGATAATGAAACTGATGAATCGTTTCAGCAGTGAGACACTGAGCTTTTCTTTTCCTGCTTAAGAAAAATAGAACACAACAGGAAAAAATGACAAAGCTATCATTTGCAAGTCGAAATGAATTGTATTTTTGTATCTCTCAATATGAAAATATTACTGGAAAAGTAAAATGGGCCACAAGAAATAACATTTCTGCCTGTTTTGCTTTGCTGTGGCTGTCACAGGTGATTGAATATGATGACGGCTCAGGCTCAGTTCTACGGATCCAGCCGCTGCGCACCCACAGAGACGATGCCATTTATGAGTGCACAGCCACTAACAGCATTGGTGAGATCAACATCAGTGCCAAGCTTACTGTGCTGGAAGGTAATATAAGCCTGTCTCTCTTAGTTTTGCTTGATTTCTCTTTCTATTTTGCTTTCACGCTCGTTTTTTTCAGCCATTACTGATCAACCTAACAGGCATGTCTTTGGATAGTGGGAGTACTGGGAGAGAACTCACACTAACATAGGGAGAATATGCAAACTCTACAGGCTCAAACCAACGACATTCTCTCTGCAAGGCAGCAGCGCTAACACCACACCACCATGCAGACATCCTACTTTTGAACAAAAGAAATCATGATAAGCTAGATTATTGAAATAAGTTTGTGTAGTTTTCTAAGCCCAGGGCAGTTAATCTATGCTTGCTATGATAGTCAGTTACTAACATGATTCCACCCCCCCCATCAAATCTGTTATTCCCCAGTAGTATCTTCTGCTCTCACACTACTTTTGTGTGTGCGTGTGGGAGTGTGTGCTGTGATTACTGATTGGTCTGTAGCACCCGGAATGCATTTGCTTTCTTCCATCCTTGTCTGAACACATCTGATGAAGTCCTCTTACGACATTTCAAACCTGTTATGTCAGAAACATCCTGATTTTATATACATTTATTTTAACGTATTTAACTCTTTGTGCATTACGTTCTAAAAATCTGGTTTTATTCCTTTTCAGAGAACCAGATCCCACATGGCTTCCCCACCATTGATATGGGTCCCCAGCTGAAAGTGGTTGAAAGGAACAGAACTGCCACAATGCTGTGTGCGGCCAGTGGAAACCCAGACCCAGAGATCTCCTGGTTCAGGGACATGCTTCCTGTAGACATTAGCAGCAGCAACGGGCGCCTCAAACAGCTTCGCTCAGGTACATCCTGATAAGTTCTGACTTTATTTCTTTGAGGTCTTTCGGTAAACGACTCATTAATGTTAAAAATATGACCAATACAGGCTGACAATGCCATACCAACATCCTGACACACATCATTCGACATGAGGCTCGTGTAAAAAAAATCCTTTGTTGTCTTGTGTGATTCACTTTCATCACAAAGGATATGAAAGTTTTATTCCTCTTGTCATTCTCACCTTTTTTACCTTGCTGAGTTTTTACATATTTGTTTTTTTCCTGACAACAGCACAGCAGCCACTAACAACGTAACTGAATCTAGAATGGCACTGTCTCAGAGTTCCGGCAGTCTTTGACAGTGATGCATGAACTCTTTAAACCTTTAGAAGTAGAGAAGGAGAATTTTTCAACCTATTAAATAATCCCTAATCCTCCCTTTAAACATGCAGCTGGGTCACAATGAGGTCACCCCATGATGCATTAGCAAGAATCCAAACTCAAATAAATGAGGTACTCTTTATTGATCATAGCTGTCCCATTCATAACCTTATAGGGCCACCTGGCCCAGATCTGATATAAAACATGCAAGGTGGAAAGATTCATGGCTTTTACTCTGTGCTAAGCTGGCCTCACTTTTTTTGGTAATGAGCCCCACTACATGGGATAGATTTGACTGTGTGAGGACTCATAATGAAACAACCGCTTATGAATTTTGAGGCCTGGTTGCAGATTTGAGGACCCAAAAGATGAGAGAACCTCCTAGAAATTGCAATGCAAATATTATAATACTACATATTATCTCCTACAAGAAAAACTCAAATTAGGAACAGATTTCTACAAATTATTCTAACACAACTCCTTGTAATTCTTCAGTTATGTATTTAGTGCAAGGTTGCAGATTTGGAGCTAGACACAAGGAGTCATGCAATACCTGCAATAATTAAACTCCTGGCAAGTTTTTGGCATCTGGGTCATTCCAGCGTACAGTAGCCAACACAACAGCAATCTCTCAGTCACGTCTTTTACATGTGTTGACTGAATTCCTAAATGCAATGTCGGGCCGGATCGCGATGTTTATTAGGTTTCCACGCTCTCGAGATCCTTTGAATAAGACAAAAAACAAGTTTTTTTTTAGGTAGCTGGATTCCCCTGTGTTATAGGAGCAATTGACTGCACTCATGTGCAGCTTGTGCCTCCTGCAAACTCTGAGCATATATACAGAAACTGAAAGCACACATTCGTTGAATGTGTAGTGCGTTCCTTTGAGCTGCTGTCAGATTTATTTGCTGTAGCTCTTTGGACATTTTAAAACTTGTATTTTTGCTTGCGGTTTTGTAAAGTTGTCATCATGAAAACCGTGACACACGCTAAATCCTCATTTAAATAGGCGTGTCTCCAACACGCTGTCATTTGCGTGAGCAATCTTAGTAGATCACGTAACAATATACGACCCTGCCTCACACACTAAATTCTAGATGCCACACGCAAAATGAGATCTTAGTAAATCTGGCCCACATTATTCAACAGAATACAAAAGATGACAATTAAAATAATAATACAAAATACAACAAAAAATGAGTAAATAAAATTTACAGAACTTGTAGCAACAACATTTTAAACTAAATAAATTATTATACATATCACATCAATAATTTTACCACTCTAGAATTGAGTTTGTTCAACTGCTTTTGCAACCTAAGTACAGTTTAAATGCATATTTAAATTGGATTTTTTTTATTTTAGAGATTTGTTTTGGAATTTTATTGAGCTCATAAATACGTATATTACACATTGTTTCAAAAGTGTTAATTTGACTTAAGATAAAGTAAAGTTCCCTACTGTTACATGTCTGGTAGTATATAGATGTTTCTTATGACTAAATTCAAGGTCTTTATACAGCTCAAATCGAGTATGTGTTTCAGAAACATTTCTGATAAAGGTGAGCAGAGAAAACAGCAGCCTCTCCTTTACAAATAACCTACTTATGTACTTATGCATTTCTAACTTACTTAATTAAACTTCATTAAAAAACCCAAAAAGGGTCTGAGCTGCATACTATCCTGGTTAGAATACATTTTGTAGGACGTGGAAATGCAAACCTTACAGAACACCAGAAATAGTTTTATTCAGAAACTGTTAAAACTGATAAAAATGTCAATGGAAAACCCCTGAATGTAATAGATTAATTTCCTCATCCAGAAAACAAAGTTTTATTTTTGTTTCTTACTGCAACTAATGGTGGTTTTACAAGCTGTTAAATCATGACTTTACTGAATGTTTACACATTACGTCTATATTTTGGTTATTTTTTGCTAAATAATCAACAGTTTAATATTGTGTTGTTTTGTATGTGCTAAATTTTAAGTAAAAATAGTGACTAAATAAGCAGACACTTAGAATTGAAAGAGTACATTCTTTGTTTCTCATGATTGTACAAAAAAAAAAAAAAAAACATGTCATGAAAGTTTAAAATAACATCTTGGTTGACATCTTGGTTAGACTAGTTGGCCGCAGGCTCTCTGGTGAGTCACGGTACAGATATCTGGTTTGGTTTCTATCAAATGTCAAAAATGCTAAATTTGTTAATCCTCCATGTAGGAGCCCTACAAATTGAGAACAGCGAGGAGTCAGACCAAGGGAAATATGAATGTGTTGCTACGAACAGCGCTGGAAGTCGCTACTCCACTCCTGCCAATCTCTATGTCAGAGGTAAAGCCAAATGTTTGTCTCAGTTGTGGAGTTAATCACTCATAGATGTCATTTCTGTTGTCTCAAGCACTGGCAAGCTGTAATCAAATGTGCAGCCTTTTAAAAAGTCTATTTAAAAAAAGCCCTGTGAACCTGCGGCATAATAAAATTCAAGCTTTTTTAAAGAATGCGTGGGAGTGTGTGCAGACTGTGCAATGAAACTTGTTAATTTCTTTTAATGGGCTGCACGGTGGCGAGGTGGTTAGCACTGTAGCCTCACAACAAGCAGGTTGCCGGTTCGATCCCCAGCTTGGGCGGTGGCCTATCCGTGTGGAGATTGCATGTTCTCCCTGTGTTAGCGTGTGTTCTCACAGGGTTCTCCGGCTTCCTCCCACAGTCCAAAGACATGCACCTTGGGAATAGGCTGACTGCGGACTCTAAATTGCCCTTAGGTGTGAGTGTGTGCGTGCACGGTTATTTGTCCATATGTGTGGCCCTGTGTTGGGCTGGCGACCTGTCAAGGGTGTACCCCGCCTCTCGCTCGTTGGCTGCTGGGATTGGCTCCAGTCCCCCCGCGACCCCGTTTGGGAATAAGCGGTAGAAAATGGATGATTTTTAATTCTTACTGATGAATGTTGCCACTGACATTCCTGTCTGATTTTCCTCTTTTTCTTTTTGCTTACTCATTATAAGTTACTTCTCAGAAGTTGCAAAAAATGTTCACAGATGAAACTCTGCTTGATTATAATTACTTTGAATGCAATGTGATAGAAAATACAATTCAGTACTGAAATGAACTGTTTCATTAATCCCTTTTTAGTGTTTGTGTAAATTATAAGAATGTGTCAGTTAATTAAACTCAGCAGCTACTAAAAAATGGTAGTCTTGAACAACCCAATAATTTTGGGGTTTTTTGAATTCTTCACCAACCACACTCACCTGTCAGCCTTTTTTGTATTGGTCAGTATTTTTGTTATTGGTTTGTGTTTTTGAATCTACAAAGGTGTGTGTTTCTTTTTTTTCTCCTTTTTCTCCCCATTTTCCACTCACTGTTGCCACTTCATCCAATTCCTACACAAACATGCTGCCAGCACTACATCCACCCTTGTCCTGACATTTTAGAGCCACCAAAGAGTGATGTCCTTATATTTCTATGTGGGTGGGGGGAAGATAAGGGTTGTTTTGTGCTCATGGATTATTTTCCCTTTCCACCATCTGGGTATCTAATAACTGTCCTTCCATTTGTCATCCATTAATGGCCAAGGCAGTCATTTTGACTGTTTTGAAATTTGTATACTTCATAACTTTAAAAAAAAAATTACAAGCTCTTGTTAGTCCTTAACTTTTCCTAAAACTATATCAATTTTCTTTCAAACAAGTTTTATAATTACTATATCAAGGACAGGGGAAAGCAAAACTTCCGAAACCTGCAGCGGGTACGGCAAAGTTGTGTGCACTCGTTGCGCAGGGTTGTTGTGATATCTCAGCATCAAGTTGCTGCTCTGTACCATGTCACTAACCTCCACTGTACCTGCGAAAACATCTGTCTGTTTCACTGTCATCCTCTTCACTTTCTGTCTTTTCATCCCATTGCTCACCTCCATCAAATCACTTCACCCGCAAACAGATGGCGGGAAGATTGGTAATTTTTCACTTTCTGTCCCTTAGCTTTGATTTAGAAAAATTTATTTTTCTTTATTTTAGGCAGAGATACCTAGGTGTCCTCTCCCCCCATACACTCTATGGCCTACCCCCCAAGACCTGTATGTTTGCTATCTGTAGTAATTGTGTTTATGTATAAGTGCGATTAAAACTGAGAGGTGATCAGGTACTGAGTGCAGCAACCAGGGCCACCTTAATGGTCCCCATTACCACACCCAGCAACGTAACCACCCCCCATGTCCCTAATTGTGTGTGCGCTGGTGAGTGGGAAGAGTGAGGAGCCCAAGGATGTAAGACCAGAGGGGAGCGTACTCCCCTCCGGAATATGAGCCACTGTTGGCACTAGGC
>JBAMHX010000009.1:19528276-19551338 GCA_037177515.1 Pseudomugil tenellus | reverse complement strand
ACATATATATACACATACATATATATACATACATACATACATATATATACACACATATATATATATACATACATATATATATGTGTATATATATGTGTATATATATGTGTATATATATATGTGTATATATATGTGTATATATATATGTATGTATATATATATATGTGTGTATATATATGTATGTATATATATGTATGTATGTATATATATGTATGTGTATATATATGTATATATATATGTATGTATGTATATATATGTATATATATATGTATATATATATATATATATATGTATATATATATATGTATATGTATATGTACTTCAAAGTGTAACGGTCATGAAAAATAAGGCTTTAGTGTTTTACCTTGAGAAATTATGAAAGCCATTTTTCAACAAAGATGACCAACAACATATAAAATATTATTCTGTATTCTTATTTGGTAAACAAATATTAAGTCAAATGTAGGAAGTGAATGTAACAGTAAAATCTAAATAAATGTTTATTGTAAGCAGCAGCATGGTGCTCCTTGTCAAATGTGCTCGATTGCTAATCATTAGCATGTGTGAGCTTTGCTATAAAAGCAGGGATTTTGGCAGTTTGCTGCTCTGGAGCATTTGTAAAAAAAAAAAAAAAAAACATCAGCAATTACATCAGAGAGACAAACCGTTGCAACCCATTAATCTTAAGAATAGTTAGAGGACCAATCATCCAAATTGTCCAAATCACAGAGTCTACTTTTTTCAATAGTACAAAAGGTTAGAAATATTTTTTAGAGTGAAAAACATTTGAGCCAGTTACCAGTTTTTCCAGGAATAGAAATTCTGGCAAGTTTACCGCAACAGTACAGTTCAAGGACATAAGCAGTTAGAGTGAACAAGTACGGGTTGTTTGGAAGGGCTGCCAAAAGAAAGATGTTTTCATCCGAGGCAATGCAATGTGGGTTTATAAAGTTGCATCTACACAAAAAATAGCAATGTCCCTGCAGTCTTCAAGCTGACCTTGGAGCAAAGTTTGTTAGAGACAAATGTGGATGTCAACTACAGCAGTGACCTAAAGCTCAAAGTCAAAGCTACAATAGTAAGGCTAATAAGAGAGAAAGGAGTTGAGGTGTCGCAATAGCTCAGTCAAAGTCCAGACCTTAAAGTGACTTGCTGTGGCAGGTCTAATAAGACAGCAGTGTATAAACAAATCCCCTTAAACAATAATTAAATAACACAAAGAGGGTCAGAGCTCCAAACTAACAAGTGAAATCAGCCTGGTTAGAATACATTTTCTAGGACGTGGAGACGCAAACCTTTCAGAACACCAGGAATAGTTTTATTCCAATAAATGAATTTAGAAATGTCAATGGAAAACCCCTGAGTGTAATAGATGGATTATAACGTGTGTAGAAAAGTTTAGTTTTGTTTCTTATTGCTACTAATGGTGGTTCTACAAGCTGTTAAATCATGGCTTTACAAGGTGTTGACACATTGCGTCTTTATTTTGGTTATTTTTAGCTAAATAATTACCACAGTGTAATATTGTTGTTGTTTTGTATGTGCTAAATTTTAAGTAAAGGTAGTGGCCAGATCAGCAGACAATTAGAATTGAAAGAGTGAATTCTTTGTTTCTTGTGATTGTGCAAAAATACAAAATAAACATTTCCTGAAGGTTTTAAAAAACTTTGGTTGAATAGCCTAAAACAGAAATATGTCATACTGAACAGCTGCTTGCTTGCTTCTATTGCATAGTTTAGCTGCATGCAATCATCTGGCTGTGACAGATAACTCTCTGTGACACAAACACATTGGTTTGTCACATATTTCCATAAGCCGAAAGCCTAATCAGACTTTGCTGTTTTTGACATGTTATTTAAACCATAAGTTGACCCTATGTCACAGTCTTTTTTCAGCCCTAATGCAACGAGGCAAACATTCAATTAGCAGTTTTCCTAAACTTGCCGGTGTTGCTAAACATTTTTGCTGCCCCTGGTATTTTCCTTTTAAAACTCATGTCTGAGCAGGAACTTGGTTAGACTAGTTGACCGCAGGCTCTCTGGTGAGTCACGATATAGATATCTGCTTTGGTTTCTGTCAAATGTCAAAACTGCTAAAATTGTTAATCCTCCATGCAGGAGCCCTGCAAATTGAGAACAGCGAGGAGTCTGACCAGGGGAAATATGAATGCGTTGCCATGAACAGCGCTGGAACTCGCTACTCCGCTCCTGCCAATCTCTACGTCAGAGGTAAAGCCAAATGTCTGTCTCAGTTGTGGAGTTAATCACTCATAGATGTCATTTCTGTTGTCTCAACCACTTGCAAGCTGTAAGCAAATGTGCAGTCTTTTAAATAGTCTCTTTTAAAATGCTCTGTGCACCTGTAGCGTAATATGATTCAAGCTTTTCTTTAATAATGTGTGGGAGTGTGTGGGTGTGTGCAGACTGTGCAATTAAACTTGTTGCACATCATGAGATGTAAGAAAAAAAAAACATTTTAATGATTTTTAATTCTTACTGATGAATGGCGTGATTCACAATGCTGCTCCGCTCAGTTAGAAAAAAAGGTAACCAGAATAAGTGAAAGCATTTATCCAATATACTGGCAGAGGCTTTAATTGTTGTGTAACTTCCTGTATTTAAGCTGTCATTGCACTATTTCTGTCGGTTCTTCATCACTATTCCTACTATCCCTTCTCTTCCATGCCAATGAGCTGAACTAACATAAACCTCCTGTTTGGCTGGGAACTCAACCAGGTGCAGCCCTTGAGAAAACAGCTGCATTGAAACTGTTTCCTCCACTGGTACTTACTCTAGGACTCCTTTCTTTTTTTTATATCGACTGTATCGAAAGGGTCCATTACACCCCCCCCACCCCCCCACCCCCACCCCCAGATAAACACAGAGATTCAAAGAACAAGGGTTTGTTTTTGCGGTTTTGTCTCTGTACGCAGACTAATGCAGGGTAAAGGCAGGATTGTACACTTAGTGAAAAAAGCTACTATAGGGGAAAGAGAAGTCTGGGTCAGTTCCTACACATAACACCACCATGTCTGATGCACATGAAACACAATAGCTGGTGCAGTTGTTAGAGTGGGTGGATGAAGGCGGCAGTGAAAGTGTGATAAGGAACGGACGTGCCAAGCTGTCATTTCATAAAGTATAGTGTCACAAAGACTATTTTATGTATGTCTTTTTCCTGTTCATCAAGAAGAAATCTGAATGTTCTGAATGCAACGCTTGGCAGATGTAAAATAAAGTTGTTGAACACATTTCTTTCTTTCAGATACATTTAACACTTTTATTGGCAGAAAAACAACATACAATTTATTGAAACTTACAAAAAGTAAGAAACATGCTTTAGGATTATAGTCAGAGCTCATCTACACATTAAACACTGTGTGTTTCAGAAAGTTTAGATCTTAAATCTTATAGGAGGCTGGAGGATTGGGGTAGGGTTGTCGGCCGAAAAGCAAAGGCAACGACAGGATGTAAGTCTCTTCCATTAATCAGGACATGTCTGTCACAGGTGCAGACACCGGCTTTTTTCCCCTCAAAGGTAATTACAGTAGCTGTGTGGCGTGGCGCCAGCCAGAGCCTGGAGGGGCTGCTACAGTCTGTAACACCACCCAGGTAGCTGTCAGCCCACTGGTCCTAATACCAACTTTTTCCACCAGCTTCACCACACCAGTGGAGAGATAGAAATCAAACCAACCGTAACCTTTTAAAAGTGTACTTGACTGGAATGGAGAACAAAGGCTCCAGCCATGTTTTCTCTCTCTTTGTTACCATTGCAAAGGCAAGGAGACAAGACCCAGAGCTGAGCTATTGCTTCACAGATTGGGTTTAAAACAAGAGCACCTCAAGACAAGAGGCCTCTGACATGCCTGTCAGATTTTTAGCTTACTCATAACAAATTACTTCTTAGAAGTTGCAAAAAATGTTCACAGATGAAACTTTGCTTGATTTTAATTACATTGAACGCAATGTGATGTAGAAAATACAACTCAGTGCTAAAATGAACTGTTTCATTTATCCATTTTTAGTGTTTGTGTAAATTACAAGAATGTGTCACTTAATTAAATTCAGCACCTTCTAAAAGCGCCATCCTCCCCGGGTAGAACGGTAATTGGTAGTCTTGAACAACCCAATAAATTTTGGGTTATTTGAAGATGCCATATGAAAGGAGCCTCATGAGAGAGCCAGGGGAATTCTTCACAAACCGCACTCACCTGTCAGGCTTTAGTGTTCTTGTTATTGGTTGGTGTTTTTGAATCTACAAAGGTGTGTGTTTCTTTTTTTTTCTTCTTTTTTCCCATTTCCCACTCACTGTTGCCACTTCATCTAATTCCTGTTTGCAGGTACACAAACATGCTGCCAGCTCTACCACCACCCTTGTCTTGACATAGAGCCACCAGAGAGTGATGTCCTTATATTTCTATGTGGGTGGGGGGAGGATGAGGGTAAAGCCGGAGGAGGTTGTTTTGTGCTCATGGATTGTTTTCCCTTTCCACCATCTGGGTATCTAATAACTGTATGTCCTTCCACTTGTCATCCATTAAGACAGCAACCGTGTTTGTAGGTGTGGAACCGTGGGTCGCTCTCGGCGACCCTCCTTTTAAAGGAGGACTCTATCAACGTGGGCATAGGCATGAGCGTGCTGTGATTGTGCGTGAGCGCTCATTTGTCAAGTGCTTATCCCCACAACGGAGGAGGATGTCAGCTTCTGTCTGCTGGCACTCTTTCATATATCCATGTGACATGTCAATATGTCACTGAGGATAAAGTGCTGCAGCTGTGCTTTTTATATCAAAATATCTTCATGCTGTTTTATGTCTGTATGTCTGTGCATCAAGGAGAGAAATTCATTTCAGCTCAGAACTATAAATAGGGCAATTTAGGACAATCAGATAATGTTTTTGATTTTTAGAAACCTATAGAGAAAAATGATAAATGACGCAGTTTAAACAAAAACCGATAATCAAAGCCAAACTTAATGCTTCAGTTTATCCTGGAAGAGTATATATTGAAATATATTTTAATTTATAAAAAGTAAGTTTTCCTCCTTGTTGTGTTTTCTGAGCATCAAATTGCCGCTTTGTACCATGTCACTAACCTCCACTGTGTCTGCAAAAACATCTGTCTGTTTCACTGTCTTCCTCTTCACTTTCTGTCTTTTCATCCCATTGCTCACCTCCATCAAATCACTTCACCCGCAAACAGATCAGCGTGAAGGTTGGTCATTTTCACTTTCTGTCCCTTAGCTTCCATTTAGAGAACTTCCTTTTCTTTTTCTTTATTTTAGGTGGGGTAAAAGACCGCCCCCATCTCATCTGGTGAAGACACCCAAAACCAACCCTCTAGAGACAAACATATTAATAATAGCTCTCCCTAATCCTTCGCAGTGGAATTGTGTGGTGTTGTCTACTTGTTTGCATGGATCCCTAAGTAGTACTTGCATGCCTTCCCAGGCCACTCCCCCAAACACTGTTTCAATTATTCTTGCCAAAACATATAAAGGAGCTGCAAACCACTTAGCTTAAGTCATTATTAGATCTCTGTTGTGTTAGGTTGCTGTGTATTTTTACTCACCCCTCCCTTATTGTTCATCTCCACTGCATCCGCTAAGAAACCAATAGAAGCTTTCACCCTCAGACTTTCCGTCCGCCTGTGTAGGCCCATCAGAGGTGTGTGATGGATTACTTGCGTATTCAGGTGGCAACCGGATTTGTCAGGTGTTTAAGCAGCAACACCTCTGCTCTCCCACCGAGAAACATGGGTATCAGAGCCGATGAAGCCGTTCTCAGGAGATTATGTCTGGTTTACCACCATGGGCAGCCTGCTACCAGAGACTCGAGGATATAAGAGGCACACATTGGCCTAATGAGATGACAAAACATCCACCAGTCTCCCAAGTGATGTTGCTTGAGGCTCAGCAGGGTAAAAAGGATATAATCTGGCTCTTTTTTAAAAAGAAATCCACATGCTAGTATATTAGGAGAGACCAAATGACACACTTAGGTTGCATTCTTACACATAATCATTAACAAGTTAACAACAGAGATTTTATGACTTTTGGTCACTGAGTTATCAGACTGAGCTCCACTTTACAGTTAATGAATCTTAGCTGTCACTTTGTTCTTAGCAGAAGGAGCCCTTTGGAAAGGATCCCTTTGCATGTACCATTCGCACAACTCTGCAACGCAAAGAGCTGACCTGGAGAATATTTAAGATTGACTTGGCAGAATTTTGACAGGGAGATGATCGGCCATCATGGTAGCCCTGTGCTGCTGCCAGGCAGCCCTGAACCTGCTGATTCTATGCCAGTTTTTGCCAGATATTGATTGACTGAACAGGTTCTGCTTTCCTTGGGCAGTTTGTCAAGGCAGTTAAATTTATAGGTATCCAGCAAGCAGGCGGGCAGAGTAGAGACAGGGCTTATTTTGTGGTTTTGATAGAGTCCCGGAGCCCATCTCTCCAAGCCGCTCTCGACAGGAGAGAGGCTCCGGGGGAATCGATAACAATTACCTGCCCTCTAGTCATTTTGTTCCACAGCACCTCTCCAAACTTAACCGCACGCCATGAATTATTCACAACATTAAGTGTTCAATATACACAGCCCCCATTGACAGACTGCTCTTAGCACTGTTAAGTCTATGGAATCATGAAAGAATAACAGCTACTTTGAGCCGAAAGGTTTATATTAGTGCTGCTTCTGTCTGGTTTGCCTTTTTCATACACATACATTGTGAAGATAACCCCAACTGAAGAACACAGGAGGACACCAACATGAGTGCAAAATGTTTCTCAAAGTCAACATGGGAAGTCTGTTGTGAAGTAGACTCAAAGGGTTAGTAAGATGTTCGGTTAATTATGCGAGAGAACTGGGCAAAGTTCTTCCTGTATCCCCTCTCCAGGAAGTGTACTCAGACTTCCTATCCCATCCCATATCTGCCCTCAGCTCCTGTGCATGCTTTGCTAGAATATGACACCCTGATCCTGTTCCCAGGCTGCAAACACTTCTCAGCTTGTCTTGTCTGTACATGTAAAAATCACCCATATCCTCCAGAGCCTCAGAGAGATTGGATGGTTGTATTTTTCTCCAAGCACTTAATGTATGTTTTCTCTTGATTTTTCCCAGCATGCAAGCCCCATGGTATAGCAGTTTCAGAGACCCATTTCGAAAATATTATCATTATTACTGGACAATCATCTTTACTCTGCCCAAACGCTTGCCTGACCTCTTCCCCGCTTCTGGTATTATCCCAGAAATTGTGTAAAAGGAACTCACAGGACCAAAATTAAAATAAATAAAAACGTGTATTCTTTTGGAAACTCAAACTTGTAATATTAATTATTTTTGATCCTGAGCCAAACAGATTCAACCCATAAAAGTGTGTTGATTAAAACGGCAGAAAGTCTGCATGCAGCACCTCGATTACTATGTGAAAATTCAGACAAATGTGAACCTGGTCCCCCTTATTATAGCGCAGTCCAGAGAACCAGCTTTTTCCTGACTGGAATCTCAAAAGGTGCTTTTGTGTTTTTCCATTTCACCACATAATGAGGGGAATAACAAGCATGGCTGTAACGACGTTCCGGTTCAAATTAGATCGGGGAAGGGAAGCTGAAGGGGTTGGGGGTGAAGGGATGGGGTGGAGGTAGACTCATATTTGAAAATCCATTTTCATGTAGATCGGTGCGTAAGAGCAATTACAGTCAAGGGCTTTTTTCATTTATTTATTTATTTTTCAGAGAGACAGAGATGTTGGAGTGCATTAGGGGGAAAAGGCAGCAGGAATTCTGCCTGATGGTTTCTTGCTGTGGTGTCTTGAAGATATACACACAGCTACAATAGAATAGAGATAATGGGTCCCTCAGTGGGGAGCTAAATGTTTGGTTTGGCTTAGGGTAAAGAAGCCAGAGTTACACCATCTTAAGTATACTTTGGCAACATTTCATACATTTAACAGGTGTGACACTGGTGGATGCTCACACAGTGAAGTCAGGTTCCTTTTGCCATGTCAAAAGGATAACTTTTTAGACAAAAGGTTACTGGAAATGTGTAAATATGGAATGCACTTACTCTGCATTCTCATATAGGCAGAAAACAAATCGTATGTAAATTTTGGCTGCCTGTTTATTCCGTACTGACTTTTCAGTATGACATGGAGCCTCTGAGCTGGTGTTTGCCTTGTCCCAGGCAACGTCAACGGGCCCTTCTTGTCTCCATGGGAACCCCTTTTTAATGTCAGCCTATCTGAATATCAGAACTGCACAGAGTGAGAGAGGCAGAGATGGAGAAAGCCAGGCTGAGAAGAAGGAACCAGAAAGAGAGGGAGCAGGAGGAGAAATCAAACAATGGCAACACAGGGTCCATCACTGATGCAACTCTCACCCCCATTTGACAATTTGACAAAGCAGTTTCACACTTAGTCTCCAGCAAAACTGGGCTATTTTTGGTTGTATGTCTATGTTTGGTTGTGGGCAAGGGGATAAGAAACCCGGTAAAAGATTTCTTTTTGGGGCAGTCCTTTTATTTCTATTGTGCCGATCCGCACATTTGGACCAAAACAATGAACTCTTCATATAGTTTTATTAGCTTGTCTGAATTAGCTTTTATCTTTGCACTTCATCATGCAGAAGGAACATTCTCACTTCATACTCACCTCACATATCCTACCTGTTGACTCCCTTTTTTCTTCTTGACTCGATCCTGTCAGTACGAAGAGTCCCACCAAGATTTTCCATTCCACCCACCAACCAAGAAGTAATGCCAGGCGGTAGCGTCAACTTGACCTGTGTAGCAGTGGGCTCACCAATGCCCTATGTAAAGTGGATGATGGGCGGAAAGGATCTCACCCAGGAAGAAGAAATGCCAATGGGACGCAACGTACTAGAAGTTACCAACATCCGGGAATCAGCCAACTATACCTGCGTAGGCATGTCTTCTCTTGGCATAGTTGAGGCGACGGCGCAGGTTATTGTAAAAGGTAAGTGCTATTCTGCTAAAGTGGCCAGATTTGTTTTTCAGTCTGCTGCCCATGTGAGTCCTTGGATACATTTTTAAAACTATTAAATAATTCAAAGATGAATTAATCCACCTTTAAACTGTCCCCGAAATAACTGTGTAAAGCAGCATTTAGTGATACCTAGAATTATGGTTTATAGTTGTTCTGCCAATGCATTGATGCTGGGGCTTTTTTTTTTACTCTTTCTATATCCAGCTGTGTACTCTACTTTGAGTCTATGTCGTCTACCTATCACAGTCTCTTGTATCAGTATTCTATTGATTTTATTTTCAGCTAATCGATACACAAAATGTCACAGTCATTAGAGGGACCACAACAACACAGACCTCCTTCCCTTAGAAAGCCTTAATGCAGACCTTCTTGTTTGCTTTGCATTTGCTACAGTACAAACCACAATTTTCTGTGATTGTCAGTAACAACCAGACCAGTTCTTAAACACAAAATTGGTTCTTCAGTCTTTGCTTTCTGTTCATTTTGTGGAAGTTGCAACTGACAGTTCTATAAGGATATGCTCATGAAACAGACACCATTTTTCCTCAGTTATAAAATGTGTCAGATCTTTTTTCCATTTTTCTCCTATGTTGTGTCTACATTTTGAGAATTGTTATTCAGTCTCAAATAGACAATTTTTCCTCAAAGTAGATGAAAAGTTTTTTTTCTGTCTCCCTCAGCCTTACCAAAGCCCCCCACCTCAGTCACTGTGACTGAGACAACAGCTACCAGCGTGACTCTAACATGGGACTCTGGGAACCCTGACCAGGTATCCTACTACATGATCCAGTATAGAGCCAAGTCTTCAGACAACGGCTACCAGGAAGTAGAGCGCGTGGCAACCACACGTTACAGCATTGGTGGACTCAGTCCGTACTCAGAGTATGAGTTTCGTGTCATGGCTGTCAACAATATTGGCCGCGGGCCTCCCAGCGATCCCGTGGAGACGCGTACCGGTGAACAAGCCCCCTCCTCGCCCCCACTGCAGGTACAAGCGCGCATGCTGAGTGCCAGTACGATGCTGGTTCAATGGGCACCACCAGATGAGCCCAATGGGCAAATCAGGGGGTATCGGGTCTACTACAGCTCCGACATGACGGCTCCACTTAGTGCCTGGCAGAAACACAACACCGACGATAGCAGCCTGACAACCATCTCAGGGCTGATTCCTGATATCACCTACAGCCTCAGGGTTCTGGGCTTCACCTCGGTGGGTGATGGGCCACCCTCTGACATCCTGCAAGTCAAAACACAGCAGGGAGGTAAGCAGTCAGACACTGTGTGTGGCTCTCTGTGGTTGTTCATGTGTGTAAAAAACAGAAATGCATAGCAAGTTGGAGGGATTTTATCAGACTACTCTAGTGCAATGTGGTGAACATGTGACAAATTTCCCTTTTTTTTCTTTCTGTTCTTCAACTTGTACCATCTCACTTGCTCCATTCCAGTCCCTGCCCAGCCATCTAGCTTTGAGGCTGAAGCTGAGTTGGACACACGAATTGTACTAACTTGGTTGTGGCCAGTGCAGGACCCTATCACCAAGTACGAGCTGCAGTACTGGGAGGCTGGCTCAGATAACAAGGTTAGAATCTGTCTGGGTCCTATTCATCTTTGCTAAACTATGGACGAATAAATCTTCCTCTTTATGATGCAATTGCTCTGAGTGAGAAGTGTTGCTAAGGCTGTGTTATTGTAGTAATGCAGTCACATCCTCAGATGATGAGTAGAATTTACTGTAGACACACACAGCACAGTTGTTTGATTCTGATGATGCCATTCATTTGGCTGTGTTGAACCACAGCGGCCGTTGAGGGCAAATAGTTTTTGGAACAGAGCGCTCTCATATTTGGCTCCATGCTCTTCTTTGCTGCATGTATGATGGGGAGGATTTTAGCGCAAGACTAAATAATGTTGTCACAACAAAACAGTTCAACATATGAACATCTAAGTCTGTTTTTTTCTTTCCAATTCTAAACCCTCCAGCTACATGTGACGTTCAACCCAGCAGGCTCCTTCGCTGTGGAAGGTTTAAAGCCTGACACCTTATACTATTTCTCCCTGGCTGCCCGTTCTGAAATGGGTTTAGGGGTCTTTACCCAGCCCATCGCGGCACGTACCGCTCAGTCCAGTAAGTACACAAAAATTCTCCCCTCTGCTGTCTGTCTCTTTTCTGTTTTATCTGCTTGTAAACCACTAACCAGTGATTTTTAAAAAGTCCTAGGCTGCCAGCTGAAGCAGGTTTAGGTTGTTCTGTTCAGTGGGTGATGCAAAAAACTTAGTTTTATAGAGCTTAAATCACTGAGCGCCAGCAGCAGGAATGTCAAGTCAGTTTCAGCACAACATAAAGTGCTGGCAGTGCTGTCATTCTGGTCAGCTTCTCGTTTCCACCCCCCCACCCGTCACCAACACTAACCCTCCTGTCTGTCTATCGGAGGGCAGGCCCCGTGTCAGAGGTACGTTAAATGTGCCATGTTCCCCCATTCGTGTGTTGTGTTTTGTTGTTCCGCCTCATATTATTATGTGCTTTTACAGTGCCAGCACTCAAAATGTCATGTCAGTCTATTGTTCACCCCCTCGCCCTTATTTTGCCATGGTGGCACAATGATTGTACCA
Source organism: Pseudomugil tenellus (assembly GCA_037177515.1). Lineage (NCBI taxonomy): Eukaryota > Metazoa > Chordata > Actinopteri > Atheriniformes > Pseudomugilidae > Pseudomugil > Pseudomugil tenellus. Next base: position 19,539,727 of record JBAMHX010000009.1, on the reverse strand, counting down.
CACACTCCAGGGAGTTTGATTCTTGAGCAAATACAACATGGTAATTCAGTTAATTTTTTACTAAGATAAGTAAAATCCCACTAACTGATTCCGTGAAGCCGACTAAGAAGATATCTTGTTATTCCATTTTAGCACCAGCTTGCAGAGACCACGTAACCCAACAGCAGACATGTTTAATTTTGGAATGTGATCAAAATTGGATGATTAATTAAAATGAATCATGGAATTAACGCTAATCAGTGGCATCTGATTTGTGTTCGCACCAGTGAACACACTCAGACTCTTAACTTCCTCTAGTTTTAGCTGTATACAGCTGCCTGCACGTTGCAATGTAATACTAGTGGGATGCATTGTATGTTATCTATTTAGCCTGCAAGTTTCTGATTATTTATAAAAAGGTTTGCATGACTCATAAAAAAGTGAGCATATATTTAAATACAAAATGTCTCATTGGGACAAATAGCATGAATGAAATAACACCTCTCACAAGTGCACAAGTGAACAGTTTTAATTGAGCACATTAGTAGTTATGAATCTTAGTCCTTGTGCATCATGTCAGCTGGAGACACTAAATTTATTTTAAAAAGTATTAAGATTATATGTATTAGTTGGATGTGCATAAGAAAGAGCCTTGGGAGGGTTCTGAGATAAACAAATGGAGGGTAAGCGTGACATTTACTTGTGCTGAATTTAAATGTTTGCTATATTTTAGAGACTAAGAGCAATGAACAGAACTTAAATCTCTTTATGTTTTCCTGCTGTGTATAAATTCCACCACTCAGCAAAGGGCTTGACAAGACTGCATGATGCCTGACGTATAATTTAATGAGAAAATTTATACTGAATGAGACTGTTATTGCGCTTGCTGAAAATCTTGTGAAGGTGCAGTTTTGATCACATTTTTCTTTTAGTTGCCAAAAATGTGGATAAATTGCATATCTTGCAACAGTGTAATAAGAACAACATGAAAAAAACAATTTGATGAATAAATAAGAATAAAACATAAATAATATAAAGAATAAACAGTGGAAACACGTTTTAAAATTACTCATGTTGCTGGCTTAAATGCAGCAGTGTTTTTTTTCGGACTAAGTCTTTTAACAGTCTGTAAAATTACCCATTTTCCTTAATATTCAGCGGTTGATTCCGGAGTATGATGAAATAGAGAAACTTTTCTGAGATCCTTTTAGCCTTGGTGCTATTGTGCTAAAGTTGGTGGGCTTGTGGAAGGCATTAGCCAATGTCTCCTGTGTGGAGTTTTGTCCTTGGTTGTTAATAATGCAACACAACTTCCACCACTCTTTACCTCCCACAAAACAGGTTTGCTCTGTTTTTACACTAAAATATGCAGAATGTGAACACACTGAGTTTGTTATGCTCACTATTTTGCAAACAGATCGTCTTTCTCTGGCAGCAAATTTACAGTAGAGATTGCAAGTCTTAAAATATGAGACGTAGAATAGATCTTTTCCCATCGGTGGCAACATCATACTACTGGGTCTTGTTCTATATTTGAATTGGGACATCAGTCTGTGACATCAGTCAAATATTCCAACTATAATGTCTGTATCACAGCCCAATACAGAAAATGGATGGGATCTTTCCCAACATTAGCTAAAAGTGAGATTGCGGCTTTTAGAGTTGTGTGTACTGTAGTGCAATGCGACAATCAGCAAAGTTTTCAGACTGATCTAGTAAATCCTGAATTTATCTGGACCAGCTGGGAGGACTGATGGTACTCACCATGCTGTTTTCTTTTTTGTAAAATAAAATTAACCCTTTTGTGTCTTTGTGTTTTGAACAGTAGCATCAACAGCAAGATTTCTGTCAGTTGGGGTTAAATCTCATCACTCTTCATTATTGATACATTTTCTGTCACAGACTTCTTTTACAGTTTTGTTCTGAACTATTAGTTTTTTATCAGGAACTAAATGCCAGAATTTGTTCTGCAAATCGTTAGAACTTTTTTTTTTTTATCTTGTCTGGTATCTTTTTTGTTTCTCTAATACACGAGGTGTTTATGAGGCTGTGTAGGTACCTGTCCACTCTCTGGGTATCAGGTGACATCTTGCATCTCTTTTTGTCAAGCCCTACGCAGAGTAGATGTGGAATTTCTGTTCTGAAATTTGTTTGTTACATTCATATCTGAACTCACTGTTCATTGCTCTGCTCATTAAAATAATACATTTCCTGTGCATGCTGTAAAAGCACCTTGTTTCTAGTTTCCTTTTCTTGGCTCATTTCATTCTCCTTTAGAAATATTTTTCGTGGAGTCAAATACATTTGTGATTATGTGAGGTGCATGGTATTTGTGAAATCTGTGGTTGATATTTTCAGTTATGCTTTTGTTTACCATTTTGAAATAGTTGGCTGTCGTTTTTTTATTTTTTTGTTGTTGTTTTTTTTGTTTTTCTAAGTTTTTTTTTACCTCTAGACTTCAGAGTTGAAATATATTTATACTGCAGCTGCAGTAAATAATTACATACTATCTATTCCAGTAATCATTAGGTTTAATCCCGGATATTCAGCTCCAGACATGTTATTTACACACATTACAGCATACTAATAAATTATGCGGCCATTATAACATGATGTGTTTAAATTAAATAAAGAATAATGTTGAGGCAGCAGTTTTAACACAATTGTATGGCTGGTTAAGTTGTAGTCAATCTGTGGGTGGCATGTTGTGTGTGTTAAATCTGAACATATAAGATTTATTTCCCATCTGTTGATGGAAATGCTGTTTTTTTTTTAATGGGAGAGGCTTCAAACCAGATGCTGATGGGGGGGGCTGAAATATTCTTGGGTGTTATTGATCATAAAATTAAGGCTGTTTATGTAACTACCTCATCTCAGCTGAAGCCAAGCACCATAACGAAGCCCAGAGCTTCTGCATCAATGTGTTAACATCAGTCAACTCTCTCAAGCACTTGTTCACAAGCTCACACGTCTGCGGTCAGTTTACCACTCCCTCTTACAGGAAGGACACACACAGAGGGCAGTTAGAGACAAATTATATCTTCATGAAAATGTTGCCTTGTAAAAATTTGGCACAGCTTATATTTTGTCTGCCTCACCCTGCAGTTTCATGGCCTTATGCATAAAAGTAGTGACAAAAACAGCTTCAGCAGTGGTCCAGTAATGTGTTTTTGCATCCTATCTCTCAGTCTTGAGGTAACATCCTTTTTTATATGGAAGCTTTTTTTTATTATTTATTCAATGAAAGAAAAAAAAAAATCCAAATTTCCTTTTCAATCTCGCATTTTTGAAATGTGAGTTTTGCAAAGCTGAGCAGGCCCATAATAATCGAAATCATTGAAATTATTATCAGATGTAAGTCGCTTTGGAGAAAAGCATCTGCTAAATGAATGTAATGTAATTTGATTAGTTGTACAATAATACATGTGTATTACTATAAATACTGACTACAGTACAAAAAGCTTCCTTATTTTTTTTCCATGTTTTTTTATTTGCATTTGAGTTTGTTTGTTTGTTTGCTTGATCCGTGCCCTTCCTTCGTGTGGTTTTGCTCCCTTCCTCCCCCCCCTGCAGCCCCATCAGCACCCCCTCAGGAAGTACATGTGATCGGCCTCAGCTCCACCAGCCTCAAGGTGAGTTGGGTGGCGCCGCCGGCAGATAGCCGCCACGGCGCCATTGTGCGCTACACGGTCAGCTACCAGGCCCTAACTGGAGAGGACACGGAGCGGCATGATAAGGGTGATATCGGGGCAGACGTCACCAGCTATGTGCTGGAAGGGCTGGAGAAGTGGACAGAGTATCAGGTGTGGGTGAGGGCTCACACCGATGTAGGCCCAGGCCCTGAGAGTCCCCCGGTGAAGATGAGAACCAAAGAAGATGGTAGGTCCACGCCTCCCTTGAAGCAGAACCCTCTCAGACTCATTCAACGTTTGTCACTTGCAGCAGCCTGTCTCTATTTTCCCTTCACCCTTTTCCCACTTCTACAGCTCAATTTTCTTTGTCTTACTGACAAATTATGAGAAAATGAGGTGGCAGTAATGGCTGATTGGGATCACTCTCGCTCTCTTTTGTTCCTCCTTCCATTTTGTCCTTTGTAGTTCTAATGCTTTACATCTATGGCAGGTTAAGGCTTCAGATCTGTGTCACTTTCCTGTGCTTCCACTGTGCAAATGCTTTCATCTCGTTTTTTTTTTTTTTTTTTTCTGGCGTAAGGAACAGAAGTGGAGCAGATCTCCCCTCTCCCTTTGCTCTTCTCTGTTCTTTCACTTATTCTTCGTTTTGTTTGCAGTGTGATAGAGGGCGGCTTCTCCTAAGAGAGAGTCGTCTATAATTAATGTGTTTGAAGTTTGCTGCAACACAGCTAATTTCATACCGGAATTAAGGGCATTACAGACATGACTAGACTGCATGCTGTAATGTACAGGGTGTTCTGGGGACACAGTAGTTTTAGAACATTTGAGTTGAATGGAGATTATATGATTCCTGCTATCAGTTGCCTGTGATAAGTTATTTTGAATAGTTTTTGGCTCCTCATCAGTGAACTGTGGAAGAACACCCTCTCAGCATATTTTGCTCTCTTTACTCTCTCTCCCCCTAAATTATTGCTGTCTCTGTCTTCATTTGCTCACTTTTTCCCATCCTACCTGGCCTTCTTGTCTGGTTTTCAGTGCCAGGAGCACCCCCAAGGAAGCTGGAGGTCGAGGCCATAAATTCCACATCCATCCGAGTCACCTGGAAGCCTCCGCTGCAGGTAAAGCAGCACGGCCAAATTAGAGGCTACCAAGTCATCTATTCCCGACTTGAAAACGGCGAACCACGAGGACAACCGAGCATCATGGACATTGCTTTGCCAGAGGCTCAGGTACAACTGATGTGTTACCTCGTCCAGCATTTCTGTCTCTTCTTTACTGACTGAACTGGCCACTCAAAGCCTACCTCCCACGAGTTTCATCCTCAGCTATCCCCCTATTCTCTTCCATTGTCTTAGTTCACACTTCACTTCATTTCACCCAGAACTGTTTTTTTTGTAGACTGCAGGATCTACACACCCCTCTTTTTTTAATCTTTTGCCTCATGTGACATTTGACTCTAAATTGGTACACTGCTCCCACAGCTTTGGATTAGCTGTCAGAACAAAATCCACTTAAATTCTACAGTAATAGCTATTAGATATTTTCTGTGTGCTGCATCAGGATGTGGCTTAGTGGAATCAATGCACCTCTCTTTGCGGTTTTAGCTGTAATACATATGCACTGCCTTGTTACCATGCTTCTGAATTAGCAATTTTCCCAACGCCACCCTTTCCACATTAATGCAGACGGCACCCAATCGCCCAAAGCTGTGCAACACCGTGAGATGGATGAGATTGTAATCCTTAAGAGGGACTCAAAGATTCATGAATTTCCTTAAACCTAGAAAAGCCCACTCTCACTTTTTCCAGTCTTGAAAGAAGAGAAACCAGCTTAAAAACCGTCCTCTGATTGTTTGTTCAGAGTAGCATTGGAAGTAAACACATATTCACTCTCACTCTGCCCTTTAACAAAAGCATGTAATTTGAGCAAGAAAGTGTTCAATGGCCACAGGAATCCAAAAAAAAGAAAAAAAAAATCTGAAAAGCCTTGCATGTGTCTCTGAGCAGTGTTTGCTAATAAACAGAAGCAGCATTGTCAGCCCATTATTTCCTGAAGCGACATATGCATCCTTCTACTTTTCAAGCCTGGAGCAACAGAAACATTTGCAAGAACTATTAGCATTTTTAACAAATATTAACAACAACGAGAGCCGACAGTCATTTGCAGCAAAAGCTGAAGGTTTAACCTTTAAAAATATTTTTTTATACATATTTCTAGTTTCCTCAGAGGTGGATAAGCAAAGGTTTAAGTGGATGAATGGGTTTAGTTCCCCAGCAATGACTGTTGCAATTGCACTGAGTGGAACAATTAAACACCAGCAATCCAGTAAGGAACTATATGATATGGTACATTCAATTTGGTCCATCCTTAGTAATAAAGCTGGAGTGTTAAAGTGGATTCCGGGTGCATCTAAGGGACACTTTGGATTACTGATATGATTTTGGAATGTAAGTTTGACCAGAGAGAGGTCACGGTAAATGTGACTGATAGCCTGTGAATGTCTCTACACCTGGTTAAAGAGTCAGCCCTCAGCTCTTAAACAACACAGCCTTTGTTTTCAGCAGTGGTTTCTGGCAGCTGCTGCTGACAGTTCATTGTTATCTGACTGTGTCGGGGAGTCAGCCAGGACAGCACCGTTTGGTCTGGAAAAGGAGAAAAACATGGTGGCTGCTTGTCTTCTTAGAAGTGTTTTTTTTTTCTCTCTTCATGTTGACGTGCTCATCCTGATTTTGTTTTGCGTTGCGAAATTTGAACTGAACATGACCCTACTTGTTATGCAAACATTGCTCACTGCCATGTCTCATTTGTGACATGTTCACACAATAAACACAAAGAAACACTGTAATTTGGCGCTCAGTATAGCTCTCATATTCCAGGTTTGTGTCCGGAACACCTTTCAGACACACTGTCTCCTGCCTGGCAGACCCCAGAATTTCCTCTGAGTGGCGCCTTTCCTCCTATCCCTTCCCTTCATCTCCCTTACCTTTCTGCAGTGGCCTCCTTTTTACACTTATCCTGCATGAAGGTTGGTTGAGTAATTACCAGAAGCTTGCGTGCAGGTTGGTTACCCTTGGTTGAGTCATCTCAACAGACTATTTTCTGTGAAACATCAGTGAGTATCCAACCTGCAAGGACTTGCCCGGACGTCATTAAAGACCACACAGTCAGCCAGAAGTCCCTTATCCCTGTTCGCCCAACTGGTTCTAGAACAAGCCCTCCTTTTTTCACACATCTTCCCGTTTACTCAACCTGACAATAAGTGGAAAAAAGCAAAGATAACATGAGCCAACATGCATACTGCACAGATCAACTTTGTAGGAGGTGCTCCAGATGCTCAGCAAGAGTTCATGACTCAGGTTAGAGTGATGCAAATTCATCACACACACACCTGTAATTGATAATGAGTAAAAGGTAAAAGCAATTTTTTCTCTTGTTACATCTCACAGTTCTGCTAAAAGAAAAAGTTTCTTAGTTGTTGTGAAATCGCCTTCATTCCAGCTCTTTCTCCTGAATTGGATGCAGTGTAAGCCTGCCGCTGGGGGGGAGGGGGGGAGGGGGGGGCAAAATCCAAATTTTCCAGGTCTCATTCAGTAAACCAAAACCTCAACTTAAACTTCAATCACAACTCTAAACTGACTGATTGAATTGCAGATCCTGTGGAAAGCGCTATTGCCTTTCCATTTCTCTTTGTCTATGTATCTGGCTCCTTCTCACCCGCTCTCAGGGTTAGCTGAAATGCTGGGGGGAGAGCTAAGAGAGCTCGCCTGTGCGTGGGCGGTTTAAGCGCATCTTTTCTTTTCAAGCAGGATCCCACACATTGCCCTCATTTTCTTGCTAAATTTAAACCAGAGGCCATGTTAACAGTGTGATGTTATCGACCCTTTCGCAACCACACTTCTGCTGGAAAAGTGGCCCAAACCTCGGCTGGCAGCTCCACACCACACAGTCTGCTCCATCGCTGTGCACTCACAAAAACTTCTAGGCTCACGTTTTTCCATGAAAGTTTGCAGACTACGGTGCGTTTAAAGCCATTAGTCGCTCTCTGTGTCTCTGTACATTTGCTGCACTTATTTCCCTTTCTGCCCAAGTTTCCCTCTATTCAGCACTAGTTTCCAGGTTCATTTGGTTTGACCACTCATGCGTTTTTGTAGTTTATGTGAGCGAGGTAATGCTTCGCTGCTTCTACGGCCTTCGCTGCCCCAGACTGGAGTCGAATTGAAATTGGAAAAAAAGGGGGGAAAAGAAGCACCTCAGCTCGTTTCACTCCATCAATCATGACAGCTCCTTCTCTTCCACATCACTCGTTTCCCCTCAATACCCCCCCACCCCTCACCTCGCCCTCGTTCCCATTTTTATAGCCACCCATCTCAGCCCTTGTCATCACATTTGCATTCACTTGCCTGCAAATTACACTGCTCTGTTTCACTTATCTTATCTGCAATGATGTGTTTTCAGCTTGTGTTGGTATTGGAAATATAAATTAGGGATCATTTATAATTGTCCCGTTGATTTAAGCAGAAAGGAAAAACAGTTGAAATAGACAAGGAATAATCCAAATATGACATAGGACCTTTAGGACCTTTAACTGTTCGTTGTTCAGTTGAGTAGAACTGGCAGTAAATAAATGAACCAATTAGAAACATCACAAACTGTTACTCATGAAGTTAAGCCGCAGCTGTTCCTAAATGGCACGTTTCTAGTATGCTGCTATGCCGTGGGTGCATGAGGCTGCAGTTTCTTAATGTACAGTGTGCCTGACCAGGTCTCAGCCGGGACGCCACTGAGTTCTCGCTCACGCCTTCTCTTCTGGGAAAGCAAGACCATCAAACCAGGAAAAGACGGAGAATTTGCTCCTTTTGTTTTTTTCAAATGCCTACAGTCAATAATTAATGATAACCACCAGCTCTTTCAGTGAACAATGACTCACTAGTGTGAGAAGCTCACTGACTTTGTTAGTAGACAAAGACAAAGAGACAAAGCTTGATAATGAAGAAGAGCGGCACCACATCCAAGTGTGTCTAGTGCAGTAACTTTCAGACTGGTGCCTTAAAAAAACAATTTAAAAAGCTGCTTACCACTGAAGATGTCTGGAGATTAGAATTTTTTTATTTTATTTTTATTTTTTTATTATTTTTTCATAATAGGAATATGAAAAGAATAACATGATCAAATGAAATGAAAGAATTATACAATTCAGACATCTGAAGGTTTTTACTTTTTTGGAAAGTAATTGTTTCTTTTTAATGACTTATCTCTTTGTAGACATTGATAATAACAGAGATCATGTTTACTTCTTTCTAAGGACATGCAAAACTGCACAGAAAGGCCACTGTTACCCCTCCTCCCACCCACTTTCTTGCTGCAAAGCAACAGTTGTTACCACTACCCCCACCAAACCTATATATATATATATATAAACTGTGTTTTGCCAGAACCCCAACAAAAAAATCAATTCCCCTGTCTATTGTACCATGGATATCAATTTGAGCATGTAAAATCATAGTTTGGGCTTTGTCTGCTCAAATGAAGTAATATCTATTAGTTATCTAATTGTCTTGGTGGATAGATCATCAGAACAGTTAAAGTCAGGTCATTAGAGTGCCTGTATTGACCCTTTAATAACAATTCTAGATGGTTCAATACCATTTTTATGTTACCAGAACCTTCATCTCATCCTGTAATCCCCCATCACTTGCCTCTGCCTTCCATTTCTACAGTGTGTCCCGTCACCATTGTCAACCCCCTCCCCCACAACTTCCCACTCCCTTTTCTCTTTTCCACTTTGTCCCTCATCAGTGTGAGCATTGTCATCTCTCCCGCCTGTTGTCGGGCGGGCCACCCATCACTGTGCTCCTCTGCAGTGACTGAACTGTGGAGCGTGTTGCTGGTGAACGCCAGCCGTTGCGTTCTGCATCAATGGGGTTTGATGTCACAGGGCTAACATAGCGGCACTGGTAATAGGATTTCATGCTCGGCGCTGACGGAGCCCCGCGGCAAGAAATGGGCTTTCACTTCCCCCAGGAATCACTTGGCCAAGCACAGCAAGCAAGGAGAACATTTTGGAAACATATTGAAATGTAATGAGAAAAGGTCCTCCCTCAGTCTTTATAAGAAAAAAGGAAATGCTTTGCAGCTTCTGCTTAGCATATGACTTTTGTCCACGATGAGATGGTTATCGTATCACAGAGGTGCTCAGAATTTTACTGGAATTAAAGGCAGAAGGGCTACAAGGCAGTGCATCATGTATGAAATGAATTCCACATCCTTGGCTGCACTCATTTACCCAATTTGTTCTATGCCACTCAGCTTTCTTTAATGTCTTTTTTTCTTTTACACCATCCCTTCCATCTCACTTCTCTTTATTTGTTAAGCATGACTCTTTTGACACCTACATTCATCCGTCAGTGAAAAAAAGACAAGAGCTTTTTTTCCTTGCCTGTTGTGTTGTTTCTGACTCATTTCTCCCCCCACCCTGTGTCCCGTGTCTTCTCTCCCATCAGTGGAATATTGAAGAATCCACCGAGCATGTGAGTAACCCTCATGTGTGCTGCTGGGTTGTCTTGCAGGGCAGGTTCTTCTCCCCTCTGCAGTTTGGGGTGCTGTGTGTGCTTGTGTGTTTTGGATCATGAGATGGGGTGTAAGTGTGTGTGTGTTTATTCCTGTTAAGTCCTACTTGTAACTCACTTGATATGAATCTTTATGACCGTAACCTCATCATGACCATAATGTGTCCATATTTGTATTAATATTTCTGCTTAGGATTGTGTGTCTGTGAAAGAATACTGGAATAATGGATGAATATTATCATAAGCAGAACTAGTTACATCTGTGTATGTGTAATTCTAAAGCCTTCATTACAGTGTGCATGAATTGCTTCCCACTATTGAGCATAAAGTACAGTCAAAGGCTGTGTGTCACTATCTCAGTGTGATGCTGACATTAATCAGGCTCACCTAACCTGCTGTCCCCCCCACTGCTCTAAATGACATGTCTATCTGAAGGGAGGAGCTGTGAGCTTTATCAGCTTCACACATCTCTGAGATTTCCACCAGCCTTTCATGTTCTTTTCATTTGCCTGGATGGCAGCTTTCTGCTCCATGGCTGTCATGGAGCCCTTTGTTATGGCTTATTACCTCCTAGACGTCATATTGCACAACCATAAATGCAGAGCCACTTACTGTTCCTAGTCAGACATTCAATAAAAGCTTGCCTGAATATCAAATGCTGTTTCAGTTTTCAAACAAGAGCAAGTAAGTCTTTATCCAAAAGCTTTATGGCTTTTAAGGAATCATGTGAAACTATTTATGTGAGCTATTTTTAATTACATTTATTGCATATTTGAGTTTCAAATAATTTTCCTCCATCTGTTTATATACCTGCAGCGGTTTGTTTGTTTAATTTTTTTTTTTTTTTTTGTAATTAAGCCAGCATAATGTGCACCGCTTGTTGTATTCTTGTGATAACCTCAAGTTTAAGAATGTAGTTGCACAGATTCTTCCAGCTACACCCACGCACCATGAATCAGGTTTGCCTGCTCTCCCTCTGCTATTAGAGCGTTGATTAACACCTGACAGACATGGAGCTAAACGGCGTCAGAGGATGTCATCTGCTCACACATCTATATATTTTGTCAGCATTCTGTGTGCCAGGTAGCTAATGTAGTGTGACGAGCCACAGCAGATGTCTACAGCAGAAACATTAGCTGTCCCATAGAGAATAAGACTTTAGGAGATGTTTTTAATTTTTCAGTTCTTGTGCAAAACATATATATATATATATATATATATATATATATATATATACACTCACCGGCCACTTTATTAGGTACACCATGCTAGTA
>JBAMHX010000009.1:19500115-19528176 GCA_037177515.1 Pseudomugil tenellus | reverse complement strand
CTTCCTGAGGAAATGCGAGAGAGTGTGTGTGTGTGTGTGTGTGTGTGTGTGTGTGTGTGTGTGTGTGTGTGTGTGTGTGTGTGAATATATGAAATATCATTATTTTGTGTTTGCTGAAAGAACCTTTACGGTAACTATGTTTCTACATTTTCCTACTCCAGTAAAGATGCCGTTGGAGTCGGTTTTATTGAGAAGAATACATTTCTATAACTAGTCGACTTGATAATCTCTGTTTAATGCCCTTTGGTGCTGCTCTAAGCACTTGCTCTAAAGAAAAACTTTGAAGCTTTGCTTCTTCTATTTTCTGCTGAGTTTCAAAAGTGTTAGTAGACCTGAATCGACTTTGCCAGTTCAGAGGGAGGGACTATCTCCGTGGCTGCCATTGCTGAGAATGTTAAAGCCATTTTGCATGATTAAACTAATGAGACTTCCTCCATAAAGCTAAAACGGTTTTATGATCCAGCAATTTAGCAGTTTTTTGCCCTCCCCCAAGTTTCACTTGAAGGTTAGTATGAGAGCACCAAAAATCCCTTAAAGAGAGGCAGTAAAAAGCTTTGTTGAACAGAGCTTCCTTAAAAAGAATGTTAAATGTTCTTCTATGTTAAGGAAATGAAAACTTCGTTAGCTACAGAAACAGCAATAGGGCAAAGCCATATATTAGTCTGACGCTTGGGAGGAGTTCCGGCAGGAAGGCTTGTAGGCATTTGTGTGTTTGTCCTCTCATTGGCCCCAGACAGAAAACAGACAATTCTAGCATGTGTGCTTAAGCTTTAGGCATTCATTTGTTCTTGAGTGTGTGCTCATGTCTGTGAATATAATTGAGTGTGTGCTCATATACAGATTTTTTGGTCTGTGTGTCTGTACATGCATGCATACTTCTGTGTGATTTCATACTTGTATGTATTTGTATGACTATATATTTATTGGTGAGTATGAACATCCGCATGTGTGCGTGTCTGTTTGCATATGGGCTTTTTCAAGCTCACAGTGTTTAATTCCAGTGTGTGGGTGTGTTTTTATTCAGACCGATGCAGTCTGGTGAAGTGAGTGCCAGCTCTGCAGAAGGTTACCAATAACAGTGTGTTACCTAAGTGGATTTATTTTTCTGTCTGTTTGTTCCTGACTGCTTAGTTACTGACTAAGCAGTCACCTAACGACCTCAGTGTGTCTGTGTTTTGTGCACAGACTGTTTGGACACTTAACCAGAGGAAGATAAATACCAAGAATTTTATTTCATTATTCAAAATTTTAATGTTTGTTTTTTTCTTGTGGATTTATTTCGAAGAGTTTGAACATCCTCGCACTGTCAGAAGTTCCCTACATTGTGGGATTTTAACAGACTGCAGGCTAGTGATGATCTTAAGCTCCTCTGGGTTTAATCTCATGCTTATCCATGCGGCAGGCATGAACACTGACACACTGGTGATGTTCTGGTTCATTTGGTTTGTTGGTTAATGGGTTCCAACAATGGGTGCCTTTTACAATTGGGCTCAGGAACTTTTCTTGACCAAGAAAAGTTTCTGGTCCTGTTTTGTGTGCCTTTAAAACATCAAATGTTATGTTTCGAAGAAAACTGACCAAGAAATTAGTGGGTGGAGAAGTGGGGTATTAATCCTGTTGTGGTTCCTTTTGGTGCTGTGTGATTTATTTTTTTTTTTTCAGGGAGCTTGTTTGAATGTTTTTGTTTTTTTTTTGTTTGTTTGTTTTACTCACTTCTAATGAAGCTTCACGCAGAACTGACTGATTCCTTTTTGCGTGTAACGTTGTGATTCCACCATTTTGCAGGAAACTATTATCGGTGGACTGCAGTCAGAAACCACCTACTCTGTCACCGTAGCAGCCTACACCACTAAAGGAGATGGAGCCCGTAGCAAAGCTAAAGTCATCACTACCACCGGAGCAGGTCAGAGGTGGTTTTTACCAGCGTTTTCATGTAAAACGGAGAAATATATAGCTGTTTATTGTGAGAACTGGAAAATGATCTTTAAACCTCTGATTTTAACCGTACCAAAAAGACTTCACACACGATGGAAATATTGTCATCATTTTAATAGCCAGACTTTCCCAGTTTAGTTGAAATCTTTTGAATAAGGCATGTAACCTTCAGCGTTCATTCCAACCTGTGCAATAGCTGTTTTGCTGTAGTGAACAGTTTTCAAATGTGATTCATTCAACTGTGTCCATAGAAATATTAAGGTTGATCAAAATGGAAGTTTCGTGCTGCATGGAGGATAAAATCACAATTTCTATTTCAGATGTGGGAAACCTGCTTAGATTTAATAACATATTCAGTAGTAAGGGCACTACTGGCTTTTGTACATGCAGTTAAATACCTGAGTAGTGTTGGAAACTTGCTCCCCTCAGGTCAACATGCTAATTTCCACTTAATGTGTGATTTGCTTGGAGAGGCAGGAGTGAAAACTCCTGAAACTACTTTTTCACCATCCATGTAGGATCTTGATCTGACAGACCCTTCTCACTGCTCTGCAAGGCATCCCACTGATTACAGCTGACACTTTGATCAACAATAATAACAACAATGTTATCCTTACCAGTAAATGAGGTCCACCGCAGTCTGCAGGAGAGTTTAATGTCATGTCTTTCAGTGGTGGTTGTCTGCAGAGTTGTCCACAGGGACAATAATTGGCACGCATTGTAGGATTTGGGTAGCAATGCTGCTTCTTGGAGTGGAAAAGAAGAATGTTTCCACTTACCAAAATCAAGAAATGATACAAACAAAAGAAGCAGTTAAATTAAAAGCATGTTTTTTCCTTCATACTCATCATTTTCAAGAATTTAAAATGGATCCTACATTTTTAGTAGGATTTTACTTGATTCATCTTTTTCTCTCTTTTAATTATTTTTTCCAGTTCCTGGTAAACCCACCATGATCATCAGCATCACCATGGACAACACAGCACTGATCCAGTGGCAACCCCCCAAGGAAATGGTTGGGGAGCTGATGGGCTACCAGCTCCAGTACAAACGCACTGATGAGGAAACCTACACCACACGTGATCTGAGAAAAACCGACGATCACTACACCGTCACCGGCACACATAAAGGCGCAACCTACGTCTTCCGCCTTAGCGCCCGTAACCGCGCTGGCATTGGCGAGGCCTATCTGAAGGAGATCAGCACCCCTGAAGACATGCCTTCAGGTTATCCAACAAACCTACAAGTCACCGGACTGACCCAGTCCAGCACCCAGCTCACCTGGGAGCCCCCGCTGGTAGCAGAGAGGAATGGCAAGATCATTTACTACCTAGTGGTGTACCGGGACATCAACAGCCAACAAAACAGCACCAACCGCACGGCTGACACTCGCATGACTATCCTGGGCCTTAACCCTGACACAACCTATGACATCCGTGTTCAAGCTTTTACCAGCAAAGGCGGGGGACCGCTGAGCCCCAGCATCCAGAGCAGGACGATGTCAAACGGTAGGACAAGTCCATCGAACACCCAACGTTTACACATAAACACTACAGGGATGTTTGATCTATAAACAAGACACAAGGGTTAAAAACCAGTATGCACAAACACACAGTTACACCACAGTGTTTCCCTCAGTGTTCATGAGCACATGCATGAGCTCCATATCGCTTGCTGCTGTCTCAGACTCTACAACTGGCTCTGTCTCCATCAGCCATGTCTTTCTTCTCTTCCTCTCAGTATATTGGAGCTCTGTTTATTGATTTATAGAGTGCTAATCTCATTACGCGCTACAGTCACATTACCACGCGTCCTCATCCTTCCATCCCATTACACACAAATCTAAAGCGTACTCAGCATGCACCTTTCATGCATTTTCTGATCTTGTACATATAATATCTCTTATTTATTAATGCGCTCCTATTTTAGGACACATGTCGCGATTCCTTGATGAGTATTTCTTGGTAATCAGAGATCTCGGCCTGTTGCATGCGTCTTGTTATAAATGGGGTAGTGCCAAGGAAAACTTGCTGTGCCTCAGTGTAAATAAAGATTCTTCAAACTATCAGTTTGTGTTCATGGTGTTTAAAAAGTCAGTCAGGGCACATGCAGGGTGAGCAAAAGCTGAGAGATCTCTGCTCCCACAGAGAAGAGACATCACTTTGTAATATTCTTAGGACGTACAAAGGATCCAGATGTCCAGGGAGTTTTACTTCCATTTCTTGGCAGACGTAAGCAAACAAAAAGGCACAGTGTTTATAAAGCAACATCCTTTCAGTGCGGTCAAGATAACTTTTGTGGGGATGATTATAAAAAAAAACAGTTCAATGGATGCATACTAAATTACCTCCACTCCCCACGTTTAGACCGTAAGGACATTACCAGCAAAATTAAACAATAAACATACGATAGCCATATAATCAATACATACAAAAATATGTGTAAAAAAAAAAAGAAAACAGTCTTAGAGAGAAACAAAGGAAATTGTCACACAAAAGCTTCATCATCAGAATTGTGGGGTGTGAATGCAGACTCAAAATAGATGCATTCAGGTCGGACAGTGACAGAAATACTCCAAAGAGGCTCATACAACAACTGGGAAACTTTGGAAGCAATTGCTGTATTCATAAAGCGCTCAATCAGGCTCCGGACACAGGGGATGGAACAACAACCACACAACATCAAAATAGCAGAGACAAGAGTGACAGCCATCAAAATGTAGGCGGACTAAAAGTATAAGGCCAAAGCCTCGTACTTTTCAAACATGGACACATAACTCTTAGAAACCAGCTTAGAAAGATACCATACATGGTCAGACCACTCTGTAGTATTGTATTCACCAATACGGAAAGCAAGTGGAACCCGAATGATTGAAGCCAAGGAGGAGGGGTTACAGTAAACATAAAGATCATTATGTTTACCAGGAGAGGGGGATCCACAAGGAAAGTCTGTTGGTAACAGAAACATTAAAGTGTATAACTATTCTGAACCGTTGGACCCTGTGGGGAGGAGATACAGATACAGCAGAGTTCTTCTTAGATTTATTAGTTCAGCGTACAAAAGCAAAGATACAACAATGACTAAAGAAATCAGTATTAAACAGAATGTCGTTCCTCTAAATGACCAGCCTGTATGACGGAAGGGGTGCCAAGGGTGTGGTTCAGCCATGGTGAAAGGGTTGGAGATTGGCACGCTCGCTCTTTCACCTCTCACTGATCTTGCTTGAGAGCGAAAGCTGGACTTTTAGAGACTGAGAATAGACTGTCTGAAATCTCTACCTTGTTTTTGGGGATTATTCTGCCCTTAATGACCAGGAGGATCTGGTAGGGGCCCGACCACCGCTGATGGTTCTACCTTGCTCTCCTGGCTTGAGATCAGGGAGCTGAATGCCAGCTGGCTGAGGGAGGGCTGCTGTCGCCTGTGAGCGTATATTTGAAAGATGTTTAGACAATAAGGGTGTTGACAAGACTCCTGATCCGAGTAAAGAATGAAAATCTGTCCTGCTGTCACAAAATGTATGTAGTTTATCTGATTTCTCCTTGTTCCCCTCTCTGCCTTTATCCTTAAAACCTGTGGAAGACTCTTGGCCAAATGTTTATTCTCTTTTTCTTACTTAAAAAATAACTTTTTTCTTAATTTATATGGGTGAAGCTTTATATGTCTTTCTTTTTAAACACATGAAACAGGCTTAGTGAGTTGAAGGCTATTTTTGTGTGATCTATAATCAGGCGTAAATGCGATTGTTTCTGTTCTTTGAACAGCACAGCTGCTTGTCAAGTTGGGTCGTAAGGATGCTATCTGTTCACATTGTGCACTGAGGGGTCTAGTGTAAAAACTCCCTCATTAGATTTATTAATCACAGAATTTTCCTCCTCCTAGATTTTCCAACCCTTAACTTTGGTGTCAAAGCTGTCACAAAGACATCCGTCCTGCTTACCTGGGATTTGCCACCAAACTACAAACCTCAGCTTCCTTTTAAGGTGAGTACCAACAAAATAGGAATTATTCCAGCCAGAGCTGCATTGATAACCGTTATTTAAAAAAACAGATTATATATAATAGTAGAAACATTTGTACTGGTTTTCAGTGTACAATCATCTTTCTGGTTCCTTGAACCCAGTGCTACATTTTATAATAATAGCTTTTATAGTTGTTATAGAATTCTTTAAAGGGACCAAGTGGCTTCTTCTAGCTGCATTAAAATAAAAAAAAGAAAATGTATGAGCTATAATATGTCATAATGATATTACATTAATTCTCACTTTATTTAAAAGGAGTAGAGGAAATGTAATGTGCACTAATGGGGAAAATGTGACTGAACCATGTGGGATCAGGTGCTAGATGGGATGGGCACCTCCCATAGGTTTTCCAACTTTATGTGTACTAAGGAAATAAACAGAAGGGCAGTATGTCTTCAACCATATGTTTGTGTTGTTACAGATCCTGTATAACCAGCAAAGTGTGGAGGTCATGGGGAACCTAAAGAGGAAACTGATCACACAGCTGCAGCCCAACACAGATTACTCATTTGTATTGACAAGCAGAGGGAACATTGCTGGAGGTCTGCAGCAGCAGGTGTCCATCCGTACAGCGCCTGACCTGATTAAAACCAAGCCCACCAGTCACCAGGCTAATGGTGGCAAGATGACCATCAACCTACCCAAAGTCCAAACCTCTGCTCCGGTCAGGTCAGTTCAGAGTCGGTCAACGCTAGCTTGCACAAACCCTACAGCTAAAACAAAAGAATAGTAATGGAATGAATACGTTTTACTGACTTCACTCTCAGAAAATTGATTAAAGAAACAATGCAATGTCAGTTTATACGTAAATAAATAATGTGAAAAATTGCTAAAAACAGAAATGCAAATGAGTAAATGTATGAAAACATTTTTAAAAAGAATAATAATGCACATTTGTATATTAGTAATTTACTGAAATAGAAAATTTAAAAGCAACATAACTTGAAAAATAACTTCCAACTTTTGAAGTCAAATTAAAAATGTGAATTTATTTTAATCACATTTTATCTACATTTATTTGCAAATGTTTTTGGTGCATATATTGCACTATTTTAATAATAAATAATAAATAAATAAATTATTATTATAAATAAATTATTTTTCATTTTGCAGTTACAGTCCAGAAAAATCCACAGATACATTTTTGTTATTTAGTATTAGTTTTAACAATATACTAAAAAAAGATATATTTAATAATTAATACTGTTATTACATCTTTAGAAGGTGTCTGTTATGCTCAGCCTCCAAAGAATCAGTTGTTTATTAATGCACACTTACAAGTCAGAAAACTAAACAACTTTTTCGCCATTGACAAAAACCCAAACGAAACTCTTGTATCTGCTCAATACCAAGTGCAACTTTTGCTTTCAACCACTTTTATTACACAGAAGCTGATGATGATTGAGACTTACCATCAGGTCAAGCTCTCTTATCTTTTGATGCAAAATGTTGAAAACAGGGTGGCAAGTAAAGCCTTTCCTTCAGATGCATACACATACAGATCCATCTTTGTAAAGAGAGAGCACACCATTGATTGGTAGAAAAAGATTACATGGCTGTCGAGGCAGCCCAAGGTCCAGCACTGATTGATAGACAAAGTGCAGATGATTGGTGATGGGAGATATGAGACCTGGGCGTGTAGGTGAGAGGGGATGTGAGGAGTCTTCTTATACATGTCTTCTCCAACTCCCAGACATGAGTGACTGTTGAATCCCAGACGTGAAGTCTGGAAAGAAAGAGACAGCTTTCACTGTCAGCAGCAGTTCATTCTACAAAATGTTGCTATGGGGAGGCAAGTTTTAGCTGAGAAAGAGCAGTCAGGGAGAAAAAAAAGTAGGCAGCAAAAAAAAACACAGTTATTTTGTACTTCCAAGTGTGCTCATTCATCTGTTAACCAGCCCCCTTAGTTTGACCCTAAATGCCTTTTAATGTCTTTCATTTCTTACTATTTTAGTCTTTATACCTGTGGGGAACTCTATTAGATGAAGGCTCTCCTCACTGGGATACTGTTTGTTCCAGTCTATGTGGCAGATGTTCATAGTGATTAGCCATTAATTGAAGAACGCATTGCCAATCTGCTGGTGTTCGACCTCGGTCCGACCCGGTTCTGCAGCCCTTACACTTTTGAATTTGTCCTAACATGTCTTGCAGTGAAAGTGGGACTGAATTTGTTATGTTATTAATGCACTCGGCCCACTTTGATCCCAGCGTGTACATGTGTTTCAGTTGTCCTGGATTTACACTGGCTTTACTTTTCTTGGCAGGTGCTACTACATCGTGGTGGTGCCGGTATCTCAGTCGACGCGGCAGTGGAAGAACCCAGACGAGATGGACCTGGATGAGGTGAGTGCCAAGCGGTAGTTGATTGGCTAATGTGCCAGGTCAGGGGTCACAAATAGCATTGTCCATTCCAACTGGGTAGGGAGTCAGTGGTAGCAGCTAATTAGTTCTACCCTCCTGGGCTCTGTGAGGAAGAAGCGTCTGGACAGAGAGACTTCAAACAATGACTCACTTGAGTAGGTAGGGGGCATCCTGAGTGGATGCCAGGTCTGCAGTTAGTGCCCATCTGTTGAATATAACAGTCTGCATGCACAGAAGATAGTTTTAATGTTGTGTAGCGATTGGCATGGTTGTTAACTAATTAAACTTTATTTATGTAGTACTTTTTAAAGCAGTATTTACAATTCACTTCTCTACCTTTTTATAATTTTGGTTTGCAAGCTTCACAAAAAGCTTTACACAAGCTATTCAAGCGAGAATAAAGATTCATGACTTCTTTATTATTCTTTAAATAAAGGTCCATCACGTTCATGAGGGAATTTAAACTAAATGGCATTCCTGAGTATTAATTGCATCATTTTAAGTAAACTACCAGGCTTGTTGGTTTGAATCTGTATTGTTCAAGCTCCCTGCAGAAATAACAGAGGAGACCAAGAGGGAAAGTGATGAGACTCCCTGAGTCATTAAACACTGAGCAGGCCATTGTCTCCTCCCTCCAACATAATGATTTAATAAAGCTACATCTGGAGCAGCACATGAGACATCACTGACAGAAAACAAAATGCTGGTGAAAACACAATGCCGCAGTGCTGTATGCTCCTGCTCATTTATTAACCAGGCTGGCAGTCATGCTGAGATTGTGTGCTGGAGCAAGCGCTAATTGCTCACTTCGTGGCTTGGCTGCATTGTTTGCTGTTATATCAATGTGCAAGGGGCATTTAAACTCTGTGGAATCATTATCTTATGGAGGCAGAACCAGGCTTGGACTTAAACCATCAGTGCAATGGTTTTGTTGTTTTAAATGTCACCAGAAGAAAATCAACAGTTTTAACTGCATGCTTGCATATAGTTTAGTCTTGATCTAAACTCACAAAAAATATCATTCTTTTATTTGTGTTAGGAAAACTTCTTGTTAAGTAGCTGGTAGATATTGGATGTCTTTGCTTTCCTCCCCCAGCTGCTCAGGTCAAGTGAAGGTCCAGTCCTGAGGCGCAGACGTCACCTGGATCTCTTCAAGCCGTACATTGCAGCCCAGTTAAACGTCCTGCCAACCACTTTTACGTTGGGTGATGAAAAGCAGTACGATGGCTTCTACAACAAGCCCCTGATCGGTCAACAGGAGTATCTCTGCTTCGTCCTGGCAGTGCTTCAGGATGAAGAGACAGACAGTGCAGCTAATTACGTAAGACACACACACACCGCTTCTTACCGATTAGGGTAGGCAATTTTACTCGACAGCATGTCAAGCTAATTTTAAATTTGCTAAATTAAAACTAAATCCAACATGCTCTGTGTATTTGTAGAGCAATTTTTCCCCCATAAAATATTCAAGTTTATTACCAATCCTCAAGCTCAAACCACCCAGGCCTTCCAAAATAGCAGTGGCAAGCCAAATTGTTGTTGTTCTTACTGCCACTTACCCTTTAATGTCGACATCTCTAGACGTAATTGCAGCTTGTCCTGATAACTCCCTTATCAGTTAACAGTGACATCAGAAATCCAGCTCTGCCATTTCTGCAGCCAGCAGTGCCCCACACAGATCTCTTAAGAATGCTAATACAAAACTCTTGGCTTTTTAAGTGGCGGCACTATGCACTCGTCAAACAGCACTAACACGGAGGCCCAGTTCTCTATGGGATGGTCTGGGCTAAACTTCAGTGCAGGAGGAATGAGAGTCTGCGATTGCTCTGAGCTCCTCCAGTACCCGGGACATGCATATTCAGTAGCTGGGCCCGGGGCTTCCACAGAGGGGGGAGAGTGCGCGCGCTCCATGTTTGAAACCAAATCCTGGACTTTTCACCTATTTCTTTCTCTTCACTCCCTCCTCTGAGCTTTTTCTCCCCTTTCTCTCTGCCCCCTCTGCATCTCTCTCCCTCTTCACATCTTTCTCTGCTCTGAAGACAGCAGAGGAGATTGATTAGTGAGGCTGAAGTTAAGAGGGAGACGAGGGCCTGGTCACAGGGCCAAGAGAGTCTGTAAAGCAGGCCTGAATCCCTTGAAATGCTGCTTTACATGTCCCTAAAGCCCCTCCTCCCTCAGTAATCCCTGCTCCTCCACTCACTGGAGGGAAGGGACGTGTGAAGCAGGCTGTACTGGGCAGCCATGATATACTTGACTTCAAAGGAGATGCTCAAATCCCATCG
This sequence comes from Pseudomugil tenellus, assembly GCA_037177515.1. Classification (NCBI taxonomy): domain Eukaryota; kingdom Metazoa; phylum Chordata; class Actinopteri; order Atheriniformes; family Pseudomugilidae; genus Pseudomugil; species Pseudomugil tenellus. Next base: position 19,517,579 of record JBAMHX010000009.1, on the reverse strand, counting down.
CTGCACGAAACTCTCACCTTACCTGCAAGACACGCCATGTTAGATCAGTGGGGCTTATGATTTGTCTCTTTGTGAGTACTTCCCTTCCTTAAACTGGGTATCATTTACCCACCTTTCAATTTGAATCACCTGCTTTAATTAGATATCACTCTCAGGGCGTGTTCGTCCTGTGTTTACCTTCACTTACACAACCTTGTTGCAGGAAACTTTCCGCTTTATTTAGTTTTATACTCTTAATTCAAATGAATTTCCTTGTTTACCGAACTGGATGGTTTGCAAATAGATTCAGTGCTTTGGAGTATGGCAGAGACCTTTCCAACGCTGTCATCTGACTCACCAGATGTCAACTGCTGGTACCAGCCTGCCAACAATCTACTCATTCTATCCTCTTATCCTAACAACATGTTGCAGTTTTAAAAGTATACTATTAGAGAATAACAAAAACAGGCTCTGCTCAGCTGCAACCTGCATGCTGGAACCATGTTATATAAAGATTTATGTGCAATGATGGCAACATGTGCAGAGTTGGCTGGAATTGATGCTCACTAGCTCCACCAAAAGAGGTTCTCCCTTGATGCTGCTGTGTAACTGCAGACAGTCAAACCAGAACACCTTTTTATTAGGAGTTTATTCCAAAATAGAAGGCAGCTGTAATGAGGATTATAGGAACAATTGTTAGGTAAATATGCAAAATGAGCAGCCAAATATGACTGTTGCTGAAAGTAGAAATATAAGATGAAAGTTAGAAGATAAGTCTTCTACAACTACAGAACATCTGTGCTTTAGTAGATGGGTAAAAGGTAAGGTAGAGTTTCTAGTTTTAACTTCATTTTTATCTTTTTCACTGAAGTCCCAGGATTCTGTCTTGAAACAAAAAAATGTCTGCCATCAACATCATGCTGACTAAACTAAACTCCAAGCTCCACCTGGTGTTTTTTATGTAAAAACGTATTGTACAACCAATACTTTTAAGCAAAGTCAACATACAGATGTTTTTCTCGCCTCAGGCTTTCTTCTCAGGTTATGATGCAAGAATAATGTAAAATTAGCATATAAATGCATATTGCACCATTAAGGCGACCAAAAAAAAACCTTACAGTACTTGGTAAAAAATAATACAGAGATCAACAATGACAAAGTTTTTTTTTTTCTCATCTGCATATCATTCTGTTAGTTCTTGGCTTTTAGGGGAAAGTGAAAATAAACACACAGTAGACACTATACACACATTTATATGTTACATACAATTCTCTCTAAACCAACACCACACACAAGTGTGTATCATATGTCTTCATATCTTTAGTGCAGCCACAGAGGAGCTTTATTTTTGCTCTGTTCAGACAGACATACACCTTTCACTTGCTGATTTTTTTTCCTGCTCCTGATTGGAAATCACTATCGTTGTAATCTGATCAGTGAAAGGTTTGACAGGAAGTCACTTCAGTTAAGTTTCCAGGCCAAAGCAGAGGTGTCTGGGTGACATGGCAGCGATAGCAATCTTTCTTTGATCAATAATCACATCCTCATGGATAACTTGTGGATATAGCACATAGAGTCGCAGAATAAACACCACGTTTTGACCGATGGATTGTAAACCTCCTGAATGGGATATAAATGCCAGAAAATATTCTGTTGGTCACCTTAAGGGTAAGCTATCAATCACACTCCCTCCACAGAGTTCTACTTTACCGTTCCTGAGAAATTGTTGTCAGTATAAGTGATAGCGCTCGGGGGTGCCAGCAATCTAGAGCTTTAAGGGTTAAATCATGCATGCTGTTCCTAGATCAAAACTACAGCAAGGGATTTGAAAAATATGTCTACACAACACAATCATTGTAATGACAAGATTGCTGCAATACATTTCGAAAGCTTTTTTTTCTTATTTGTCCATTTGCGCACATTAAGCAAACTGAATTGTTTGTTGGCTATAGCTGTCAGGCTGTCATTGATTGCAGAATAAATCCCTTAACTGCACTCTTTGGGAAACTCACATAGCACCGCACAGCATTTGTTTTTGTCACCCCCCACGCGACACTTGTAAACGTTTATTACCAAACACAATGCTACAGAAGGTAAAGTGTGCCTGAGGATCGAGCAGTTGGCAGAAGCCGCCTCAAGCGGGATCTTCACCAGTCCCAGGAGAATAAAACAACAAGTTCTGGAATAAATGACTTGTGTCTTTACTAGCCTTCCTCACTGCCACCTCAAACTCCCCCAGTGTAGATCAAACAAGACCGCCAGGGTTTAATAAACCCTCATATATCAATGGCCACGAGCAGCCAGCAGTGGTTGAAGGGAAGAGGAGATGGAAGGAAAGGCAAAAGGGAATGAGAGAAAGGAAGGAGAAGAGTGTGTGCCTTCATGTCTCCCCAGCACCCAAGGCAGATAAACAAGCCGGGGGAAGTGTGAAATGGGATGATAGATGCTGGGTGTGTATAAACAGTATCATTTAATGTGAGAAGAGAGTGAGGGAGGGAGGTAGCATGAAATGCTGTGTGATGTGAGACAGAGAGAAGGGGAGGTGTTGGAAAGAGGAAAAGAGGATGGCAAAATGTTTTGCCTTGTCTCTGGTCCAGCCTGTGAAGCTCAGATGAGAGGAAGTAAACTAGCGGCAGAGGTGACAATCGTGTTAATGTGTGCTTTTCTCATGATAAGGGAAAGGTGAGCTTCTGGCACAAAAAGAAACCAAAACGGTGTGATCATATTAGTTCAGCACATTTCGTCCAGCTGTTCAAGGTTTATGTGATGTGATTAACAACAATCCAGTTTCTGCAAGGAAACACATCCCACTGGCCTAAGAAAACTTTGTCAGAGTACACCCACCTAGAGCAGCTCCGCCTCCATTATTAAAACAAACACCTTCAAAACCACCAAAAACCGGCAACTTGAAATGAAATAAAAACAGATAAAAGTCGTATTTAAAAGGTTTATTCAAATAAAACTCATCAGTCATCGGTGCAGCTCTTTTTACAGTTTTCAACAAGAAGTTGAAAGTTGCAAAGATGCTCTTCATATCCTGAATCTGCCTGAAATCAGCAGGTTGGGAGTTCAAGAGGAGCTTTTCATCTAGAATGTCTTTTTGTGCAAGTTTTATTGTATGCAATTCTACACTTTCTAACTGATATATTGTGGATGTTAACTATGGTTGTTGTAAAAGTTTGCAAAATGGGGCGTTGATATCCAGACAGCATGAGAGTAGGAATAAGTTCACTTTCGGATGTTGAACGGGAGAGGGGACATGCAAGTGGAAATGAGTGGAGAAAGAATTACAAGGAGATGACAAAAGAAAGGGGTCACCGCAGAGGGTAAACTAGACCCTCCAGCCACGTTTCTGCTCCTCATAGATAAGCATAAACTCACTCATAGTCTCCTTCTCTTCACTTTCTGTACCTCCATTTTTAGTCTTTATCTCTTTCCTCTCCCTGTCTTTGCCACGCAGTGAGGGGGAGCATGTGGGCTCAACTGCCTCCCCAGGGAGGCTGAGCTGAAGATGCATAACAGGCGTCTCTGCATGTTTGTTTGTCTGTCTGGCGCACACCCTGCGGCTTATTTAAGCCACTTTTAGGGAGGCGGGGAGCCAGCGGGGTCAACGACGAGTTGAAACAAACGTGTCTGTGCAGCACAAAGCAGATTCTGTGCTCAGGGGACAGCGGAGCAGTGGCTGACTGGAAAAGCTGTGTAGCCCACGGGCCAGATAGCACTCTCCATATACTGCCGCTACATATACCGTAGCACCTCTGCCTCAGTCTCTCCCTTCCCGTCTTTTCCTTCTCTGCCATCTCTCATCACCCTCTCTTGTTCACTTGCTGTGTCTCAAACACTCAGATTCATACAGACACACATACGCACATTCTCGGAGGCTGTGACCTAGACAAACACGTTCACTTGTAGAGGCTCAGAGGAGTTTGGAAAAAAGAGACTTTGAAATGCTGATGTTCCACATATGCTCACACTGACACATATACTGAGAGATACACACACTTACAGAAATAACTAAACACTTCTCCTTGCAGTCATTCATTCATAATGCTTGCTTGTGAGCACGCTGTGTGATTTGTCTCATAAGAAAGCATCACTTCGATGTGTACTTACCGCTCTATTCGCCATCTCCTCTCACCGGGGATAGTTTCACATAATGTTATCAAAATCTATATCCAATATTTAATTTGCTTTGTGAATTTGATTGTCTCGTGAAATCTTTTTGGGTCCATCTCTTGGTATTTTTCAGCTGCTCTGTAATCAGATTTTTGATGATGGAGAAAGCACTTCAGTTAACTTAGCTGAAAATGAGCTCTGAATAGTGTGCAGTGTGAAATAGGGATTAACTGTGACTGACACAGCAAAATGAATTAATACTAATTCTTTTGAAATCAAGCTCTAAATACAGTACTTGATCCAGCTCCTTGATAGTTGGAGCCTCTTATTATTTTATAAGGTTATTATAATGACAAAGCACTATTACCAATTCACTGGTTTCCTTGTGAATCAATCAGGACATTGCACTAAAACTGCCGCCTCTATTTATGTGACAGTTTAGATACAAATTTGTCTGTGATGCCATGCATTCCACATTTATGCTTCTAAGAATAAAAAACAGTATTACAGTGGCATGGTAAGGATGTCCTGGTCCAGAAAATTCACAAGGAAAACATAAGTAAAGCACATTTATATCTCCTGAACACAGGCTACACTCTCCCATTGAAGTAGATTTTCTGCTTCAATGAGAGAGTTTGAAATCAAACTTCAAATGTATTTATTTATAAGGCATTTTCATGCTATAAAGTAGCACAAAGTGCTTTACATAGTTCTAAAAAGTGCATATTAATATAAAGCAAGACATCTTTTTTGCATTTACAGTCACACACACCAACAGAAGACAAGTAACCAACCCCCCCAATTCTACCCAAACTGTAACTGCAATTGCTTCATTCTGTCTCTTAAATGAACGTAAGTGTAGAAATACTAATAAAATGAAACATAAAAAAGATAATAAACATGAATTTAGTATGGCTGATGCACTGCTGCTGCACTAAATACATGTATAATTGCACATTTTCTACCATCCATATAGGTGTCCTCACAACAGCCTTCAACATTATGAAACTTTAGCGAGCAATGAAATATTTTATAAAAGCTTTCTATGTATTTTCTCCTTCTGGACTTTTTTTTTAATTTACTCATCCGTACCTTGGAACAAGGTTAAGTTATGTAAGAAACTCTTAGTAAATGATTAATCGTTAAAAATAATTCAGATCAATTCTTTTATTTTATTGCATTGTTATAGTAAAAATCCAATATGATCATAATTGATCTAATCCATATAATACTGTTGTAAAAATCATGTCCATAAAGGTTTTTAGGACAAAATCTCACTTTACTGACGTTATGTTAATCAGAACACAGAAGTGGAATGATGATGTCAGTGGAAGGCAGTAAACTCCCAGTAAGCTTGCAGGTGGTACAAAAACAATATAAAAGTTTATTAGAACCGTTTTCAGTTTCATCCAGTTTTTCATTCAGGAAAACAGAAGCCTACAGTACTGCACAAAGCTGCAATGGATGCACATGTGAATGGAGAGACAGTGAATTGGCCCTTTAAGTTGACCTTCTCCCCTCTCAGCCAGTCAAAAGGCAGGTTTAAAGAAATAAATATCAAAGATCTTACGCAATGAATTTCCATTAAGGAAAGATAGTAGTAAAATATGCAAAGCCTAATACCAGCCTGTTTACATTCATCTGTAATCTAAACATAAAGGAAGGGTTAGGGATTGCATCATAAGTGAAGGATTTTAACCTCTCACGTACGCAATCTCACCCTTAACCACACTGCAAACACACACATTCAGAGTGTAAGACATATCCTAATGTGTGGCTCTGTCTCAGACACAGTCTCAGGTTCACACATTCCTTCACGGCACCACTGCTTCTTTGTGATTCTGCTCTGCGAGGCCACAAGCATTATTAGCTGCGTGACTGAGCTTTTATCAGACATTAAGGCCGTTCAAATAGATGATCCCACTACATTGCTTTGACCAGCAGACAAAAAGCTTCTCTTTTTGTTCTGCTCTCCCTCTTGCTCTTCCTCCCTTATCCTTGTCTCAAAGCACAGCTGCAGTTATTTGTTACCTGAAAAAAAAAGGAAAATTTTCCCAGGATTCCCTGCAGGGCCATGTCCTAAAGCCTTTTTTGGCCCTCCCGAAAGAACAGGAGGCCTTGCGGTGTTGTCACATGAGCAGCGTCCCATCACTGTGCCGTTCCTCTTTGCTGTCAGATAATGGGTTCCTCCCAAAGGCACACAGAACAGGAGAGAACTGGTCTCATGTCCTTAGTGTGTATTTATGTGTGTGTGGGAGACAAAGATAAATGAAGAATGCTGCTGTAAACTACCGCTGTTATATGAAAATGTGAATCTTTTCACTTCCCTGCTTGAGTTATCTTATGCCTGTGCCTAGCATCGTGCACGCTGGTTTGCACGAACATGATTGAGACATGCTGTAAACGCACACACCGTTAATGCAAATTTTTCCAGCTGTTGCCCAAGAATATGCAAGATAACAGAACTATATGACGGAGCGCAGGACTCTTTGAGCTCATCTCAGCTTATCTTTCCAATTAATATCTGCCTGTGTGCCAAAGAGCAGGCTGCTGTGCAGCTAATGATGTGGATTACTGCCGCCTGCTGCCCCGCCACTCCGGCTGCATGCTGGGAGCCCAATTCCCTCTGGGGTCTGCGATCTGTCACCCATACCCCTCTCTGCACACCATCTCCCTACCTGCACTTCCTATCAGCATTCAATAGGTGACACACTGATCTCTAATGACAGATGCAGTGCACCTCCCTCTTTCTCCTTCTCATCTCTCAGCCTGCTCTCTTCAGTTTTTCTGCCTCTTCTTCAGACTCTTCTTTAAACATTACCATACATACCCCATTGTCTTGTCTACCCATTTCTCATATGCACACTTATGCACACACCTCACTCAAACACAAGATGTCTCATTTACAAGCAAGGTGGAAACACACCCTCACCGGCACGTCCCCCCCCCCCCCCCCCTCCTCCTCCTCCTCCTCCTCCTCCGTCACGGTGTGAACACTAATGAAGAAGAGATGAGTCCTCGCCTGTGCCCCCATTTATCTGTGCAAACCAAGGGACATGAGCACTTATCCCCGGCTCTCTGTCTTTACCTCTCATACTCGCTTACCTTGACTTTCTTCTGACAGTAATAGAAAATAGTAACTTCATCACCGGAGTTGCTTATTGCTCAGAAGAAATTGAGCCGTTTGAGTTTGGTCCAGAATGTTTTGGCTTGTTCTGTTGTATCCTTAAAGGGTGGTCCAGTTTTAGCTTGATAGTACAGAGCTGTCAGGGTTTCAGAGAGAAAATTTGCAGTCACATTTTTAATCCTCTGATTGAGGTTAATTAGTTATTTCTGTACTTTTGTTTTCTGTTGTTTAATCAGAGAAAAGCTCTGGATAATAATAGATGTGTTTTTCTGTCTGAAGTATTTAAATGCTTTCTGGATCCAGATAATCCTGAGTTATGAAGGGGAAAAAAGCTTGTACATTGTATATTGCAGCTCTGAAGTGACTCATCTCTCATGCCCTGTACATTCCCTCTTTTCTTTTTCCCTTACAGAGGAGATTTTCAGCCAGTCCCTACTCAGACCCGATCAAGGTCATAGCAGATGTCGAGAATCCTGAAATGCTGTGGGTCATGGGGCCAGTGTTGGCAGTGATCCTCATCATCATCATTGTCATCGCCATCCTGCTCTTTAAAAAGTAAGACTCATGTTTATCAGTCTGTCTTCCCCCATTTGAGGTTGAAGTGCAATGGCAACTGAGATTGTAACTTTCTTTGGGTTGCATCAGGAATGGTAATGAGACACTTGCAACTGGCTGCACACACACCAACCGATAACATCTACTTTCCTTACCATAGTGTGCACTGTGATGGCAGAGGAACCGAAATAAAAAGAAAACATTGATCTCAGTTTCAGTCAAAATATTCTGGCCTAGTTAGCTATTTTCAACAGTACTGTGTTAAACTGTCAGTTGAATTGGCAGCTGACACTGCCATTGTAAAAAAGAAACCACAGCTTTGCTGTCAGAGATTCTTAGGTAGGAGTGAGAAATGGGTTTTAGGAACACCACTGGTCATTTCAAATAAGAAACAGAAGGCTGTAACAGAGGGCTTAGCTAAAAGCTCAGTCAATATCTATTTAAAGCACTTGAGCTTCTTCTGTGCAGCATCCCATGATTACAAACAGACCAATGACAATCTACTTGGGATGAGATAAATGGCGAATACTACTACTCATTATAAACAAATACTTAATCTAATACCTGTTTTAAGGGTTTTTTATTATCTGAAGTGATTTATTTAACTCAAATACATGTTTTGCTTTGTTTTTTAATTGTTTAGGAGTTGCAGGCTTACATTGTTTTTTTATTGTCATTATTTTTGCCTCTGTTGGTCACAAATGGCTTACTAAACGGCTACAGTATGTTTTTCTTTTTTTTATTTCATTTATCAAAGTATTAATAAGTGAATTTAATGAATGATAATGCGTAAATAAATTAAAGGTTAATTCAGACCTAAGCAGTCGTTTTAAGGCGTGCAAGTGATACACATTCATTTGCTTGTCCACAGAGCAACATAATAAAAACAGTAATGTGGATTGGACACTATAAAGATACGATTCGATGGGAATGCATTACGCGCAAGCCATTACCTTACTTGACTTCTTCCTGATTAAGTCCAACATCCTAACTTGTCTTGGAGGCTCTATTACAGATTCTACTTTTCACATTATACCTGTTCTGCAACCTGCCATCCACAGCCTTGCAGACTGCTGTGCTGCTGCTGTCTCCAACAGACTTAGAAAAGGACTGGTTAATAATAGGCCTTGAGACAGCTCACTGCTGAGTAGCACATCCTCTGTCTGGAAGCCCTTTCTCTGCGCAGACACGGATTGACAGAAGGGACTGTAGGGAGGTGGTATGTGTGCCCTTTTCACTGCGGAGTGGCAGTAAATGTGCATAGGAATAATCACAATGCAGCCCTGGTCATTATTGCTACCTACAGAGACCAACAGTAGAAGCAAATAATGTTCACGCTGTCTCTGAAGAGTCAAACAGCTGTTAAGATATCTTTTTTATTTTACCGTTTTCAACTTTTGGCTGAAAGTTTCTTCTGAAAATGGTGAAGAGTTAAGACAAAGTTTCAAATCAATGAATAGAAATTACAGATTAATCCCCCCCCCCCCCCTTCTTTTGCTCCTGCCAATGCAGCAAACAGGAAAGGTGGGTACTGTCACTGTTCCTTCAATCATAATGTCATCCTTTTCTATCTGTGTCATTTGTGTTGTGAAATTGGTGGTGTTCACTAGTTTCCTTGGGGTTTCAGAGTCTGCTGCATCTACATATCATTTACACAGCACAAAAACAAGAAAAGCTACAAACACGACTAAGAGGAAATGTCTTCAAACTGCTACAACACACATGAAGCAGCCGACTCTGCAGCCCTCAAAAACTGAGGTCAAAGGAACTCCAGGGTCACGCCATGTGTCAGTGCATGCTCCTCACTCAGATCATCCTGCTGCAGTGTTTGTCTCCGTGCTGTCTTTCTTTATCCAGCAACTGACTGTTGTCCCTTAAAGACTAGCCACATCTGAATATGCCAGGACATAACCTGATGCCGAATAGGCCATTGTCAAGTAAATGCCAGATGAGCAAACCTGTGAAAAAGACATGTTCCCATTTTTTTAAGCTTGACATTTTCCTCCAGGACTCATTCTGGCACTTTTAGCCTTTTGTACTTCACTCTGTTTCCCTGTGGCAGTAGTCTTAACAAAGGGTCCTGCTGTACCCTCATTAAGTGCTCTCTGTTTTGCACATGCTCATGCACTTACACTGGCTGTGCGTGAATGTGTGTGTGCGACTTAGATTCTCACACAACTTAACCCTCACTATTAGCCAGGCTTGAATAACCCCACAGGGATTGCTGTCATGTTTACTTTAGACCAGCACTAAAGTGTCATGTAGATGAGTGTCTGATTGGGTCAGAGGAATAAATTAAATGTGTAGAGACCAGATCACAGACGCCCAGCTCAAACCCCCCTTCCCTCGGCCCACTCTGGCCCCAACAGCGATCTCGAGGAAAACTGGATACGGTCTGGCTCAGCTCTCGGCTGGAAAGGAAGCGATGCTTGTCAAAGATTAGCCGTCATGCCGCTAGCATTAGCTTAAGCCCCAGCAGCAGAAGATAACAGGTGGCGTTAAGGCTCAGACCCCAGCATCTGAGGGTGGACCAGGTTAAGGCTGTCTGTGCACCACCAGCTTTGTGTATTCGCACCACGACGTGCCTCAACAGAAGGCCCTGCTCCTTCTTTAAAACCCGTGCTTGCCACTTGCAAATGGGGTGCAATGAGATGTGAAATTTCCACAGGGCACCCTGATGCTTCTTTCCACCCATTTCCATTTGCTTGTCAGAAGGCTTGTGAGTCTGCAGCTGTATTTGTGTGAGTATGTGCGTGCATCTACGCGTCTGTTTGCGTGTGTATGTCAACAGATGCTGGCTGTCTGAATACAGCCAGGCTGGGTTTACTCTCCTTTTCTCCACCTGATGGACAAACCCATGGTCGAGTGAGCTGAGCCAGTCCGAGCTACAGCGTTCTGCCTCTGCACAGTGTTCGATTCAGCTAGGAGAGGCCTGGCAGCACAGGTGCTGCAAAACTGGTCTAATTATCCAGTGTTGTGCCACCCAGCTGATGAGCTAATTACAGCATCCGCCTGTTTTACTCTCAATCTGGAAAGCCAGTAAACACAATGTGTTGTTAGCACACAAACAAGCAGCAGTGAAAAGCACACATTTCAGTCTTTGCAGATACACACCCGTACACATGCCCATGCTGCAGCTGTCACCAACAAGCCCAACCTAGCCCACTCCAGCAAAATTACAGTGTTTCTTCAAAACATTAAACTGCTTTTTTTTTAACTAATGAGAATGAGGCCCAGGTACTTACTGGCTCTTAAAATACTGATCCTCAAAACTAGTTTAGCAAGCTATTATATGCACTGTGAAGCTCATCAAGTGTGCTAATGAGTCAGAGTAGGTGAATATAGACGAATAATTGATGTAATTATAAATCATTCTGTCATTTCCATGTTAAGTTTGCTTACAGAGCTGATTTGAGAGCTCTTGTTAAAGGTAGTAGGAGGTCTCAGCATGATGTACTTATTGCTTTATTGTTTGTTACTTCCATTCAGGAAGCGGGCATCACCTTTACCAAAGGATGACCACTCAGGTGGGGTAAAAGACTCCCTGCTGGCCAACTCCTCAGACCCAGTTGAGATGAGAAGACTCAACTACCAGACTCCAGGTAATAAATGAACTTACAATCCTACATCTGTGTGTTAGTATTTTACCAAGCTTGCGTTGTTTCACACCTGGCACTTGTTCCCGTGATGGGTGGTAGAGATGATGCAAGAGTCCTTCTACACTCGTGTCCACATAGAAACTAAAATTCTGTGAGGTGCATCGTTAAGGGGTCTCCAGGAGAACCAATGTCACTTATATGTGACTGGTTTAGCTTCCAGGTGTGTGGACTGTCACCATTTGCCGCACAGGGACCATGTTCAGCATGTTTTCGGTACTGCATACTGCTTTGAACAAAATGGCACATAGGAGGTCTGACCAAGTGGTGCCACATGTCAAACACAAATGAACAAATAAACCATAATTAGAATTTATCTGGATCATTGTTCATATTATTTCTAAGTGGTATGTTTGTAGGAAATTAAAAATTAGGAATATTGTGGAATAACTCAGGTCTTTGTATTAGCCTGGGGGTGTGAATATTGGCCTTTTAAAGTCGATTTAAAGAGACTTCGTTCCAAAAATTATTAATCTTCTGACATTCAGAGAAACTGATTCCATCTTCACCTCTGATGGAAAATATCGAAAGGTGATTTTAAACTTCAATAGCTTTCCCTAATTATATTTTTCCCTTTTCTTTTCTCATCTGAGTTCCTAACAGCCTTCCCAGAAGCAATTTGCTTCACTCTTTTGATGGGTCTCTTGTTTATTTGTGCCCTGTAGCAGGTGTTGCTGTGTGAACATGTCCCGCTTATTCTATAGTGTATCCCCAGGCTGTAAATCTAACAAATTTTCAAATAAAGAAAGGAAGAAAGAGAAAATGGCTGTTGTGCCAAAAAATAAACTAATTATTATGAATTTCATACCCAGCTGACAACAACAGTAAAGTCAGGCTGATTGATTGTAATTTCTATCCACTCGCGCAGCAAGTGGGTGGGATGGAGGGGTATATGTATAAGGGTGCCCACCTTAGCGTCAGCATTCTTCCTATTTCCTCCTGATCTTCTTCCTCCTCCTCCCCTGGTCCTTGCTCCTCCTCCCTCCATGAGATCCTTTCATTCCCCCCAGCTGGTAATGAGTCCTGCTGCCTCTGATGTCAAGGTGAGCCAGGCCGAGGGAACAATGGAGCTGAGAGAAAATGTCAACCCTGGTGCACGTGGGAGTGTGTGTGTTTTTGTGTGTTTTTTTGTGTGTGTGGGTGTGTGTGTGAGCATACGTGAATCCCTTCTCACGGGTTATTAAAGATCCTATTTGCCATACGCACATGCACGCACACACAACCCCTTTGAACCCCTGCAGAGGAATTAAGCAGTGCTGCCGCTCTGAAAAAAGCCCTGTTCTGCCATCCTCCCACTCCACCTCTCTTGTCTTTTGTCTTCCATTTCCCCCCGTAGGGTAATCTCTTTTCTTTCCTCTCATTTTCTTCCCCCTCTTGCTCTCTCTGTACGTCAACACCTATTTCCTTCTTTTTCTCCGTTACCATTTCTGTGTTGCTTCAAGAGCGGTGATTATGGCGAATCACAGAGGCTGTGTCTAAATGGTGAAATCATATGCGACTTGAAGCTGAGCTGAGTGAATATTGAACACCCCGTTCCTCCGTCCTCCTGCTCTTTCTCTCTCTTTGATTTGTCCTCAGCAGGTGAACATTCCTGCTCTGATTCTGATTGTTGTTGAGTGCTGCAACTGATAGCAGCTCTCCAGCATGCACTTTTTTTCTTGTGTTTTTTTTTTTGTGTGTGTGTTTTTGACAGACATTGTCTTTGCCTATTGTGCTTCTTTCTAACTTATGCAATCACTTACTGCAGACAGACCTGGATCAGGAGTAATTTGCAAATACCTCATTTAAATCACTTGCTTCCAGTACGTTTTATGATATGTGGAATGTCAAAACACTTACACCAGCCACAATTCCTTAGAGATACATACAATGGAATATTTAAAAGATTTATATAGTAGCTGAGTTGTAGATTTAACAACTCATTCTGCCAGTAATGATGTTGCACCTAACAGGGAACAATGATTTTTCACTCTGAACCACTGCAACACACACACAGGTGTTGATTATTTATTAGCAATGCAATTTTTGTTGTCTGGTAAATATTAAGCTTGTAGGCTGCAACTAAAAATAATAAACTTCTGCAGATTAATATCATGAGGCAGAAGTAAGCACGTTGGAAACTGACAACTCATTTGTTGTGAATTTTACTTTATTTAACAGACTTTTTATGAAAGTATTTCACATAGATTTTTTTTAAAGTATATTCTCAGTAATCATATACTTGCACAGGATGGAACTACTGAAGCTACATGCCGGGGCTGAAACTGAATGAATTTAATGGATAGGTTATGTGAATTTCAGAGCCATCTCTGCTTATATGAAGCAGAGTGTTTAGTGTCAGAGCTCATATGAGTTGAAGAAAAGATGAAGAGCAATGAGCAGAGGATGAAATTTAGCCTATAAAATATCCTCCACGCCTGGGGAAAACTCCTTTCAGTATGACACCCCCACCCCCACTGTTTAACCCAATAAAGCCAAGCCTATAATATTTAATAGATGTAGCTTCTGAGACATTTTGCATCACTTAATGGTTAAAACTTTAATAAAAACCCTGTTGTACAACATATGGTTCTAGTCCCCTGCATTTTGGTGAAAACCAGAAAGCAAACAATCACAGTACACAAATTTTACCTATTACATGGTAATAAATGGTTAAAGAATATTTTTCAGATTTTGTTAAAAGGGGCAAATAAAGACTAGAGATTTTTTTAAAAATAGACTTTTCTCCGCAGTTGTTTATAGTTTGAGTTTTATAAAGTTAAGTACTAATTATTGTTCTGTTTAATATTTAGCTAATTGATTGGTTTCCAAAGCAAACTGTATGGACAGAATTGTTTTCCTTCTCTTTCTTGTATAATATTTTCCTATACAACGAACAAACTCCCTAAATATATTCTGTGAAACTCTCTAAAGTGTAGTGAAACATTTTGTTACCCCAATTTGGAAAAGCATAAGCACAAAACAGTGTATCTTTTTTTAAAAACAACCATTTCTGTTTCGACTGAGTCCTTACTCCTCTCCTCCCTGGCCAGCTGCCTCTACTCCAAGTCAGGTTTACAATGCTTCCAACAGCTTGTTGTCAAGTTCTGCACTATGACCTATTAATTTGTCAGGGATCTAAAACATCTAAAACCCACTGAACCTGGGTTTGCGATCCCTGTTTAAATCCACCCAAAGTTAAGGCCAACTCATTTAAAACAGAAGATAAATTTTGGTCAGGTGTTCGGCTTGACCAGCATCCCCCACTTGTATGGATAGAGAGCTGTGCAAAGGTCCTGCACAATGCCTCACTTCTTTTGTTTACAAGGAGTCAGCTTTCCTTGTTAAAGTGGGATGAATTGAAAGAGCAAGAATATACCAGGTTTTCTGATGGTTGTTTAAAGGTTAGTTTAGATTTTAACAAACTGCCAGTCCAATATTTGTGCTGCAAAAATTATAGAAGAAGACCATGTAACTGGACAGTGTCACTGAAGTATCGAAATAAATGTAACTGAGGTTTTGGAAGAGAGCATAACAGGTGACTTAAAATAAATGAATAATCTCACAAATACACAAACAAATGAGGGATGGCTTAAAAACTTTTACATTAATTATGTAAAAGTGTCCCAAGCCAAAAGCAAGTTTGTCTGCAAAATATAACAAAAGGTCAAATTAAATAAAATGTCTCTAATTTATTAGCGCACCACACTGACTCGCACCTATCGCGGTATGAGGATTAAACTTTATGTTAAGTTTTGCTTAACAGTCCAAACCTTACCACTTGTATGTTCCCATCTTCTGCTCGAAAGGTTATTTACAGATACGCTTTTGCCTTAGTCTGGTCCTGAGCCACCTCCATTGATTGAGTGTTCTTCTTCCTCCTTCCTTTACTCTCCTCTCTCAACAGGTCCCAGCTCTCATCGCTGCCCCAACACTCCAAGTTAGTCTGTTTTCTCACCTACTGCATATCCCTCCCCTCCTCACATGCAGTCTTTTCTTCTTCTCACTCGCTCCTGAACCCATTCCCTTGTTGCAATCCTGACAGACATAACAAGCTGACAAGCTTGTAGCCTCTGGCACTCTGAGGATGCAGCAATGGCCCTCCTCTGGCTGTGAACTTTCCACAACACCTTTATGATGTAGAAGCAGAGGACTACATGGTTTCATGGATAGTTGAGCAGTGCGGACAGTTACACTTGCTATGCATTAGCCTTGTTATCTATGACTTCACCCTCCATTTAACCAAAAACCTAGCTGTAAAAGACCACTACGAACACATTCACACTGACGTTAATGTGTTCATTACTCCCTCTTTGAGATAGTATTAAACTTGTGTAATTGGTTGGGGCTCATCTTGTTAAGTGGCCATAGTTACCAACCATTATACATTAGCCATACAGAAATAATAAGCCTTCGAAAGCCTTTTATCTGATAACACACTCCTTGACCTTACAGAAACACTGAGCTAAAGAAGCTCATCTTAATATACCTAAATACTTCTTTAAAGTGTCTGATGTATGTGAATTCTTGTGTATGTGTAAGGTTAATGATGCTAGGTGGTTAACCTTAAAGGTTCTGCATCCACTGCATACCATTAGCACATGAGGCAAATTCCTTGCCATCCATTTAAGTACATAACTAACCCAAGTTCAGAAGGGGAATTTGTGACGGTAGATTAAAAAATAAATCATCCAATAACTCAGCGATGAGGAATCTAGGAGTTGGGGGGGAGCCCAAGCGCTGGGCCAAAAGATAGTCTATTGTGGGGAAAAAGATTTTCAAAGAAATGAGTTTTGGCTGGTTACCAGTCGCTTTTTTTCCCTTGGTAAAAAGTGACACTGTGACTGATTTGTCGAGACTTGTGGGTTCTTGCTCCTTTTCCACCTCTGCCACCAACTAAGCTTTGTGGAGTTGGAGAGATGCCTGCCTCATGCTCCTTTCAAGGAGCACGCTCACCCAATCACTCATGCACATCTTCGCTCCAGCCCTAACTCTGTCCTCCTCACTTAGCATGATGATATCACCAAATGTCACCAGCCTGTTTCAACTCGTGTGCTCTCTATTCCCGTATCTCTTCTTTCCCTGTCCCCATGCATTGTTGACCAACATGCGCTCTCCTCACTGTTACACAGCCACCTCATGGTCCCACTGGCAGCCTCACTCACCCTGTGGTCCAACCATTGTTTGTAAAAGTCGATATGCGCGTCTGATGTGAGAACACAGGTCTCACTCTTTCCTCTCTTTACCCCTCCTCCTCTTCCTCTCTCCCAGGAATGAGGGAGCATCCACCCATTCCTGTCCTTGACTTGGCTGACCACATAGAGCGACTTAAGGCCAATGACAGCCTCCGCTTTTCACAAGAGTATGAGGTAAGAGCTTATGCACTAATAAAATATTGGTGTTTCTTGCATGTTTGAGCATCTAAATGGGTTTCTTTGTTATTGTGTCTGCAAGGAACTTTTTATCTGTTTGATCTCATATGCATGTATTCTAATGGGTTGTGGAAGACTTCTTTCATAGACACTCTTTAGTCTTTTTTACAACTCTATTACAGATCCCACCAGGATCCCAACACTTACATTAAATGCTGTGAGATGCTTTTTCACCAAACTAGCAGGTGGCGAGTCGCTTAAGCAATCTGTACGCATCTCGCTGTTTCCCCGAAGAATGTTATTTTGCAGGCGGTCTCTCTACTGCAACTCAGTGAGGGATTATCTTTTTTCAGTTTTCTTCCACACCATAAAAAAAAAGGATGGAGAGAAAAAAGGGAGCAAATTTGCATTTAAAGTGGTACATAGCTGGTTTGGATTTAAGAAGGCCAGATGAAAAGGAGAGGCATCCTTGAATACAGAAAAACACGATTTGTCTTTTATTTATTTGCTCTGATTGTTGAATCTGTCTGATCTAATCAGCTGTTTTCTGTTGATGAATCCAACAAGACTGCTGCAGTTAGTAGAGATTTTCTTTTTCCTGTTGCTTTTTTTATGACCAACTTTGCCATTTTAACCTAATGGTATCATTAATACAGGATCGAATTAAATATATATATATA
>JBAMHX010000009.1:19485252-19500015 GCA_037177515.1 Pseudomugil tenellus | reverse complement strand
TATATATTTTTTTTTTTTTTTTTTTTTTTTACTTCTCATTAATTTCAGGATCTACCTGTTGTCTCCCCTATGTGAAGGTGAAAATATTTAAAGACATAAAGATTCTTAGATCAAAATAGAAAATTTGTGTCTCATTTTCTTGTGAGTGAGGCCTCTGGTGAAATTTTCTGCATTTTTTTCCCTTTCTCAGAAAAGAGCTCACCATACTGTGAGTATTTGTATGATTTATGGTGAGATTTATTGGAAGATGTGGGTTGTTTTAGGAAGGGCACTGAGTGGTAGGCGAACATCTCTCTGAACTCTTCTGCCGTTTCAGTGGGTTAAAGTTTTGCATTCTACTGCAAATATGTGATTTTGTGAAGCACTAAAATTAACAGCCAACTGGAGATATTATTAGTCTTTGTTAAAAAATAATCTTTTCTCAATTAAAGGCTTTCTTGTGATGCCCAATCCCTTTCCAGTCCATCACCCTTATGGTCTGTTGAGTTAGTTTAAACAACTCAAACCAGAGGAACTGGCTTGTATGACTGCAGGCAAACAGCCCACCCTCGTTTTCCTTCGTGCAAAAGTCATTCAAAGCCATGAAGAGTCCCCCACCCCCACCCCCTCCACTGCCCCGGCAGATGGCCATTCTCCTTTGCGCCAGCCATGGCACTGTGGCAGATCTTGTGCCGCTTTGTCTCAGTCACGTTCACCGGCTGCCCCCGTCGTGTCGTACCCCAAGGCACAGAATTTGTAGAAGCTTCACCACTTCCTCTCCCACATGTTTTTAAGCAGCCAGACACTTCCTTTACCACCAACGCCCGTCTACATCATGCTGAGCAATGAGCACTTCGAGTAATGAGCAGACTTTGTCAATCAGGAATGCTGCAAACCCCCTGACAGGCTTTTTTTTTTTCATCGCAAGGAGCAACATCATGCCACAGTCGTCATAGCACTATCATTATGTTCATTTGAAAGTAGTTCCAGTGTTTCACTGAGAACACTTTGGGCATTTGTTTCTCACCTCTCTACCAAACTTGTTTGCTAGTTGTCATCACTCTCGCGTGCCTGCTGTGTTCACTGAGCCCTCAAATAAAAACAACTGCAAATAAGATCTTTCTGTTCATACTGCTGTGCACGGGCAGAGAAAATGGCAGAGCTGAGCTCATCATGCCCCATGACTCTCAAGGCTAAGTAATTAGAAGATGCACAGAATTTCTCGCCTATGAACACACCAGATTTTTCACATCTTGTTCTGAAGCAACCAACACATGCATAGTTCTTTCTGTATGCAAACTTTCCAAAAAGAAAATGTTGGAAAACAGCTTTTATGCTGTTGCTGCCTTCATGGGTTCAGCTTTAACAGACAACACGGCGAATAAGCGTCTGCTGCTTTCAGGAGAGAAGCTCTACATTTCATATACAAAATAACTGTAATAACGGCAAAGAGATTCTTCTACATAAAGGTCAAATACTGTCTCAGGGTGGGAGGTTAATTTGTCATTTTTGTACCTGTTAGACAAGCATAATAAACAAGTGGAGACATTTTCTTGGTGTCATTCCAGCTGCAGTTGGATTTGCAAGGTGAGAAGCCTGAGGAATTGCTGGACAAGGTTCTGGTGTGAGCTGAGGAGGATTGATATGAAATAACAAGAGACTTTGTGACATTATCCAACAAGGGGATAGCAGGCCATCACATATCTTCTAAGATCAATATGTATGCAGTCTGCTGTCGTCTTTTCCCAAGAGACAAATGATGCAAGAGGGGAAATGGCTGGAAATGGAGAAGGGCTTGTAGGGAGAAGGTGAAACTAAAATACTATGAAGGGAAAGGCAATGGAAATAGAAGATGAAAAATGAAGGAAAGATTAGATGAGAGGAGTCATGGTTTACCGAAAGAAATCGTGCATGTGACTTCTCAAAAGTAGCATTTATTATGACCGTTAAAAAGGAGAAGAGAACGTCACTAGTTTACTTTGGTCATTTTTCTCAGCAAAAAAAGAAAAAAATCATTCTTGTTATGGTGGGATGTAAAATGAAGCTCCCTCGGCTCAGTATGCGGATGGTGGTCTTTCTGGATTGATTTAAATCACCACAATGAATCCCTTCATTTGTAGTTCATTAGCATTCATCAGTGGCATCAAATATTATACATAAGAAGAACCTGATAATCCATCAACAGCAGCTGAAGCAATTTATATGCAAACTTCAGTCTATGCAAAACCCTTAAAGTCAAGATGTGGGTGTGCAATATGTTACATTAAAGGTTTTTATTTTCATAGCGTACTATGGCTGCTTGAGTGACAGGACAGTAATTTAGTTCCATTTCTTTACTTATGTCACACTTAAGTATCTCCTTTAGTGCTTGTGTTTGTTTTCCACTCTCTCATAATCATTCTCTATCTCTCTGTCGTCTACTTTCTCTTTTTTTTTACCTGCCCTCTGTCTCAGTCTATTGATCCAGGCCAGCAGTTTACCTGGGAAAACTCCAACATGGAAGTCAACAAGCCAAAGAACCGCTATGCAAACGTCATCGCCTATGACCACTCCAGAGTGGTACTCACCTCTGTTGATGGTAAGAGCTCAGTAAACCACTTAACCCCTCAGATTTTTATCGACTGCAGCTGTTCTTGATCCAGGACCCTTGTTTGGGTCAGTGAGTGTTGATTAAAGCACTTTCACGGAGTGACAGACACAGACTGTCTTCGTACAGAAAGTCTCAAAGTCCTCTCCTATTAACATAATCTTAATTGGAGCCATATTGTGAGAGACTGTTTGTCTTTGTTACAGCTGTTCCAGGCAGTGACTACATTAATGCAAACTACATCGACGGCTACAGGAAGCAGAATGCCTACATTGCTACTCAGGGGCCTTTGCCAGAGACACTGAGTGACTTCTGGAGGATGGTATGGGAGCAGAGGTCCAGCACTATTGTCATGATGACAAGACTGGAAGAAAAGTCGCGAGTAAGTACAGACACAGTGGTCCTGATTATATAATACTCACTAATACTTAATTATTTAGCAGCTAGATCCTGCACATTGTTTTTATTATTAGGGAGGTTGTAGCTCAGGTGGTAAGAGCAGTTGTCTGCCAACCTGAAGGTTGGTGGTTCGATTCCAGGCTTCCCCTGACTACATGCTGAAGTGTCC
The DNA here is from genome assembly GCA_037177515.1 of Pseudomugil tenellus. Classification (NCBI taxonomy): domain Eukaryota; kingdom Metazoa; phylum Chordata; class Actinopteri; order Atheriniformes; family Pseudomugilidae; genus Pseudomugil; species Pseudomugil tenellus. Next base: position 19,496,881 of record JBAMHX010000009.1, on the reverse strand, counting down.
TTGGGTAAGACACTGAACCCTATGACCCAAAAAAATGTAAGTCGCTTTGGATAAAAGCGTCTGCTAAATAACTGTAATGTAATGTAATGTAATTATGCATTAATTCACTGGTATGTGTCCACTCAAAGAAGCAAAGCATTAATAATGTTTCGGATATCCTATCACACAAATGAATGATTGAAGCAATCAACCAGTAGCTGCTGCGATTAAAGTCAAGTGTGGTACCTGCAGGGAAATCACTTTTTGAAAAACTTGAAGCCATCGACAGTTCAATAACATACCCGAACAGCTGATGTTCAGAAACAGAGAGGTGGCCAGATATAGAATTCCCAGCATATATAAGTTTATTTTCATGTAGCTTTACACAGAGGGACTTTAGCACGCAGCAAAGCCTGCAGGCATATAGGATTTGTCAGCCAGATCAAAGTCCCAGAGACTTCAAAGGGTACTTTGCTTGTCTGTGGACAGTATCACTTCATGTTGCTTCTCTCCTCCTGAGTCTTTAGCTATCTCCAAAAACTTCAGCTGGAATTCTTCCGGAATTTGTTTGCGGAGTAACATGGAGCCGCAACTTTAAACTCCCGTTGTTTGTTTGCCACATTTTACAGAGATAGGGTTCCAGCTTTGCGTTAGGAAACAGTTGTATACTCACTGTGGAAAATAAGAACATTTTCAGTCAAATTACAGGCACGGTGCAATTATTTTTAGATTTCCACAATCATACTAACCTCACCATTATGAAACTGCTCAGACTTCGCCTCTTGATTGCTGCATATTTATTTTTGTATTGCTACACCAAGTTTTCACAGACAGTCTCATTTGTGTTGCACTCTGAATTTGGCCCTCTAAAGCCATGGCACTATAATGAATTCCCCAATTTTGAGCTAAAGATGGAGTGTCACCGAACAACATTTCCCTGCTCCTTAAATACATCCAGGCTAATAAAAGCAAAAACAATGAGCACATGGCAGCTCGAGACTCAAAGTTGGAATTGGTTTATTTAATTACCATCACAAAATCATGCTCATGAATTCCTTGGAGGGGGAAAAAAGCCAGCGTGAAGCCCTTCCAGTATGTGGTACTTTATTAGTGTGTGCATACGCCGTCCTAATGAAAGAGTCCCCAGACTAAGAAATGCATCTAACAGGAAATGGAAATGGAAAAGCTCATATCCAAAATCCTAGACATTGATCACTTTTTTGAGAAACACATAACCTGAGGCTCATTTTATCCATACTCTGGGTTTAACAAAGTAATTGTTTAGTCAAAGTGAAAATCTAAATTGCTTACCTTCCTTCAAAGCGTATCATCTGTTTTAATTTTGAGCTATCAGTACAATCAATCATTTTGGCAAATTACAAGCACTCTGCATATTCTTGGAGCAGAGCTCATTTATTTGCGCCTTGGAGAATATCTCCAGCACGGATGCTTTTGATAAGATGATTTTTATTACTCATTCACTTGATGGCGAGGACATGGGCGCACTCACAATGCCTTCCTATATGTTTAATAAGTCTGAGTGGGAATTTCAGAGCTATATGTGACAGTTAAACAGGCTCTCCTGCTTTGACTTTAGATGCATCTGCACATATGTACACTGGGAATAAAGAAACTGAAACAATACAATATTAGCGACTAAAAGAGAGATCCGAGTCAAACCCCACCCCATACATGTTGTATAGCAACAATATCAGAGACCTCACCAGACTGTTCATACTTTAACTAGAATACATAGAAACTGGATGGAAGACATACAGATAGTGACAAACTATGGGTAAAAAAAGTAGCACTCATGGTGCACTAATTTTTTAAACAGGGGGGGATAGATTACAAATACGACCTTTGGTATAATGGAGGATAAATTTAGAAAGGTGACAAATGCATTTCTATTGCAACCAGTAAAAGATTCCTTACAGTCTGCCAGCTGTGAATTAGACTAATGAACCATCTTTGCAAAGAAAACATGAAACCACAGAAAAAATTCAGACCTTAAACCACATTAAACAACCAGTTTTGCTGGTAGATAACAGAAAACAGATAATGTTACATCATGCTTACTTTAAGTTCCCTTTTAGTTTAATCAAATTCTCTTCTTAGAATTTGTGTTTAGTCACTTACAAGCATCAGAATCTGGCTTCACAATAAGAGGAAAATGAGCTGTTTTGTTCTTGTTCCTTAGTGGTATTTTAAAGTTGCTCATTTCCTGGAAAATGGTTATGCTGATGACTCATCCAGCACTCAGGGGTGTGTATTAATTTTGTTTCCAATTAAGCACTTTCTCAAACTTCCATGTCCCTCCCCCATGACCATTAATGAGAGAAACTAAAGGAAAACAGCATAAGAGCTGATCTGAAAGATCCTCAACACAAAAAGATGATGCATTAAAAGCAATGCTGATGGTCTGAAATGGTGAAGATTTCAATTCTCCCAACTGGCCCCAGTTAAAAGGTTGTGACCATTAGTCCAATTAGGCTAATGAGTCAAATGTAGAGATATGCATGTGTCTGGGTTTACTTGCATCACACTGACATTTTCTTTTGCTGAGTGAGGTGGATTTTCTCACAATGTACTGCTGAGACACAGACAGGCTTCAACCAAGTATAAATTTTGCTAAGTTAATCTGCAAAATACCAGTTAAGAGTCATACGTGTGGCTTGTGTAAAATAGGTCTGGTACTTCCTTCTGAGACTATGAAACCAGTCCTAGTGTCCATACACAAGAGAATTTTCCAGTTATTTACTGATGTCCTACTTTCTAACTGTGGTCTGTTGAAAATCATTTGGGACTTTCTGCTGCTTTAACTTTGTCATATGTGTAATTTAACTGAATTTACTGTATATTTTTTGCAGATTACTCGAATCATGTTTTGTCAAATAAGACTGCTCTTTTGTAGTTTTAACTAAAAAATAAAAATGCTTAATGAAAACGAAACTCTTTATTGCTGCTTTTTAGTCGCAATTTCTGATGCATTTAGCTGCCTTACAAGAGGAAAAAAATGAGGATGCAAATGAAAGCAGCTTTATTAAGGATTTACCTGTAGTAATATACTCATAAGTGCTGTTTTGACAAAAATGAAAAAAACGACAAGAAAATATTGAATAATGAAGCACATTTAGCACACCTAAACCCCATTATACTTTAGATACATGTGCACTGGCCAGAGTTATTTCAGCTTTAGTTACTCTATCGTGGTGTATTAGTTTGCTTTTGAGAGATTCATTTTCATGTCAGGTCAGAATTGGATGATGACATACGTTTTGTAAGTTTGTTTTTTGTCAGCGTGTAGACGATGATTTATTTCTCTCGTGTCATGTAAATGGGAACTGGGAAATTTGTAAGTCAAAAACCATATTAAAAATACAGAAAATTAATTAAAGCCAATAAAAAAATTATCTTTTTGCTTTCAAAGAGTTTCTGCTGATGCGTAATGGTGTCTGTGTCTTTCAACATTTGTGCAAATGGCCAATCACAGTAAACAAAGATTTTGGTTCCACGTAAACAAGCATAGGGAAAGAGCTGTCATGACCTTACTGTCACGTAGTCCACTTGTATTTAAATGCACATCTATTATTTGTCTGTTTGAGTGAGTTAGTCAAGCTCCCACTGCCAAGACTAATGTCTTACACCAAATAGTGTAGGAGCTGGAAAAACGTGATGACATCCAACAGGAGGAAAATTTCATCTGCCACTTGCACCTATCCCCACCTCAGAGTAAAACCCAAAAAGGTCAGGGCTTGAAATGAGACCAGAGGTATTACTCTGTTGTGTATATGTATTTCTATGTGTGTTTGTGTGTGTGTCTGTGTGTGTAGATAAGGGATCTGAGCCTGCTGCAAAGGCCAGGTAACAACATGTGAAAAGAAGAGTTCAAAACAGAGGCAGATGAAACCTGTGGCCTGTGTGTGTCTCAGCATCTATTTGTGTGTCAGGAAGAATATGCCACCTAACCTCAGCCGACACAGATATTCATTACTGCATTGACTGCTAATCCATATGTTTGTGCTGCAAGCATTTCCCCATCACTCACTTGAGTTTCTTCTGCAAGATCTGCCTCTGTCTCTGAATGGAAGCTGTCTCCAGGGGGAGTGAAATGTGTGTGTGTGGGTGGATTTTAGCGCATTTTGCTTGTCAGTCTGCAGTGGCTCTGAGACAACCAAAGTGCTTCAAAATGTCAGCGCAGCACTGCTTTATCAATAGGATTAGTTTACCTGTGGCACATCTGCTCCTCACGCGTACTGAATGTAGGGCAGTAGTTTTAGTCCAAGCAGTTGTGACATTTTTTCCTTTTCCTTTGGTGCATCTTTGAAAGGACTGATTTGTACCAATGTTTTCTTTTGTCAGTCATGTTACTTGTTAGACTGGCTTAACAGATTGAACTATGGTTGGGCTTCTTGTTAAAAATATTGGAGCAGCTAGATGGCAAGGGATTGGTTTCCAAACAAGAGTTTTTTTCTTGAAAGCATTAACAGGGAATCAGTTGAGCCCAGAAACCAGAGAAATGACCAATCAACCGGCTATGCTAAGTGTTTAGATAATGATGTGACTCACAGATTCTATGAACTTTGACACCTTGTGGACAGCTATTACATTTTGTTTTACAAAGACTGAATGAGCCTTAATTGTGCAGATGCATGGACTGTTTTTAACTCCTTATTGCTGCCTTTTGAAAATCAGATCCAATCCCTGGAGGCACTCATTAGTGCAGTCTATCAATATTAGGAGAAAAATATCATTTATGTCCAAGTGCTCTTTGGAATTTTGTTCCAGCATAATGCCACATGCACTGTGCTAAACCACAAGGACGTAAAAAAAACTGGTAATGGCCTCTAGTCTAGTTTTTAGAAACAGTAAAGTGCATTTTAAGTTAACCCACCTTTGAATTTGTTCTGTGCACATATGGAGCCAGGTGGCTTAACCTGCTGACCCTTCACTCCAGGCCAGAGTAAGAATTTAAACACATTTCTCTCCACAGTTCAGGGGCCAGTAACCAGCAATGTGCCAAAAGCACACATGACAAAGGGCTGCAAACCACCCGACAATTAACTAATTGAAAATGATCACAGGCTGGTAACAAACAAAGTGCTCATTTGAAGGCAGTCACGCATGACCACATGTGCAAAGGCCCGACTCACTTGTGCATGTTTTTCAGTGAAACAGGAGTTGACTTTTAGTCTTCAGCTCTTAATTAGACAGTGGACAAAGCCTTTGAGCTGACCTCTTTAATGTTCCCTCCTTGTTAATCAGTGTGATTCTACAACCCTCTCACCAGCCTCACATTGGATGTTCGCAGCAGTTCCGTCCTGACAGTGTGCCCTCTGTCTCTCTTGCTCTGCCAGGTGAAGTGTGACCAGTACTGGCCGTCACGAGGAACAGAGACCTACGGGATGATCCAGGTCACCATGTTGGACACTGTGGAGCTGGCTACTTACAGTGTTCGTACGTTTGCCCTCTACAAGGTAGCATTCTGCCTTTTTTCTCTGATTTTATAGAATTTTTTTCCCAATATTTCTTGTTGTTTTCAAGGCAGTAAAAGATTTAAAATATACACTCTGATTCAAATACTTGACTGATTTGGTAGTTTGTCCCTTCCTCTGTCTCTGTTATCCACCATCCATTGTCGGTACCGCTTATTCCAGTAAAGGGTAGCTAGAGCCTGTTTTTTCTCTATTACTCATTATTTCTAAAAATATTATATTTTTAATTAAACACAAATCTCTAGCTGGAGGGGTTTCTTGGTTTTATTCAGGAATGATGGTAAGAAAGACATGCGAGAGTGATCATGGATGCTTCTTTCAGAATGATTACAGCTCTAAAAGATGGAGTCTATTATCTTTTGCTATTAATGTTAGGATTTAACTGGATACCTCTGCTTAAATTATCTACATTTGTGGCATTAATTTGTTGCACTTTTATACATATTTGTATGCTATTTCACAGCAAGTCACCCCAGCCACTTTAGAAGAAAAAAATACTAGATTAGCGAAATCTCAGCTCAAAAGCATGCAGCTTTAGATGTATGGGGAGGGAAGACATCACAAACTTCCAGAGAGACACACAAAGTTAATGACATGTAGTAATAGAATACAGTCTCATGGAGTGTGAGAAAGTACAGAAAAGTCTGGCTCCACTGATTCCAACTACACACACACATCTCTTTTTCATAAAGCAGTATGACCTTTTCTTGTTAAAACATAATTTGTCGAGCATGAAAAGTTTCTGTTTGAAAAGCAGCCAGTTCCCATTCAGCATACAAGGATATCCCACTAAGCCCAGTCTGACACTTTTCCACTTATCTGACTCGCATGACTTTACTGCAGAACGGCTCCAGTGAGAAAAGGGAGGTGAGACAGTTCCAGTTCATGGCCTGGCCTGACCACGGGGTGCCTGAGTACCCCACACCCATCCTGGCCTTCCTACGGCGAGTAAAGGCCTGCAATCCTCCCGATGCAGGGCCCATGGTGGTCCACTGCAGGTGGGTGCATAAAGGAATAAGTTGAGAATACTCACAAATCCAGATGATTCCATTTTCATTTGGTCTGCTTTGTGTTTTTCACCCTTAATTCGCTTTATCATGAAGTTTATGGAGCCAAATTTTGCACTGAAGTTTAATTTACGAAATTCATGGAAGTCATATTATATCTATTATATGAAGATTTATTGCAACCACACTATAAAGATGCAAATGATACAATTCTGTTGTTGTTCTGTGCAGTGTTATTCTTTTCCTATTGAGTTACTTCTTGGCCAGCACAGATCACTGCATGTTGTTTTTAGGCAACATCTTCCTCAAAAGATTCTGCTTGAGATAAATACAGCACAGAAGATCTTTGCACATCCTAAGAAGCACTATTCCAAACACAGCATACCTAAGTTAAAGAGAGAGAATGTTTTTTACTTCCAATCTTTATTTTATTTTGTTTTTGTGCTAATGTAACATGCCTCAGCTGTCTTTTGAGACCAGGATTATACATACAGCCCTTGTTGTGAGAAATTTATACTTCATGAATTTCAGGTGTCTTTTCAGACAGGAGGGAGAACAAATAGGCCCCCTGAAGGCTGGGGAATTTATTTAAGTAGATTGAACACTCATAAATGCTTCATTAGCATAAACTAGGATATACATAAAGCTTGCAACTGCAGCAGATTTTGTGTGCAGGTGAAGATATGAATGTGCTTAATTGGGCTCTATAATGTAAAGCAGACTGTTCTTCTGCTGTCTGTCACTTCTTCAAGCACCGTACTCATTATAGTTTATGAATTCCTCCTCACCAACTCGGACAGATCAGAAAACATAACTGTAACTGTCAGTCTGTAACTAACCTTAGCATACAGCTTGTGCGGTTAGTACACGACATTTTCTTCCTTTTTTCAGTTTAATCTGATCTTGACATAAAACAGATGACATGACTTTAAGATCTAATGTTACATTTCATGTTACATTAAATGTAGCATCAGGTTTTGGGTGAAAATGATGAAACAAAGTGTTACAAACAGCAACCACTCAGTTCACCTTTAATTTTACATTAGAAGCTGTGAAGCCCAGAAAATGAGTTGAGAAATGTACACTGTGCATTCTAATGCATGTCTGATATTGATTTCTACACCTTTTTGACCACATTGTAACGATTCTCTAAACAAACAGTGAAGCGCAGTTGTTAACTCTCTCTGTCTCTCTCTGTCAGCGCGGGCGTCGGCAGGACTGGCTGCTTCATTGTGATCGATGCCATGCTGGAGCGCATGAAGCACGAGAAGACCGTGGACATCTACGGCCACGTGACGTGCATGCGCGCTCAGAGGAACTACATGGTCCAGACCGAAGACCAGTACATCTTCATCCATGAAGCCCTACTGGAGGCCGCCACCTGTGGTAACACGGAGGTGCCAGCACGCAATCTGTACGCCCACATCCAGAAACTCACTCAGCCCCCGCCTGGCGAGACAGTCACATCTATGGAGCTGGAGTTCAAGGTGACTGAAGCAGTTCTCTGAAATGCTGAATGTTTTCTGGGTTTTTTTACTTGTGTATTCAGGTGAAAACGTTTTATTACATCCAAAAATAGAAGTTTTGTAGACCTTAGAGTTGCAGACTGACACATGTCAGAAATAATTAATCCACCAAATCAGATGATGCACAATGATGAGTTTATCTCAGTGACATTGGTGCTGAGGCATCACCGCTCAGCACGCAGCAGCATCAGCACATACAGACAGACAGACACATGTTTCAGGGACAAATGGACCCGAACAAACACGCGTAAGCACACCTACACACTGGCAATTGCAAAATGACTGACATACACGCAGCTAGTGTTCAAGGTCGCCGTAACACGGACCCTTTCTGTCAATAGCCATCGACTGTGATGTTATTACACACTTTCCTCCCAGCGCAGCTCTGCCATTAGCCCTCTTATGACCATGATCCATTCTGTTTGAAGTGATAATAGCATCTACACTGCTGCCAACAGAGAATGAAAGAGTGAAAGAATGATTGTGGCGTACATGCGGCCACAATCTCCATCTCCACACAGTCTGGCCAAAAGACAGACACACACACACACAAATTCTCCTGCAGTACCATGACTGTCTGTACACACTCCTGTGCTGTCCATCTGTGATCTGTCCACTGCCAGCACCAGGCTGGTGACAGACCTCCAGTCCTTCGAGCAAGCTCCAGGACTTATTGTGGAAAAAGTCGACTGCAAGCCTTTTCGGGTTTAGAACTTCATATTTGCCACGAGAAGACAACACATCACTAACAACAAGACTTGTCAGAGAAGTGTTCCAAGCTTTTTTGTTTGCTTACTTCAGGCCACTCATGTTTTTACTTCTGTCTCTTTTCCTGTTTGGCTTCTTTCCACATTTTAATCAACAGAGACTGGCCAACTCCAAAGCCCACACATCACGCTTCATCAGCGCCAACTTGCCCTGCAACAAGTTCAAGAACCGGCTGGTCAACATCATGCCTTTTGAGTCCACCCGTGTCTGCCTGCAGCCCATCCGGGGCGTCGAGGGCTCTGACTACATCAACGCCAGCTGCATTGATGGATACAGGTCAGCAAAGGACTCCATTTTTCAGATTTTAAAAGTCTGTGAGGATAAATAGCTGAGAGTGGTTTTTGTCTGTGCTGTTCTTTTAAACTGCAGAGACTAAAAACTAACAATGCATGAAGCAGGTAAACATTTTAACAAATAAATGAGCTGAAACATTATTTTTGTGAATGTACACAGACAAAAACGTGGTTGACGAGTGGGGGCCATATATTAAAATACAATAACACATTCTGCACTTTTTAAATCCCAGTAAAACCTTCAGTTCACCATTTTGTAATGGCGTGAGCTCACTAATGTTCTAGATAAATTATTAAACACAGTGAGTTTGATTACATGTATATCAACCTGGTAGCTAAATCAACTACCTCCAAACCTGCAAGGCTTTGCACAAAAAGCTTTCATTACAGTGTTCAGGTCATCAGTTGTGGATGTAAGCATCCTTCCCTCAAATATAAGATTATTCATTTTAATACATCAGTCATGGATGAATTAAAATCCAATGACCTTTGGCACTGTTCCAGTACAAGCAAAATCCCATCACTGTCCTGCTTCTTTCCCTTCTGCACTGAATGTTAACAGGTCTGCAGTTGTTCTCTGGCATCAAAGATAGTCAAAGGTGTGAAAAATGCAATAGGTATTCACAGCAGACTGGATAAAACTGTATGGGAGGGGGTTGAAGATGAGGCCACAGTGGCCAGTATCCAGTTGCAAGAATTACTTCCAGCTCTGTCAATGTGGCTTTCGTTCACTGAGCCACTACTGCCTTCATATGGAAGCTGCTGCATGTCCCCGTGTGCTCCGAGTCCAAATTGCTTCCTAGAGGGAGGAAGATGAAAAGGCAGCTCTCTGTTTTATATCTCTATAAGTGTGGGGAGTGACAGAGCGGACTCTTCTGCGGTTTAAGTGAAGGGATGGATTTAGTGAGCGTGAAATGCCATTTAGTCCATATGGGGTTCTGCTTGGGATTGGGCCATGGCAGAGACAACACCTCCCATCCCCACCTCTACCCCCCTCCCCCTTTCTCTTCTGCTGTTGTTAATGAGAAGGTGCTCCAGAGAGGCTCAGCCTACATTGTTGCAGTGTAAATAGCATAATTGCAGCAAGCGAGTATAGTAATGAAGAGCGTTTCCTAACTCCCTAACCCTCTCCTACCTTTTTTTCTTCCCTCCTACACATTCGGCTTCTCACTTCTTCATATTTGCTCCTTCTTGTTTGTCTTCTCTCTCTCTTTACTCCTCTTCAGTCTGTCTCCTTAGCACCTCTTTCCAGTCTCTTTCTGCTCTCACATCCTAATCTTGTTCACTATCATGATTTTCTATGCAGACATCACAGCAGAGACAGGCATCTGGGTGGGGACCTGTTGTGTGCACCAGCGGCACTATGTAATTAAGCTGCTTTTAAAATGCAAGCGTAAATAAAAACTAAACGGGGGCCTCCAGTGCCCTTCACCCCAGCGTCTTCAAGAAAAGCCAATAATATTCTAAGCTAATGAGGGGGGAAACCATTGATTCCAGCTATGCTATCAGGGGCACGAGCCCTGGATATGCTCTGATGTGGGCTGGAGTTTTAACATTGTAATGAGGTTGAAATGAAACACAATGTCCTCCAGCACTGCAGTCATGTAAGATGAAGCAGAGAGAGTGCTCTGTGCTGTGTGGCAGCACGCTCATCAGCACATACAGAGAACACAGTACTGCGTGATATGGTTGTTTGTTTCTTTTATTTTGGCGAGGGCACATTTTATAAGGTTAAAGGAGTCCACCCGTTTCAACTCTGAGATTACGATTCATCCCTTGCGTTGCTTTCCTTGCTGTCGCTTTCCTCCTGTTCTGCTGTTAACTTCCCTTCTCCAGCACTTCCCTCCTGTCCTCCTCAGCAGCGAGTCCTGTGTTGCACTCTGATGGCCAACTGCAAAGAGTGATGCTCGCTCTCTTCTTCTCCTTTTCACATCCTCTCTTTGCTTTGTAGATCTCTGCTCTGTAGCTGGCTTGTGTGTGTTTTTTCTTTTTTTCCCAATCTCATCCTCTAAATTTGATTCCTCTCTTTCGCTTTCCTCTCCTCACTTGTCCTCCTCTTCTCCACCAATCTGTTGTTTCTGTATTTGTACAAGTGAAGCCCTCAGCATATTCTAATCTCTCAGTTCCACATTAGTGCCTCGCCTGCAGCATCTTCATCAGTTGTTCAGCCATGGCTCAGTGTGTGACTGAGTGTGCGCGTGTGAGTAGCAGCATGTCTGAGTGTTAATGCAAAACCCCTGCACTGATAAATGCCTACACCTGGATGCAAGTTAACATGTGCTGCAAACATGTGAGAGGGTGTCTGCACTCAAATTATGCATGCATCTATGTATTGCATTACTCTGCTCTCTATTTGCTGAATGGCACGCTGCTACCACCTGCTGTTTGATAGAAGAACTGCTCAGCTGGACCAAAGTCACGTAGGATACCAGCACTGCTCTGGCACATCAGTGGATGAGCTCATCTTTAGTTTTGTGAGCAAATCAATCTCTCTCTCTCTCTCTCTCTCTCTCTCTCTCTCTCTCTCTCTCTCTCTCTCTCTCTCTCTCTCTCTCTCTCTC
>JBAMHX010000009.1:19468846-19485032 GCA_037177515.1 Pseudomugil tenellus | reverse complement strand
TCTCTCTCTCTCTCTCTCTCTCTCTCTCTCTCTCTCTCTCTCTCTCTCTCTCTCTCTCTCTCTCTCTCTCTCTCTGTTTCTGCATTGTGTTACAGGTCAGAAAGAGGATCTAGATAGAGAGGATCTATATGGGCTTGAATTGCCTGAGGATTGATATAGTGTCAATAAATTATTTACTTTGGACATTAAATCCACAGAAAATGTTTTCAGGATACAGAGTACTAAGACAGAACATGCTTTTAGTCATGACTGTTTTTATGGTCTTCCTTCCCTTTTTACTAGGGCAGATTTCTCTTTGTCTGTTTATGTATGGTGATGTGCAAAGGTCTTGAGCCGCCTGACATTTCCTCATACGTTTCCTCAAACATAATTCCAGACTAACTGTAAAGGTGAGAATGATGCAGCCAACCCATCATAAAGCCCATTATTTTTTATTTGGGAAAATGATAAAAAATTTTAGGTATATGAGTCGATATCTTAATGATCAGATGTATCCTTACATCTATTCATTCAATTAAAACGCAAGAGTTTTGTTCAAAACATAAAAAATAAAGTATATACATGTTCTCAGACATCTCACCAAAGGTGCCTGCAGTTACCAGGAAATCCCATAAAAACAAGTTCAAGGTGCAACAGTACCGAGGATAACAGCATCATCAACTTTATGAACTTACAGTACAATGTTATTGTGAATCTGGAGCAACATCCTGACTTTTTCATCACTGCTGAGTCTGATCACATATAATCTGATGAGGTCATCCATGACAGGTATAATAATTATGTGATATGATCAAATCGATTCAACGTTGTAAAGCAGCATAGTTACTTTCCAAAATAACTCAAGAAAAGTTAAATAAAATAAAAAGTTATTTCTAATACATTTTCACTCAAGTCACAAATACAATCTTTTTACTTGTAATGTTAAGACTTTGGTCCTGAAAATTTCCAAGATGTTTTCTCTAGGAATGCTATTTCCTCTCCCCCAGCTCTGTTATTTTTGCCTAAAGACTGATGGTCTTAGTGTGAACTCTTTGCAAAAAGCTACACACTATTAATTTATTGGACATATTTTCTGTAAACCTTAAATTAAATGATCTCGACCTGCTCTGTTTCTATTTGTGCCTTTAGACAGCAGAAAGCTTACCTGGCCACACAAGGACCCCTGGCTGAGACCACTGAGGATTTCTGGAGGATGCTGTGGGAGCACAACTCTACTATCGTTGTCATGCTGACCAAGCTACGAGAGATGGGCCGGGTAATAACACAAACACAGACTGAACACAATAGATAGGGCACCATTTAAGGTCACTGGACCATTTCAGGGGATGATAATAATCTTTATATGCTGGCTCGGTTCAGCTAAGCTGCTGCGCCACACTGCTGAAATATTATTCATTCCAAACCTGAACAATAAACACAGCTGAAGGTTTAGTTCCTTATCACAGTATCTGGAATATACCTGCGATCAAACTAGGAGGTTATTTTGTCACGTTTGACACTAAATGGTTTCAGTATTTTTTCTGTTTGTTGCTGGGTTTTTGCTCCTTCTTTCATTTATTATGATAGTTTCAACTTGTAAAGGTGTTTGAGCATTTATGCTAAATTAGAGAAAAAAAAGTTTCAGATTTATTGTCTTTCTTGTTGAGGATGTGCATGATAGCAAAGAGATGATAGCATTAAAATATGAATTTAGGGGGAAACTTGGAGTGACCCAATCAATTGTCCTCTAGTTTGTTTTTTGTTTTTTTTCAACTTGTTTTTTGCCATGCCAAATCCATCTAGATTTGTTCTCCTTGAAAGACTTAGGAAAGTTATTTTGATACTAAAATAACCAAGTGTTGACTCCAGCTTCATCCTTTAGGGGACAAACACAAGAGTGATATTGATCACTTCATCTTGCTTTCACAAAGGGATGAATAAACACGTCTCTTAAAACTTCACATTGCTCCATTTTTAGATAAAAGAAAAGAACCCCTTCATGCACATCGCTGCAATAATCAAGAGCACAAACAAACTATGTAAATATTTAGTCATTTTAAGATAAATCAGACAGTTTTTTCGAACCACAGATTAGTCTGTCGGGAGTCTCTTTTTGTAAGCACAGACATTCTCATGCCTCAAAATGATTAATAACGTTACAGCAACCCGTGCTTAAAAAAATAAATCCTCCATTTGTATGCCAGGTAGTCATTATGTTAAAGTCTATTTTTCCCTTTAAATGTATTTTTTTAAAAAGAAGATGCTTCTGAAAATGCCTGCCTCTGTTTTCTCTTGCAGGAGAAATGCCATCAGTACTGGCCAGCAGAGCGTTCAGCCAGGTACCAGTACTTTGTGGTGGATCCAATGGCTGAGTACAACATGCCTCAGTACATCCTCAGAGAGTTCAAAGTCACAGATGCCAGGGTATGTTGGTTCACTCTGTGTGTGAAAAGCAGATCTTCTCCTTCTTGTGTGCTTTCCAAGAAGTGCACGCTTGGCCTGGTGAAAGGGCACGGTTGAAGTTAACACCTACACAACCAATCGTCACCCTTTCAAGCAGTTAGCACCTATTTCACAGCTCTTTTCTATTATATTTATGGTTGGGGTTGTGTATTTGCACAAGAAGGCTTTAGTGAGTCATCCAATACAGTACCACTGGGGAATAAATAAATATGCACCCATACATATTGTGATTATTAAATTAGTTTCATCAACAAACAGGAAAAATAAAATAATGCAACTTTAGAGAATATTGATGTTGTGGAGATATTGATATGTATATCATAAATGTTTTTGAAGAATATGAAAATAAATTCATGAAATAAAATGTAATATGATGAAGAAATGGAAATAATCAGAGATAACATGGTGAATATAAAAAGCATGTGGCATTTTTAAAAACAATGTATGTATGAAAGGGTTAATTTTAGGTTTCCATGCACATAGTCACGCTAAGTGCTGCAAATTACACCAGCTGTGATTTCAAGGTGGAGGTGATCAGAACATGTCCCGTGTTATTTTCCCTGACAGGCTGACACCTAGTTGAATGTGCCATCAAACATGTTTACCTAGATTTAGAAACAGCATGCTCTTTCTATGGATTGTGTGCACTTGTGTGTGCAGATGTGTGTTAGGAGATTGCTGTGGAAATACATGAAAAGCATAGCCTTCAGCCCCTGAGGGCCAGTACTGGAACTCCCTGTGATGCAGTAGTTTCAATGAGCTAAAAATACACTTCACTGTCATCTGAAGGCTCACGCCACAGCAACACTCGAATCCCACATCCACTCTTTCTTTTACAGCTGTGTGTGTCTGTGTTCTCTGCAATATTGCTTGTCTGAATATACGTTTGTCTGTATATTTTTACTTTCCTGAACTTGGTTTCAGTGCTGTGAACACACACACACACAGGGCAGTATAAACTCTCACTGGACTACTTTGAATGAATAAATGTTAAACAAATATTTTCCAGAGAGATACTTCTAGAAATACACTCAATGTATGCACACAAATTGCATTTGTGTATCCTGACTCCAGAGTACTGTAAAGTGTGTGCTTCCTTGTTCACTATTTTATAAGTCGCAGTTGCTGGTTTTGTCTCTCATCCTGGTTGTCGGCTTTAATCACTTTGCGCCTCATCTGGAAATTAGAAGAAAGCACAACCTACAGGGTTTACTGCACTCACAGGCCTCGTCCTGAAAGCCTCCATCGTGGGTTTTATTGAGTATGAATGCAGAGGATAAATCTAAACTGGAGTGTTTTATACTCGGCCACTTTGTAAATGTATATGTAAAATATGTGTAATATATGTAAAAATATATATATATCTGTTTCTCATCAGGATGGACAATCCAGAACGATCCGCCAGTTCCAGTTTACTGACTGGCCCGAGCAAGGAGTGCCAAAAACTGGTG
The DNA here is from genome assembly GCA_037177515.1 of Pseudomugil tenellus. Taxonomy (NCBI): domain Eukaryota; kingdom Metazoa; phylum Chordata; class Actinopteri; order Atheriniformes; family Pseudomugilidae; genus Pseudomugil; species Pseudomugil tenellus. Next base: position 19,481,139 of record JBAMHX010000009.1, on the reverse strand, counting down.
AAGGTTTCATTGACTTTATTGGACAAGTGCACAAAACTAAAGAGCAGTTTGGACAGGATGGACCAATCACTGTTCACTGCAGGTAAGAGAGAATACCTGCATTGATTTCATATATATATATGTGTGTGTATATGTATATGTATGTGTGAAAAGGGTCACAGTCTTTATGATCATGAAACTTCCTTTAAGTTAAATTCTGACAGACAGTTTACTTGAAATTTTGTATTTAATATTATTAATAAATATAAATAAAGAAATAAAGCTTTCATTGATTATTATTGCATTTGCATTAACAAAAATGACTAAAAAAGGTTAAAATTAATTTATCTTACTTATTTAGAAAAAACATGCATCGGAAGCATCGGAAATCTCTGTAACAGAAATATACACATACTGTATTTTCAGTGTAAACGCTTGGAAAAGGGATGATTTTAGAAATGCAATTACCAGGATGCAAATAAGAAGCTGTGTAGGAATTAACCTCTACACTGAGCTCGATAAAGATTTAGAGTAAAGATGTTCTTTTGTTTAAAATGGAGACATGAACAAAAAGCATTACAGCTACATTCAGAATAACCCCAGATGAAGGTAGGAGATAGAAACAAGATGGTGGAGATGGTCGATACAGCCTGGAGAAGCCGCAGAGATAAAACAGGAAGCTTAAAAGTGCCAGATTTACAATGAAACTTACCATACAAAGACAATGTTGTATCAGAGGCAAAGAGAGCACATGTTTACCTTTTTAAAAAGCAGAGACAGAGACTGTGACCAAACTCTCCTTTTTAAATAAACTCGCACTTAGGTCATTATGAGCTTCTAAATAAAACTTAACTGTTGATTATCAGAAAACGGCCCCGGTTGATCTCTTGTACTTATCATTATGTATGATATCTTCTTCGACTAGGAAATGCTCACACATTCTTCATTTGTATTAATGTGCTCATGTGTACCAAATTAAAATTTAGTTAAGCTGGAGCATCTCTCCAGAAGAATTCACTAAATAAAAATTTCATGAAACAGCCAAAGGGAACTTTCCATGCAGGGTCACTACAAATCATTACTCATCAGTGAGATTTAATCTTTCAAAAAATGCAATAATAAGTACATATATGTGTGTTTTACAGTGCCGGGGTAGGTAGGACTGGCGTGTTCATCACCCTCAGCATCGTGCTGGAGAGGATGAGGTATGAAGGTGTGGTCGACCTGTTCCAGACAGTAAAGACGCTCCGCACCCAGAGGCCCGCCATGGTGCAGACTGAGGTATGGACATCCTAACGATGAGGATGCTGTTCAGATCTACGCTCACACAGACGGGATACTTGGTTGAAAGACGATGTTTTATATGATGCACTTTAAGCTTGACATTACTAAACATGTCCTCATTGAAGAGGACTCAACAAAACAAAGACAAATCCCTGGAATAGAGGTTCTAGAGGGACCCCACAGGAAAGTCTCTGGTGCCACTACTGCTTTTCAGAGTTTTAACAAATATAGTTACAGCATGAATCTAAATGACATTTTTAAAAAAAAATGTTAAAATCAAAAGAAACAAAGTTTTGGTAAATTTCGGAGCTGTCATAACTTTCGGTAATGCTTAAAAATGCTCTAGCAGCTTGTAAGCTATGAAGAGCAGCCTCTTGGATAAATGTTTCCAGTAATTTCATGCTTCTACATTTCTGAACAAATCAGCTTGTAACAATAAGTGTTAGATTAGGTGAAGAGGAATTAGAAGGGATGAAGACTCGCTCACTGCCTCCTTCTTCTCTCCTTAGGACCAGTACCAGCTGTGCTACAGGGCAGCACTGGAGTACTTGGGGAGCTTTGACCACTATGCAACGTAACCACTCCCAGCAAGCAGGATCCCCGGTCAGGCCAAGTGTCCCATATCAGCCACCATCAACTTACTTGACCCCCTAAAATCCAACCCCTCACAGCTACCGGAGGGGGGGAAGAAAGGGACATGCTTGCAGACCCATTAAGGGTTTTAACGAATCACAGCGATATACGCCAAGTTAACCAACAACATGAGATTTTGCTTTAAATATAATACCTGAAACATTACAGTGACTATGATAAACATGACAACTCTTGTACAGATCTGACAGCACAGACCGGCAGCTTGCCTCTCTGCTCTGTTGAAGCCAAACCTCCCTGATTGTCAAAGGCTACTGGTAGCACCAAGAGAGCATCCTCTCTGTTTTCTTTTTGTTGTTGTTAATTGTATTGTCTATACTATGATTCATTATATGTCAAATATTATTGTTTAGTATACCTTTTAAGTTGCTTTTAATAACCATTTTAATATCAGACATTTCTTCTGTCTTAAAATGCCCATCTCTGGGCATCCATTATTTTCAGAATCATATTTAGGGTACTTTAGCACACGGGACATGTGTTTTGACATGTTCCTAGATACTAATACAAGAGGACCACTGTTCTCTGAGCTGCTGTCAGATTTCTGTTGTCACATGGTGTTTTGCTTTTGTTTTTTCCTTATTCATTTTATGTGTCATAAAAGTTATTTCTGTTGACATTCAGTTCAGTAAGTCGAATTGCCTTTTCACTTTCCGTTACCCGGTTTTCAAAGCAAATTTCAGAGCACAGACATGCTGAACTCTGTTACTGTGGTAGCTAAAAACACAAATAAATAACTTAAAAAGTATCTATACTAAATCAGAGGTGCACAGGAATGGGAAGCACATTATTTCTATGTTTTATGTTTTGTAAAATTGCTTTGGTTTGGTTTTGCTTTTCATCAGAAGCCTGTGGCATTGAGGCCTTCATACTCCAAAGCGGAGAATTTACCTAAATAAAATAGACTTTTCTACCCAAAGGGTAGACAACAGACAAAAAAATACTCCCAATCTCCGAATAAAGATGCTCTTCAAGTCCCTCCCATCTCCTCTGTTGTCATTAGCCCGGTCAGTTTGACGGAGCGGAACCATGCGGACCAGAAAGGTGCGAAAGTGTTTAACATGGGCTGATGAGAAGAGCCATCGACATCGGTACCTGTACAGAATCAACCATTCCCACCAGAGGGACGGAGACTCAGCCCTTTGGACTGAACCCTGATATTATTTTATACAGAAATAGAACTATAAATATATATATATATAATTATGATTGATTATATATATGTACGATTACACATAGATATATACACAGCTTCAAAAATATATTGTTAAAAAGGATTAATACTGCTGATCTATCTAGCGACAATGCAGAGAGCCTGCTGTCCTAGAATGTGTATTAATGGAAACACCATTGTATCTACTGTACTATCATAGTAACTTCAACAGCTGGTTGTCCATCTGAATGAGGAAAAACAGCACAACCCCTCGCCCTCCCTCACCACACCCCTCCTTTCACTGCAGTGGACAACTCGTCATTCGTCAAGCACACACCTTCTCCCACACAAACTGCAGGAGGGAGTGTCTGATCTAAGAGGCCTAAGCGTTTTGACAGTGGGAGGAACGGAAGGAGGGAAGGGGGACTTGAAAACGCTGGCAAAAAAACATAAAAAGAGAAAAAAAAAACAAAAATGTTCATTTTTACCTTGTGAATGCTTAGTGCTGTAGGGGTTCAATCTGTTGTACACAGTCTGTTTTCTATCTGTTGATAAAGAACTGGAATTTAAAAAGAACCTGTTGATGATAAAACAACATTGATGTTAATAAAGTGAAATAATTGGGTTTTTGTACAAAGACTGGCTTGTGGTGCTTAGTTTCTTAAAGCTGTTTTCTCTCCACAAAAGCATGACATCCTACAGGTTTGAGGTTTTTTTATGCTTTTCACATATAGGAGTCCAGAAATGTGTTTCTGCTTTATCTCCTGCTGAGAATGTTGCTGCATATTCTTCTCAAAACTCATGTTCTTTGCAGCTTCTTGGAGCTGACTTAATTGATTTATTGTGTATTTTAGCATGGAGGTAGCAAGAGATCCCACCTCATCAGCATATTCAACACCAAATAACCCACCCGTAGAAAAACAAGGTTAATTTAAAAAGAAAAATCTTAACTCAAATCTTCTCGGTGACATTTTCCCCTCGAGTTCAACGTCTCATGGTGAAGACAGTGACACAGTTGTGTCAGCTCTCTTGGTGATGATGGGTTAGTCATTTCTTAAATAATATGTCTGGTCATTTCACATCAGAGACAGTTTAATTTGTGTTTTTGTCTTTGCTCCAGTCGCTTTAGAAAAGGGTGAGCCTTTCCTGGAGCAGTGATGTCAACGTTATCTTTGTAGCAGTAAGAAATGAAGAGTTTCAGAACTGAAATGTTTGCATTGTTTGCATGTGTTACCATGGTGACATGTAATCCTCTGCTGCGGCTTCTGTTGTTCAGTCTGAAACCCGTAGATGCCGTTAGATGTAAATCTAAGTGTTAAATGTGTTAACTGTTCACAATCACAAGCAAGTTAAGTCCTAAGGTTTCTGAGGTTTCTCATTGGTCATGGTAATTACGTTCTTATCACTAATTATTCAACAAAAGTTAGATGTGTTTGTTCCCTACAATGCAAACCACTGCGTTTTACAGATATTACAGCATTTGTTGCACTTTTGCATTAACCCTGAAGTGCCTAATATTACTTATAACTGATGACTAATGGCTGTCACCAGTATCCCCTGGCTGCTTTAAAGTGGCCATTGCTCTGTTTAATTTGATAATGTCACATATTTTCACGGGTTACAAACTGTAGGCGTTTTTCTTGCAGCTGTCCTTTTTTTTATTCTTTTTCCTGAAGAATATGGCAAAAATGCTGTATCCATGACCAATACACTGTCTAATGTTAACAATCTGAAAAGCAAGTCATCTGAGTGTCAGTGATTTTGACAGAAAGGTTTGGATGCACAAGTGTCTGAAAGCTCAATTCACTGCTCACCTTGGAGGAATCTTAAACAATGAGTCACTGCATTTTTCCCACCGTTTTCTTCCAATCATCTGTGTTGCCTCTGAGACAACACTGTCACTAAAACCACCAGTACCTCTTCTGATTAAGCCTATTTTCTGAGCCTTTAATGTTATAACCTTACTGCAGAATTAACTAATTCGATGTAATGCATCTTTTTACTTACAATACTTTTCATATTCCCACATAACTCGTCTTAAATCAGTTGGAATCACTGAACTGACCTTTTTACTGTCTAGAAATATGTGTGTGCGAGTCTAAATGCTCATAATTAGTAACAGTACCTATTAATGTCACATAGCTATAGGATGAGGGTGACGCTTTAGCTTTGTTATCTTTATAAGTTTTGTACCTTTATTGATAATGTATCAAACTGATGGAAAATTTTTGTTGAAAATAGGATTTCATGTAAATGATAGATTTGTTGCCCTCGGCATGCAGTGGCAGTCACATGCTGAGGATGATGAATTATCTGAAAACAGAGGATGACAAAAAAGCATATAAAGCTGGATTTAAAGAACAGCTTTGTTGCTGTTTACCCTTAAAAGCTGATATATCCAGTTTGGAGTATGTGGGTGTTGAGCAGCATCATATTTCCTCTGATTTGATTGTGCTCTAGGCTCTTAACTGCACTGCAGAAATCTGCACCCGTAATGATGTCACTGCTCTTTTGTGTTGACACACTGCTGTTATCTCTGCTGTGCAGAGTGGAGCTTAGTTTTAGCACTAATAAAATAGTATGCCTACATGAAGCTCAGGCGCAGCGGAATAAACTCTTTGGAATCCAAAGAATCCAAGTTTTTGGTGAAACTGCATTGTGTTCATGGAATTTTGGTTTTTGGCATTTTACAAATTATTATTTGTTTGTTTCCATACAAACAACTGACTTCTTTACCATGACAACTGACAACATTTCCACACACATTGGTTATTCCAGCATTTATTCCAGCAGTGTTGACTCAATCTAACCACCTGGTTTTCCTGTACACTTGTATGCACATTACTTGGAAACAGACTTAAACAGTGGTGCAGTTCGGCTTCCTTTGATCATCGTCCGGCTGCAGTAGATACCATGAGTAATCTGAATGGGTAAGGTAACTTCCAACTTGACCTAATTACATTCCCGGTTTTTGAGTTTTACTGTGATGTTGGGTCATGTGTTGTAGAATTGGTGCACAGTTTGTCCAAGAGGATGAAACCTGTGAAGATGAGTTGCTTTGTTTCAAGATTCAAGCCCTTTTGGAGGAATTGTTCTCAGACAGTCACCTGGCAGAAGATGGCTTCCTGCTCAAACATGTTCAGAAGAATAAAATGGGCTTCATCAATCTCAAGCTTCTCACTTGTTTAAAAAAGGTAAGCAGAGTTTTGTGTGTTCTGTGTGGTCTATGAATTGAAGCGATTTGAATGACAACAATCCACTTTGCCAATGTTTGCTGCAGATTAAGGCCCTTACTACAAACTGGTACATGACTCTGGCAGCTGCGGAGTGCTCAGACCTTCTGGAGGTGAACAACGATTGCACCAAAGTGAGACGCAAAAAGCCTCTTCCCAAATGGCTGCTGTGTTCCCCTACTAACAGGCTCCTCCTTGTCTGGGACGTTTCTGCAAAGCAGAGAGGAGAAGACAAAGAAGGACAAGTTCCTAATGATACTTTACTCTTACTCACCATCCTTGAAAAGTTTGACGTTTCAAGCGGTTGCACTTCTGTCTGGATTCTGCACCCTGGAGAAGAGCTTCCCAAAGAGCTGAAATGCTACGCCAAACGTCACAGAGAGTTAGGCCAACATTTATGTGGAGTGGTTAAGTTTGATAGTTTGGAGGCTACTCGAAGGGCCTTCTATGCACTAAAAGAAGAAAAAAAAAAGTCTAATGGGAAGAGCTTTTGTGTGGTGCCTCTGGGAAGCCATTCCGCACATAACTTCACCAAATGTGAACCATCAGAGGAAAAAGATATGGATCAGCTGGAAAAGGACACACAGTCTGAAGAAAATACACTTCAAATACCCACAAACCTAATCCAGCAGGAACTTGGCTCACCTGTAACTGGTTCTGGTGAAACTCCAGTCACATCCCAGCTTCAGGAACGCTCAAATCACTCCATGCAAGGCGCCTTTGACGATTACAGTCAGTCCTTCAGTGGACTGAATCAGAGGTACAGTAAGCTATGCTTTTCCTCTGGAGATTGCAATAAAGAGACCTCCAGGAGCCCGTGGGTACTCAAGCGAAAATCTGCAGCCAATGCATTTACCTCAGAGATGGCTACACACCTGAATGCCCCCTGCCCAAAACAAAGAGTGCTGCGTCAGCCCTTTGGACCTGATGAAATGAAGGGTTTTCATGCCAGGGCAACAAGATTAAACTCTTCTGGACGGAGCACCGTCGGTTGATTTACAGAAGAAAGCAACGCTGCAGAAATCTAAAAGCTAAAATAAATAAAATCATTTGCATTAATAACACCAGCTCTGTTCCTGAGAGTGTGTTTAGTCATGGTAGTGTGTAGTTGTGAACCACTGACAGATGAGGGCAGCATTTAACAGTGCTCACATGACTAATCTGAATATTGTTCTGTTTATCAGCGTGAAGGTTTCTCTAGTTGTGGGAGGCGAACACAGAGAAAAGCTTCTACATATTATTAGGTCATAGGAAAAAATAGCCTTACTAGTAAAGGTACATAGCAGCTGAAGTGATAATTTTTGAAAGGCATACAAGTCTTTTGGTAAACACGAGTGGCCTTTGCACCCCAGGGGCCTCAGCTCGTCTGGTCATAACTGCACATTTGCTTTGTATATTTGTTCTTTGGCCAGAATGGATTTACCTTGTAACCACTTTTGCAGACGGAAGAAACAAGAAGTGCTCTGAAAAAGCCCTCATTGTCTGCCTGCATCTTTGTCACGAATGCTTGTTTAGACTTTCTTTCTGTAAAAAGTACTTTTCCGCTTGCCCAGATGACATTTGGCGCAGGGCTACTTGTCCAATCATTGAACCGCATATTGTGCAAGACGAGTGGAGCAGAAACATTTGTACCTTATTTCCAGGCTTTCTAATGACACCTCGACAGGAATGGTCTGTTTATAGTGTTACTGATTGAGGGCTTCCTTAAAATCTTGCCCAAACCTAAACAGAATGTGTTTTTTCATTTCTCCACACCCAGTGCAAAAGATTCAAACCAGTATGTGAGATTCAATCATATCAAGATTGAAAACATACTTTGCTGTTTTCATTTCTTGTCTGTGTGTGTTCACGTGTCAGCGTATCATTGTGACTAATGTAATCTTTGCTGTTGAGTGAGCGCTTTCATTGTATACAGATCAAATGTTTGACTCGTGCTGTCTTTGACTTGATTTTGCAATTAACAGCTGTAAGACTTTAAGTGCAATGAAAGGCTGGGCTACGAAAACTACACATCTGTGAACAATATGTATAGAGAAGAAATGTTTCTGCCTCATGTCAGGAAATGTCTCTGCTGATAGACCCTTTTTCCAAGCTAAAACAGCACAACCTCTCCTTCTAACTGGAAGTAATTATTTATTTGCATATTGTTGGCCTCATAGCTTAATTACCTCGGTCACATTTGTGATTTCTGTCTAGCTGTATTTTATTTATATAACTAATTGAATGAGAATCAGAGCCTTAAACAAGTTTATGCTGTGAGGCTGGACTGAAATTTAGTTGTATGTCAACATACATGTTCTTGTGTTTCTGAGCTTTGATGACATGAATACACAAGGATTTCTTTCCTGCTGTTCACCAAAATGTGAGAAGATGAGAAATTATTGTCATGGGAAATGAAAAGTTGGAGTTGTTCCTGTGAGAGAAATCCACCTTTAAGGCCAGTGGAGCTTTTGGAAAAGTGTCACCACATATTTGCTGGTATGACACAAAATTCCTCCTTTTTTTTTTCTTGGTGTTCCCACTCCGCACTGAAGGAATTTCAAGTCCTAGAAAGTTAAAGCCGAGCCACATTTCAGTTTTACTAGAGGAACTTTTAAGGGTTGATTTGTTTACAAACTGGCCCCAGGATGTCAGAATGACTCACATTGTCAGAATGAGATTTTCTCTTCATCTCATTCTCACAGCATGAGATATTTGTTATTTGCTTCCTGTTGTGATGCTGGCTTCATTTTTCTCTAACACACATGGCTTCTTTATTACACAACCTAATGCTCCAGATTCTCCTCTGGACCCTCGTCTCTGTTTGTATCAAGAGTGTAAATTTTATTAAGCAGGTTTATGCTCCCAAAACAGCACCTGTGTGGCTTTGTATATCGACGTCACCTCTTCTCCGCCTTGTCTTTCAGTTGGCTCATCTCTAAACTGGTTGGTCTTTGTTTATACATTACTGACCCCAAACACCTGACGCATTTCCTCCGGGGATAGGATATTTATTTAGATTCCAGCCTGGAGGGCCTGATACCTTCAAAAAGCAAAACCATCTGCTCCTCATTTTCTGCTCGAGGGCTCAAGGGCTAAAACACTGGTTTGGATTGGAGGAGAATCTGAGATCTTCAACAATAACACTTTTCGTTTTATCCCCAGCCAACTGTAGATTGAATCATGAAATACCTCTGCTGGGATAATTCTATTTCAATGGGCTTACTGTTGTCTTAGCACCTTTTAAACCAATTGTAAACGTTCTTAATTCCCCATAAAAGATTGGAAGATGCTCGCTTTAGCAGACCCTTCCGAGGGCACTGATCTGCCCAAATGAGGCTATTACCAAGTGTCTGCTTAAGATGGCAGACTCTCCTGCAGCAGAAGGTGAATGTAAGCCTTTGCTCAGGCCAAAGCATCCTTCAGTGCTCCTGGAGTTAGAGCCAGGAAGATTAACATATCAGGAGTAATCCGACTCGCCCCACAAGCAAAACTATGGAGGAGGAGCAACAGTTGATGGGGGGAGGCAGGCAGAGGCATCAGAAAGAAGCTCTGTGCTCCACTTACGATAGCCACGCTCTCCCTCCTCACCCTAACCCATCCTCTCAACCCGCATAGTTCCCTTCCCTGGAGCCAAGGAGAGGACCTGCTGCTGGTAAGGAGATGTGAATTGTCCTTCCATCAGCAATGCTTCTTTGGAGATAAAGTGCTCTGAGACAAAGAGTTTCATAACAGATGGGATAAAGTTAAAGCATCTGTGCGATCTGTTTTTCTGCACGTCACAGTACCTCAGTACTGCTCTGTTCTTCTGTTTTAGGTTAAAGTTTCTGCAAAACAGAGGACGAGTTCAAGACTCTGCTGAACTGAGCCTAAGTCATCCACTCATCATCTTTTTTGAATGGATAAACCTGAGTCCCACAAGGTGGCTGCTTACAATCAGTGGAATGTTGATTTTGATCTTTGCAACCTAAAAGAGTTCTATGGAAGTGTAAATATGAAAAAAGAATAGGACATCCTGGACCTGAATCAAGTCAGGACATCTCCCGTACTTGCGGGGCTTGCAATTATTTTAATGACAAAAAGCAGGAGTCCTGCCCTCGCTCCTCGCCTGTGATGATGATGATGGACTTACCCAGCCAGCACTTGTCTGAGGAGGTCAGCTGAAGACGACACCACGCAGCTAAGTCTGGATTAGCCGGCCGAACGGTAAGGACAGCGCATCTTCTTTTGTTGGTTTAAGCTGGCAGCTTATGTGGAAAGGCGTTGGGTGCTGCTGACAGAGATGCCTCACTAAGTGCTTGAGTGGCAGAAAACACACGTTGGATTATCTGTATCAACAAGCGGCCCTTGCTGGAACCGCATGACAGCAGTACACTGCAGCCTGGCACGAAATGTTTGCAGAGCTGCTACCACTGATTACAAGGTGCATGCTGGAACAAAAACAAGAAAAATCATTCTTATTCCAGCTTCTATAACTTCACCACTAAGACAAGTTTATTTTGTCTGTGTGGTGTTTTTCTTTCTTGTCATTAATATGGTGGTTTGCCTCATTTTCATGCATAGTTGCTCTATAAATATAAAGCTTTTCTTAACAGTAAGTTGTTCCACTTAGATTTCTTTTGCAATAATGCTTTCATTTAATTATTTTTCTTAGCTTTCAGTATGTGAGGGATGTGGTTTTTCTCTCGCAGCGGCACCTTTATTAGTTGAAATGATTTAGTGGGCCAGGTTCACAGTCAGACGGAGGAGCAAATTTGATATTACTCACTGTGAGTATTTTGCTAAAGAAATGATCCCCTTTGCACTAAGCCTATATCATAGGTACAGATTATACTGTGTCTGTGATGTCATCGAGGTTAAGCCCTAAGTCAGCAGAGACATTTAACTTTCATAACCTGCCAAATCTGGTTATGACTAAAGCTGAACTGAGGAAGAACCCTATTTTGTGTCATCACTTTATTCTATTTTGTTGATATTCTCGCTAAAACAAACACATAATAGTAATAAAGGTGCATAAAGCATAGGTTGTAGGTTCTGTCAAATCTCATATTTCAGATGTTCGTGCTTGCTTGTACTTGCTTTCATTTGAAAGTGGTATTCAGAGTGTGCCAGATGGCCGTCAACCTTTTGAAACAGAAGCACTGACAAGTTTAACGTGGGTTAAGAGGCAATGCTGTTGTGCTAAAAGAGGATCGGGCATGGAAAGATTAACAGCCAGAATAGCAGCACATAGACACTTTAAAAAGTACCCCAGGCAACATTAATTGTTCTCACACAGAAAGATGTTGATAAGGCAAGACTGCGTTTCCCCGCAAATTGTCATGTAGCTTCTTTTTGTGTGACAAATAGACTATTCTATATATGTTATCAGAGCTAAACCAGGGAATTCCCAGAATAGCCCGAGAGGTCAAATGCCATCTATAAATGTATGTTTACATTACACCACATTAATGCCACCTAAACACCAACAACTTTAAGTCATGCCATTCTGTAAAGGTCCATATAATCACTGGATATATCTGGATTAATTGGATTTTCTATTTTAATCCATGGGACATGATAGTAGTCCCTCCCCCTCCAAAAAACCTGAATCTTTTTAAGCTACTTAAACACCAGGGTGATCAAAAGGGATGTACAAATTTATACAAATCAAGTTCAGAATTTGTAGAAAGTAACATTTTATCTTTGTAATTTGAAAAAAAAAATATATATATATATATATATATATATTTTTATCTCTCAGTAATTAACAACAACTTTAATGGAAACGAGCTGCTTTGTTTTAATCAACGATTGGTTGCTGGGTGACAGAGCTAGAGCCAAGTGATGTGGCTGGCCAGCGAAATTACTCAATTTTTTTTTTTGCATTAGAACAGAGGCTGCATTAAGAGCTGCCAGTCGTGGGAGTTGTGGGGGGGAGGGAGGGAAAAAAAGGAAAAAAAAAGAAATGGACGGGGGGGGGGGGGGGAGCTGTGCGCCAGGGGGTGTTGGAACTACAGAACCCGAGGCGACTC
>JBAMHX010000009.1:19439388-19454667 GCA_037177515.1 Pseudomugil tenellus | reverse complement strand
ATATATATATATATATATATATATATATATATGAGTGTGAAGGAACAGTATTACAAGTCATTGATTCCTGCAGCGGTTAGACTGGAAACCAGCGCTGCTCCCAGTAAACTACAAACACACTCAGTAAAAGCCTATATAATTCATTAATGTACATACAAACATGTTCAATACCCTGGCATAACAGGGTACCCTTAAATGAGATGCTTAAGAGAAACAACAGGCATGGAGATTCTAAACACCTGGGTGCAGCTGTGGCTACGCCCTGCATGAGACCCATATACGAAGAGAGGAATACCAGGATGCAGCAAAGAAGGCAAGCAAGATACAGGAGAAATAACACACCTGAAAAACTACAGATCAGACAGAAGTGGATCAAAAGTGAAACTTTTATCTTCCACTATTGATTTTCATGTTAAAACTTTGACATTTCAGAAATTTGGAGAAACCGGTTGTTTATCATAAACAGAAATGACAATGGAAACTAGTTTTAATATCAGAATCTTGACTGAATCATGCCCAGTTCATAACCAGTAGGAACTTATTTGTCTAGCATGTGCCATAAACACATGTGCAGTGGCATAGCAGCAATTACTCACCCAGTAGCCTACTCACTCACAGTGTTGCCAAGTATGCTTGTTACAAGCACGTTTGTGTTTATTAACAAAGGCTTATTAAAACAAGTCAAATGTATGAACAGATTAAATAAAAAAGAAGAAAGTTGTCTGCAGTTGCAACTGGAGAAATACAGAGTTCTGAAGCAATTCCAACAACAAGGTAAGAAGAGAATCCTTTTAAGCTAAAATCCTAAGTGTCGCCATGCTCTTTTAAGACTTGCTATGGTTAGTCTCTATGGCAACTAGACTTATTTACCACCGAGATCAACTGATAATGCTCTCCAAATTCAAGATTATCAGTGAAATAAAACTTCAAATCCAAATGGAGTTAAAAAGAAAGAGAAGAGGATGCAGGGTAGGAGTAAGGCAAAGAGAGAAAACTGTAGAGATTTAAACCGTTTCTTCCAAATGTTGTAATGGGTAACGATAAATCGCTACAAAACTGACAAGTTCAGCTCAGTCAAGGACCTGAACACAACCTCATTTCCATCCAGATCAGAACTTCCTGAGACCGTCTCTGCCTCCACCTCCACTCTGTCTGTCTCCTGTAATCATGTCATGAAACAAATAATGAAACTGAACCAGAACAAGGCTGCAGGTCCAGATGGTGTCAGTCCCACAGTTCTCTAGACCTGCTCAAGACAACTATCTCTGATTCTCCAGCACCAGTTCAACACTAGTCTGAGTAAGAAAAGAATTCCGGGGATGTGGAAAACATCCTGACTTGTTCAAGCTAAAAAAAAAATAAAACACACAACCAGCTGAACAAAATGACTACAGAACTTGAATTTTCCCCTGGGATGAATAAAGTATTTTTCCTTTCATTCATTCATTTCATCCCCATGATGAGTTAGGATATGGTTGTCCAAAAAAACTATTTGGTCACTTAATTTTCTTGCACGATATAACAACTTCTTACTCAGTTTGTACCACTCACATGTGGAATTAAGCACCATCAAAACTGTACGATGTTCTGTATGATGTTCATTGTAGTCAATCATCACATAGTATAAGTAAATTAGGATTTGAAAGTGGCAGAGCGGACAGGGACAGGTGCTGCAAGAGCGAGACAGATGCCACTCCTGGAGTCCTTTGATGCTGCAGGCAGGTGCATACTACCATTCAGGTGTAAAGGAAGAAACGTGTAGCTGTGTAGCACTGATGGTGAATTCTCAGGAAAGTGCTAGACTCAGGTTTTTATGTTCATGTTCAAACAAAAGCAACCCCGCTCTTTAATAAAACTGAGTCCTGTTTGGCATATACAGTAATAAAATAGGTCAATGCGTCAATAAAATGCTGTATGAGTCAGGCTGGACTGATATGTGTCCCTGAAATCATCTCACATCAATTCAGCAGCTTAGATTTAGTGAGTAAAGATGCCTGCAGAGACTGGGTTTCATTAGATAGTCAGTAAAGCAATTACTGTGGTATTTTAAGTAATAAACATTTGTCTGCAAATGTTTAATAGATATGAAGGATGACAAATCATTCCCATTTGTTCAGACTGGTGGTTAATCGAATATTTCAGTATTTAGGGGTTGACAAACATTGGCAAGTATTGTGGCATTTATATATTTATCAATTTATTTTAACTGTTTCAGTTTGAGATACAAAGTATTTTAATCAAAATGGAAGATTTAATGGAAGAAAAAAGTTAGGTTTTTGTACAAAGCATTAGTATCTGTTCTACATTCTTCAGTTTTCAGGACACTTACCCCAGTAGAAAACTCTCTCCTTCTAATTCTATTACATTTACAACCTACACAGAGTTATGATGGACAAAAAAATCCATCTGGAGGTGTCTAAGACCAAGAATTCAATGAGTGAAAATAAACATGCCAAGTCCACTTTAATGAGTTATTAGCAAGTCAGTCAATTCCATTAACCCCAAAGCTTGTCAAATAATTAAAGATCCAAACATCTCGTTGTATTTAATTAGAAAATTATTTTCAAAATTATTAGCAGCATACTGATCAGCCAAGTGAAATGAACTAATATCATATTAAAATGTATTGACCTTCTAGTTCATGGGTGAAGTTATAAATGGTGAAGGAAAGCTAGGACAGGCTCCAGCTTACCCACAACCCCATGTATTTTGATTAAAGGACATTTCTCATGTTATATTTGACATACAAGTAGTAAATTAAAGGTGCCACTAATTTTAGCTGCAATCTGTTTCATGTGACAGATTGATTCATAAGCCTTGATTTTCCTGTGAGGAAATTTTTATGTCTTGTTGAGGAAAAAAGCTCCAGTGTAACACTAACAAGGGAAGCAATGGGGAAACTTTGGGGAAATGTGGTTTAATCTGCACTGCTAATGACAACAGTTTGTGACAACTCCACTCAACAAGTGTGAATATATCTGAGCAAAAATCTAGCTTTGAAAAAAACTCATATGCTTTTTTTCACAAGGTAGCCATGGAACAATACACACAGTGTTTTTCATGTGAAGGAAATTCAAGAGCAGGTTTTTTAGGTGAATGGATGCTTAGCAGCCACTAAGCACTGACTTGGATTTGATAACACAACACGGAAGGTCTAGCTGACAGGAATCACAAGTGGTGTATGCCAGGTGAGGGGTTAGCTTGCTTTGCTAACAAGCTATCCTCCAGATTGGTCTTTGGCTGTAAGTTATTTCAAGTCTAATTTGTTTCCACAATAAATCATCCCATAAATATAAAATAAAATTAAGCAGGGAACACTCTTCCTAAGTTTTACGTGCATGAAGACTGAGTGCTTGTTGGCCCCTGGAGACACGATTCCCAACAAAATTCCAGACATCACAACTTATACAACTTCCTGCTCAGCTTCAATGAGGCAACAGCAAATTTTGGAGTTCATATGTAAACTATGGCTGCAGGCACACAGAAGTCAGCTTGAGTTTAAAGTCGATCACACAGAACATAGTCACTGATGTACGGTCAGAGAAAACGTTTGTATATTTGTGGGTAAAAAAAGTCATTTTTCTCCCCTTGGGTTTTATTTGGCCAAGTGCTGCACATGTTTCAGCTTGACTCTGACTTGTGTTTACTACAGCTGTGGGGGTAAATTGATTTCAGCAGTTTATATTTTGAGCAATTTCATCTTCTACAGTCAGCTTCAAGAATAACATAAGGGTGAATGTCTTCATCACACCAAAGCCATATAATCCTCAAACATTTGGATGTAATTACATTGAAAATATCAAGAATTTCCCTGTAAAACAATAACTTACACCTCAGTTGTTAAAGAAGGAAAAAGAACTCCACTGTTTATTTAGGTGTCTTTATGGAAGTCCCTGCTAGTTTGTCACACACTAAGCACTGAAAATATGCTTAAAATATTTATAACTGCTGAAAAGAAACCACTTTACCTCTGACATAAACATACATTTCTGCAGCAAAGGGCCTAGAACCAAACAGTCTGCACAGGCTCAGCCCTGATCAGAAAGAAATGTTGATCCTGGGTTAATTAAAGCGACTCTGAATACGTTATCGCACGTGGTAGCAATTTGATCACAAAACCTGATTTATCCAGAGGAATTAGCAGTAATTTTAGACTCTATTTTGACATTAAACAAAAAATCATTAGGCAGTTCTTTTCACTGGTGTATTTTTGATGGTGAGAATAGTAAGGTAGAGCCTGCTCACTGAGATTTTGTGAGATCCTGACTGAGAATGATGGAAACTTCATGTCAACAGAGAACTTGAAACAAAGAAAACATCATGCTCTCCTAAATGTAACTGTTCTACATATTCTAGTAGATTTACCGTATTGTATTTACAAGGTTAGTGGTGAGCTGTCTGCATGTTAACGTTTAAAAAGAGCACATTTTTATTTACTGCCACAATTATAAAAAAGCTGCAGTGCTGTGAAAATAAAAACAGATTGCAGTGATTTGCAAATCTCATAAACTCATTTTTATCCCCAATAGAACATAAACAACATGTCAACTGTTGAAACGAAGACATTTTACTATTTTAGGAAAATGTTAAAAACAAATCAAATCAAACTTTATTTATAAAGCACTTTTCATACATACCATGTAAATTTAAAATGCTTTTCAGTGCATTAGAACATTAAAAACAATCCTATATGTCTGCATCCCCCCAGCCTCGTGTAGCCACCGCCAACCATAGCTCCCAGTCCAGAGGCTCCTCAGAGGAAACACTGGATGTTAAAAATGTTAGCCCATTTTGAATTTGATGACAGCAACACATCGCCCAAAAGCAGCACCAAGGTGATGCTTAACATTGTGTAGCATCTTCTCCTTTTTTAACAACTGTCTGTATATATTTGGGAATTGCATAGACCTGCTGCTGGAGTTTTAGGAAAGGAATTGAGTCCTATCATCTGATTCAGGATTCTAGCTGCTCAATGTTCATGAGTTTGTTGTAGGGTATTTTTTATTATTATTTCAAGATACAGCTTTTTGTTTTATTTGGTGAAAGACTGGCACTGCAGGCGGGCTAGTTATCTGTATGACGTGTAAGCACTAATGCATCCAAGATTTTGACTTTTGAATGGTTTGCTGATAGTAAGCTGGTCCCTTTTGATTATTCTGACCACAAACAGTTTTCCACCTCCACCTTATTTTAAATAAACTTTGGGATTTCTGGATCTCTTTGCAAGAGCTTTAACCTGCATTTGTGGTTTGCAGATTGAATGAACTTTGCTAATAGACTATTGTTTCTATAAGTGTTCTTAAGAAGACACAGTCATTTTATTTTTATATGAACCTTTATTTCACCAGAAAGATCAATAATTGATTCTCATTTGCTATGACATGGGGCAGTGGCAACAGTACGACATACAGCAATGAGATAAGTTTATACAATGTGCACATTTTACAAAAAGCAAAACATTTTTAAAGGTGCAATAAAGCTATTATTCCAAAAAGATTAAGAAGTATTTAGTGGCAGGAGTAGTAATCTCAGACAATTGTCTACATTTTCTAATTTCCAGTAGACCAGCATGCATGTAGAGTAAAGCAGTCAGACCTTCAGACATGTCTCATGTGCACGGAGACTTGAAAATGATATTATACAACATATATGGTTGATCTTTAACTTGATCCCATTTGTCACTAAAATAACAAACTTTTAATTATATCCCCGAACGCAGAGTGTTGGAGATATTATGCTTTCGCTCCGACTGCCTTCGTATACCTGTTTAGATTTCCAAAGGAACGACCTGAATCAAAATACACAATTATAGGATTTATGGTTTCCCCACCAGGTGGCGCTTTATGCACGAAAAATCATGTTTTGGCTGTATCTCTGGAACTATTTGTCTCACTGACCTCAAATCAAGTGCAAATAAAAGGTCATGACCTCAGGATGCATCTTGTTCGGATGTCATACCGGGCTGGTTCAAAGTTTTAACACCAGGTGGAGCTTTGTGACTGAACATGTGTGTATTTATATTATCCTATTGTGTCTCTTAAAGGATTGGGGAATTGGAGGATTGAGGCATTTGGGGATATACCCCTAGCCGTCGCTTCCGATGGCATAGGCCTTGTTGATTAAGGTATACAGTTTACTTTCTTCATTATTGAGTTTAGTAAGGCTCAACGAATAAATATGATAGATTACTTGTTCATATAGTTACAGGGTATTACATGTGCGACTTTACATTATTGTATTGTGTCCATTCGAGGATTGGGGAACAGGAGGAATGGAAGCTTCCGACGGCATGAGCCTTGTTAAAACATATCATTCTTCCACAACAGCTTTTGCTTTCCATCTGAGAGGCTGTGCGTCTTTGTGTACTCATGTTGTCGACTTGTTGCCTTTGACTGCCCCTGTTCCAACTTTTGAGATGTGTTGCTGATGTTTCCCACAAGATGTCTCAGTTTCAATATGTGACGTGTCCATTATGTCTCATTAGGAATAAAATGTAAGTTCATGAGATTTTATTAACATTTTACATAACATCCTGACTTTTTACAGAATCATTGTTGTGAAACTGATGCTTGTGTAAAGGAAAGCCCCGCAATGTTCATGTCCGCATTGATGTGTAATAGTGTCAGTGTGTACAACAAGACATCTGTTGTTGGTAACAGAGTTGACAAGATCTACAATAAACATGCCAAAGTTTCACAGCCTCCTCCCATGTCCAGCTGCAGCATGTTGGGGAGTTCAGGAGATGCACGGATGGAGGATGCACTGACTCTGGAGCCTAAACAGCCTGAACAACTGCAGCAAGCAGGTGTTTCTTCTCCTCCTGAGCAACTCTAAATTCTCCAGAGATGAGTTAACACGGTCCATTTTGACTATATCTCTTCTTTTATATGAAAATATTACTAGATTGAGACACTGGGTGTTGCATCTTTAATTGCAAGAGAAGATTTATGCTGGATTCCTTTTGGAGGAAAATGTTAGATCATGGATAATTCAGTAACAAGACAGAAAGATGTGCACGAGATGTTGATGACACCTTGTATTAATTCATAATTAATGTTCGCTTTGCTGTTTCCATTCATAAATATTTAAAACCTAAATAATCAATAATTCAGAGTTATGTCTGGGGAAAAAAGCAAGAAAAGATCTACTCAAAGGATCATCGTTGTATAATTGAAATGTAGAGGTTGCTAATTATACGTGTGGAGCAGAGTACAGTAGCCAGGTGTCTTACATTCTTTAGTAGCTTATCAGAGCTGAGGCTGTGATGCTGAAGGTGCACATGGCGCTTAATTTAGTCGTGAGGTCTCTAAATAGTTCTTGAATGAAACCACCTCGATGGGTATTCAGTAAGCTGGCCGGTGTGTGTTTACAGTGCTTCACCAGAGGATCTAGTGTTTCCTGATGGAGTTGTTTTCAGTCAGAGGACCAGAGTGAAACTGTAGAAGGCAGAAGCCTTTCAGATGATGTGTACGTTGCCATTTTTGATAGAATGGAGAGTTACTGCAGCCTTGTATGCTATCCGGTTTAGTTGCTTTTACTGTTTTGCTAATAGATCACTTTTTTCCACATGGATCAAAATATCTTCCACACCTTGAAAGCTTTAAACTGCAAAGAGTGTCTCTTTATATTAGAAACACTCGGGTTCAAACAGTACGGACAGAGAAGAAGTATTTCAAGCTAAAAATGCTTTTGCTTTTAGTCAGAGACATAAAGGCCTGTGTGTGCTAGGGTGTTTATTTCTTTGTGCGCTTGGGTGTACAAGTGTTTGAAGTGAGCATGAGTGTTTTGTAGGGGCTTTGGGGTGGGGTGATCTTTGGGAGTGGCAGGATTTGATGAAATAGGGGGATTAACAGGAGGGGAGGAAGGAGTGGGGCAAGGTGTAGAGCAAGAAGGCTGAAGGGAGTGATGATCCTTTGGATCACCTCAGCTGCTCTTCAAAGCCTCTGCTCGGACTCTGGCTTTTTATGAGCCTACATGCTATAATTAAATTGATTACTTTGGTAAATCTGCTAGTTTACTCCAGTAGTTTCTACTCAGACAGTATCTTGTAAATTAAAACAAACATATCTCTGTCAGCGTTTGATAACGAGATCCAGAGTAAAGCAAGCCAAAAACATACAAACCATTTAAAGAAGATACAGCAAATTTAAATAATAAATCTATAATGATAAAAGGTTCTCTTTTATTATTAGTACTGACATTGATCAATATGCAGACTCTTCTTTTCTCCTCCTGATTCTCCTTTTTTGGCTTCAGTGCAACTCTGAATCATGTCATAATGGGTGTCAACTTGTCAGAGGAATATATTTATAACATTTCAAACCTATCAAGAGCTTACATACACTTCATTAATATTATTTATTTAACACTTGATGCATTTATGAACTTTAAACGGCCTTTTAGTCTGGAATAAATCTTAGACAATCTATTTGTTACCTTTTCTACCTCACAGCTCCATCATGTGGAAAGATGAAGGAATGACAGCTGAGGTGAAGAGGGGGGGGGGGGCACTCTGGGGTTATTATAGGGCACAGTTCAACATAATATAAGAATATAAGTTAATATCTACATGTTTAAATAAATTTAGTTGTTATTTAGTTGTTTTTAGTTGTTTTTTGACAATAGCAATCCTGGAAGAAGTATCTACATGAGAAAAAAAAACATCTGAGAAAGTATAAAAAACTGATTTAAAGGAAAATAAATATGTCCTACATTTATATAATAACCTGTTACTAATTGGCATTACTGTCATTGTAAGTAAATGTATCTGTATTGAAGCAATTTTGTACAGAATAAGTTAAAAATGTATATTCTGTTGAGTGTTTGGTGGTTCAAGACTTACATTTGATTCACAACTTTCACAGTAGTGCCCAGTATTGCCCAGAAAAACAAAAATATTTACCTCTTTATTTAGGCTCAGTTTGGTAGTTCATGTGAAATGGAAGAATATTTTAAATAGAAAATAAATCATAATAATGCAAGTGAAATTCCCTCGTTGCCAAAAAAGTTGTAGCATTTGCAGATTTGCAATAATGTGCAAGAAGTTGTAGCATGTGTTAAACTGACACAACAAGCCTGTGAGATGACTGATTATATGATGAGCACGCCGGGGAGGAATCATATTTCAGAGGTAAAGATGAGGAACGAGTGGCCGCTCAGTTAAAGACAATATGAGCAAATAGTTTAAACTATTTAATTAAAAAGTTTCCCCCCTTGAAACCACAAAAAATTGGATGATTTCATCATAAGAAGACACGTTAAATGATCATGATCTTTTAACCCCCAAGCAGCGATGAAATAAAAAAAGAAAAAGTTGTTGAAATCACTACGTGCTGTTCACTGAGTTTGTCAGCGAGAGAAAGTGAAATATTTTGCTGTTGATTTTTCATGGAAACTGTAGATTAATCGTTCTAGCTAAACAAATAGGGGCCTACCCAACTGCTTACTGTGTCATGCCACATTTGTTTGTTTCTTTTTCATTTCATTTCATCATATTTAATTAGATTTATATATTTAACTGAGGTCCACATCATTGCGCATCCAACATCCCCGAGGGGAAGACATCTATTAATAGATCTCATTAAAGGGAGTCACATCAAAATGGTTTTTATTTCCCAAACTCTCTTTGGAAGAGTTTGATTTCTTGCAAATAAAAAACTAAAACAAACGTATAAAAATCATCAGGGTGTCTTTAAAAGACATTGTATAACTTTTACTGTTATTTTAAAGACAGCTTTTTATGTTGCTCCTGCTGTTTAGCTCAGCTGCTGAAAGGGAAAGAGAGCATTTGCCTCTTTTCACTTCTCTATCACAGCCAAAATACTTTGAATCCTTATTTGAAGTTTATTCATTGAAATCTTAAATCAACTCCCCTGACTGAAGTATTCTTATCTGATATGACTGTCCTTAAAACACTGCCAAAACATGACTCATTTACAGATGTTAGAGGTGATTAGAGGTCTTAAAAATGTGATGTCTTTTTAATGCTTTTAACAAGGCCGGCAGTTTGAAGTCGAGCACAAAAGCAGGTGGAATCTGTTTTCTGGGAGAAATTTCTAAAAGAAGTTATTTGAGTAAATGCATAAGTGGTTAATTTTGTTATAATGGATATTAGTCACTTTGTCATTCTGACATCAGAGCATGTGTAGACTTGAAAGAGGTCCAAGTCTGCTGAAAACCAGGAGCTGCTGCTACTGAGAGGTGTCGCGTTACGATGCTTTCCACCTGGCCTGAAGTCATGTGTTTCTACTATGAGTCATTTGAATTCAATGGGAGAACAAACATCGTCTGCATATATATGTGAACAGATTCTGAGTAGAAAACAGAAAGTTTTAGTGTAGCAACTACATAAAAGAAAAGAAGCAGCTACAGTATCAGCGCTGCCCGGCAGGTTAATACACAGCAATAATGATCTGGTTGGTTTTTAAACCTGTTGGTGGAGAAATGAGACATTTCACCAAATCCACACTCCCCACTATTATATAACCTTTGATTAAAATAAGATCTTTTTTAAATTAATTTATGATTTTATTTAGTATATCAGGGTTTTTTTTAGCTGTGGGTGAACAATAGACCGTATATAAAACATGCTGTATGGTGTGTGATTTATTTAGAGAAGAAATAAAAGGATAAATAGACAAAACCACAAATATTAAAGCTTTTCATATATTTCACTGAATTAATTTTAGACTATCATACATTTATTATAGTAATTTTTTTGGACAAAACTAATGAAGAAAAAACTACTCTAACAGCTTCAACATATCTGTATATTCTACGTATTTAGATAAAATTTCTCATACACTCATTGATAAGAACCATAAACCAGCTATAATCCAGATTTTTTTGTGGTAAAAAACTGATGTAAATAAATAAATGAAATCGGATATTTACCTGATGACAAGAGCTCAAAACCAGAGTTTAATGTGGTTTAAGCATGTCTGGATTTGACTCTGCATGAGTTAATTGTTTGAGTGGAGCAAAAATACCAAAGCCTCCTTCTGAGTCTCTTGTGGTTTTTCTTTTTTTGTGAACTGAATATCCTGAGGTTTGGACTGTTGGCTCAGTAGAGAGAAAACAAACAAAAGGAAGAAACTGGGCGGAAAAAAAAACAAACAAACAAAAACTGTGACATAAAAAGCTCTGGTGTGTGAGGACAATTCTTTTTGCCTGCGCGATTATCATTAAAACACCACAAATGAGATGAAAATAGTTGAAAGCAATGCTGGTTGCAACCCAAAATGATGTCCTTTCTAGATTCATTCTTGAGGGTCTTAAATAGTAAATAAAATAAAGATAATTATGCCCCAGTTAAGTTTTTGAAATGTTACAGACTGATACTGAGACAAGAGCTTTTAGTTGAGACGTTAAAGACCTTCTAGCGGGTTTCTAAAATATCATGTTAGCAAAAGAAGAGGGGGGTGAATAGAAACAGATCTGGTTTGTGGTAGCTGTGGAGAGTCTGCAAGTTCCCTGCAAAGCTCAACAAGATATTCAAAATGCTGTTTGGGGAATGCATTGCTATGGCGAGAACAAATTCCTCTCACTGGCCCCCAAACATGAGCAGTGATCTGTCAGTCAGCAACTCACATGAATGAACCTGGAAGATTAACCAAAACAAATTATTTGATTTCTGTTTGAATTTTAAACATGAAACGACTTCCTTCAGAGTGTAACTCATAGAAACAGATGCTTTCTTTAGAAATCTAACCCTCCTTTTTATTGCATCACAACTCACTGCAGTTACTCAAAACCAACTGCTCTGTAACAGTAAATGGAAATCATATGTCGCATCTGTTTAGCTTTTATGTTGCCTGAAAACTAAAACAGGAACATTTTTAACAACTATATGTTAATACTGTTTTATCAGTGCTGGTTTTCACAGGTTATTGCACATTAGAACAGGCTTTAAATACCATCTGTATAACACAACTTACAAAAGCAACCATTTCTTTTGTTTTGGGTTTGTTTTGTCTGGAACTTGTGAAAATGTCTGAAATTCCACTACTTTAACAAAAAAAAAAAAAAAAAAAAAACTTTTACCGACAGCCTTTCTGAAATAAAATGATGTTTTGCCCATTTTGCACTGAAGGTGATAACCACTTCCTTATGAAGGCAAACCTTTTGTCAAACCTCCTTCCACCATTTTTAGGTTCAGACAAAAATCGGACCCATTTGGTGTGAATAAAGGCAACTCTGTACGTAGGGTTACTACATCATTTATGCACACAGGCTCATCTGATTCCAGCTCAGCACCTATGGTCAGAGAATGTGTTTTAGTTCTTTCACATCACTGTGATTTAAATGAGGCACTGCAGACAAATACTTCCTGGTTCAGTCACCGTACAAAGGCTGATAAGACCAAGAGTTTGCAAGCTGAAGCAGTTTCTAGTTTGGATGTATATGATTGCGTTAAGGCTCTGGTGACAGGTACATGCATCAAATATTCATGACCTTGCGCCTGATGAATACTGTATATAAGAAAGATTTAGTCTGACTCCTGTTCAGCGCAGTCAGAGCACAGCATACATCAACCTGTGGGCCAGATCCACGACGTGAATACAAAACAGATGAACCACCATCCTTCCATGTATTCAGTCAAACCCAAGGTTGAAATTTGTTCTCTTCCACTGTTCTTGTACAGGCATTACAAAACATCACCGAGGATGAAGCCATGGAATAAAACAGTACTGATTGCTAAATCATAGCACAGAAAACCTGAGTTTCAGAAGGAAAAAAAAAAAATCAGTCAGTCCAAAATGATTTATTTTGTAAAGGGGGCAGTAGGAGGAAATGAGAAAACATGGTGCGCTACTAAATGATATATTCAAATGTACATGACATTCAAAGGGTATTACAGTTATCACTCATATTTTCCACACATAAAGTCTTCATTCCAACATGTTTTCCAAATGTAAATGGATAAAAAGTTCATATAATTCTCAACATAAAAATATGTATCAACACAAAAGAAAAACCATGGGATGTTGAAAAAAATTAAAAAGTTACATGCAATATGCAGACTGATGAGTTCACTCGGAAAAGAAAAAAGAATGACTAAGGTCTTGTTAATTTGAGGTGAATCCTTCTGCCCACATGTCCTCACATCATTAATTCACATTAGCAGAAACTGCATTGTTGGAGTCTTTTATTCACTATAATATAGATCAATAGGAAATATAAGAAATTGCTAGTAATGACAAGTCGAGTGGTCTTGGCTAGCCATTACAAACAGCACGTATGTGTTGAGATGCCTCATGAAAACCACTGCCAAAAAATAAATTACATTTGCCAAAATCTAACGCACAGACTGGTTGGGGTGGGGTGGGGGGAGTTAGGAGGAAGGTTGGTCTTGATGGCGGACCAACCAGCTGGATGACTAGTCAAACACAGTGTGAATGAAGCTCCTCTGGATGTGTGGAGTCCAGAGGTACAGCTGGAGAGTGAGTATAAAGGTCCCAAAGTAGAAACTGCAGTCTTAACATGTGCCATACTTAAAATGTAGAGGAAAACACCCATACACTCATCAATATGATGAGCAGAAAAGTCCCAAACCAAAGCTTTGAAGTCTTTATTTTTGCTATCGGAAAAGGAAAAAAAAATACTCGAAAACAAAAATAAAACACAAAACGGGAGAGGGAGGGAAGAAACAACTCCAGATATTACGCTGAATGCAGAGAAGATGAACTGCACGAGTTGGGTGAGACACTCTGGCACAGGGGGTTATTTCCTGGAGCTAGACTTCTAATATCCAAAAAGTACTGGTCTGGAGGACCCATATTGGTCAAGGGGTGTCCATGTGATGCCTACAGTAAAATGCCACAACAGCGGCATGTTAGCAGGCTGTCCAAGAGTGCCGCTATGTGCTTCCGGCTGCCTGGCTCTCCCCTCCCTCTGAATTACCTGCAGAAAAGCAGCAGAAACAAAGTTGACAATAGCAATGTAGGAGTGAGACGTCTGAGATGTGGATGAATAATCTGTTACTGCTTAGGAGTTTGTTCCTGGTGTGTTACAGGTCATCACAAGTGACGACTCAAACCAAGTTTGTTTACACCTCAATGCATTTCTATACGAGTCAGACGGCCACTCATGATTGGATGCCCCTTTCCCTCTCTATATGCCAATCATCATACAGGCACAAACGCCACAAACATGACATCACTTCTGCAAAATCTCAAATTACATTCAGACACCTGGTTATTTAGACATTAGTACATTTACGATTAATATAACAACCTGAAACCTTTCAGTGGGAGAATAAAAGGAGAATGAAATGAACTGGTAATTGCAGTGACAGGTTTAAACTGTAGTTTTCATTTCGCACTAATACTGAAATGTGACAAATAGCTTGAAAACTGCTCTGCTCCATAATAAAAGTTAACTTGAATGCTGTGTAATACAAGAGAGATGTGTGCCTTGTAATGTGCAACAAAAGTTTACATTCTCCTTCTCCTGTGCTCCAGCTTTAGAGTTTAAGTATACATATTAACCCATCTAGCTGCAGACCCACCACCAATCAGTAAAGGCAGTTTGTTTCATGATTGTCACACAATTAACCTTTGTCGTGACAACAGTGTGAAATTACTTTTAAGCTACATTGCTTAGTATTAATGCTTATTTTGGACATCTGAGAAAAGCAGAAATCTAAGAGCCTAAAACAGCTTTTAAACAGTATAAAATAGTTAAAATATTTTTGTATTAGAAAACATAAGAAGACAATTCCCTGTCAACTAGTGTTGACCCATAGGGTTACTCCATAATTTATGCACACAGGCTCATCTCATACCAGTTCAGCACCTAAGGTCAGAGAATGTGTTTTAGTTCTTTCACATCACTGTGGAAAAACTACTACTACAGATCTACTGTGTCACTGTTTAGAGCAAGTAAACACCTGAATGAGGGAAAACTTTTTCCAATTAAATGAAGATGAAACTGAAATAATTCTGTTTGGTAGCAAAGAGAAGAGGACCGGCCTCAGTAAACACCTGGAGATTCGAGGTTTTAAAACTACCAATCAAGTCTGTAACCTTGGAGTGTTGATGGACTCAGATCTGACTTTCAGCAGCTACATGAATGCTGTAACTAAAAAAGCTTTTTACCATCAGAAACATCAATAGAATTAAAGGTTTAATCCCCCAGAAAGACCAGGAGAAACTCATCCATGCTTTCATCTCCAGTAGACTGGATTACTATAATGATCGTTTAACAGGACTTCCCAAAAAGAGCATAAAACATCTGCAGCTCATCCAGAATGCTGCTGCTAGAGCTTTAACTAGAACG
>JBAMHX010000009.1:19418291-19437357 GCA_037177515.1 Pseudomugil tenellus | reverse complement strand
GATTGGGAAAGTGAGAGAAGAAGTCGTTTTTCTCTAATTCTGAGGTTAAAAAGGGAGTGAAAAAAAAGGAAGAACGTTAAAAGGGGGGTGAAAGTTTCAAGAGCAAAAAAAAAAAAAAAAAAAAAAAACCAAAATGATGTGCAGTAACACATACCGATATTAAAAAGACCTTGAACCCCTGGTCCTCTGTGTCCATGGCAGTGATTCGCACACTCTTCTCGCTGGCCTTGTCCACCTGCATCTGGGGCCAAAGTTTTGTGTTGAGGATCAACCGCAGGCTGCCCTGAGTCCTCATCACTGAAAGGACACATAGCGATATTTACTAAGAGCTAAAAGGAGCCTCCTCTAGTTAGTTCATTCTTTAATATTCATGCCTTCATGGTGCAAGATTAACAGGGTACTGTAAGCAACAGTATAGTGTACATTGTGCAGTCTGTATGACTGTTCATGTAGCACACAGTTTGGCTCCCCCTTGTGTTTAATATTAGGTATCAGAATGAGAAGGAAAACAAAAACATGATGTGCATTTGTTTATTTATTTTGACTAAGATGAGGAACAGCAACACTTGAATTAATGGCACCAAAACCAAACACAGACAAGAGATTTTTTTAACCATAAAAATTGAGCATTATTTCTTCACCATGTCCAAGTTCGGCTTGTGTTTACCTAGGCGGGACTGTAGTGTGCCATCATCTGTCGAAGCCATGTCATTGAGTCTCAGCAATCCTCGACCTCTCTCTATCCACGACTGAGCTGTCTTCTCAAATACATACAACTTGCACTGCATCTGTAGTAAAATGGCAAAATAGGGTTTGTTTGTTTGTTTGTTTGTGTTTTGAGGTTTTTATTTATTTCAGGAGTTAAATCCAGAGAACCAGAAACATCTTTTACCTGTAAAACGTTGCTTTCTGATTCCTCTCCAGTTTTCACATCAACTTTTTCTAAGATGCACTTCTTGGCTGTGGCTTTGGTGTACGCTGCTGCAGACTCCTCCAAAGACTCTGACACGCTGTTCACTGGTAAGATCAAACACAGGGTGAATAATCTGAACCTTGCTCTGAGGGTCTGCTCATTCTTCCTGACTCAATTCATACTGACAAGAATATTCAGAAACTCTCCTTCTTGTTTTTAGCCTCAATGGAAAACGATCTAATATACTGTAAGGCGCACTTAAAAGTCTTAAATTTTCTCCAAAATGTACGGTACACCTAATCTACTGTTGTATGACTTTGGCAAAGCAGATGTTCACTCGCCATAGACATAGGAGAGGACAGAGTGAGAAAAGGAGAAAGCGTGGCCACTGTTAAAAAACAAACAAACAAGTGAAGCAAATGAACACAGACCAGCAGCTAAATAGAAGGAAGAAATGGACTATAAAAACTCTGCAAGGAAGCAAGGACTTCTTGGCACTGATCCAATATAAACAAATCAAGAGGACTGGCTGTAGCCGGCTGTCTCATCGACAAGCTACCACTAATCAACAAGTTAAATAGATTCACGGACCTGAAAAAAGGAAGCTAGGACGCAGCAACAATGAGGAACCCAGAAGAAACCCACATTTTTCACATCCTGAATTCTGCTAAACAAGTGGTGCCATGAACTCCATTGCAGTTGAGTTAAACCTCCTGTCTATGCAGCTGTAATGTTAAGCGGGTAAACATGCGTATTTTACCGGTATGTTTTAACATGCCTGCGCACTTTAACGCCCTATAACACACATATATATGTGTGTGTCAAATACAAAAAAAGCCCCTTAACTGAAACTGCGCCCTATAATGGAGTGCGCCAAATGGTCGTGAAAATAATGTACACTGTTTTAGCTTCAACTTTGAGTGCATTTTTGAACTACTAGCTTGTCACAAGTATACGATTCACTATATTGAGCAGCTGAGAAGAAAAATAGACGGACAGAATATATCAAAGACGGTAGGCAAACTAAAAAACTTTATTGCATTTACAAAACATTAAGACGGGAGGCCGAAGACCGCGCATGTGAGTGATTGCAGCAGGAGAAGGTAAGCATGCGCAGAATGACCAGAATTAACCACACGAGGTATTAAGGGTTTACATGAGACATGAATTTATTAATTTGCTTTAACATGATAATAAACCAGCTAGTTTATTCGGAATCAAGTTTAATTCCAAATAAACGATTCCACTCGGAAGTAGGTGTTTACATGGTTACTTTTTATCCGTTTAAAGCACAATTAACTTTTATTCGAAATTAAACGTCCCATGTAAACGGGCCTATGATTAATAACATGTTAGTCAAAATATTTACATGTACTACAATCACCTTTTCTGTAATAACTTGTTGTTTCTAGTCAACAGCTTCTCCAATCCTTAGATCTTGTTTTTGTTGTTTGTGGTTGTCAGTAAAGTTTAGCCAAGTCTCTTGCTTACATTAATTAGCAGTCAAGTCAAATAGAGAACATAATAACGTGGAATGTGTTTTTACCCTTTTCTGGGGTGGTTTCCTGCGATGAAGGTTCTGAGGCGGGAGCAGCTGAAACCTCTTTATTTTCCTCATTTGAAGTCTCACCCTTGGGAGGACTCTGAAACACAACAAAGCTGATCGCTGAAACATATTCAGTGGCAAATCATGTAGATGCTCAAGATGTGCAAAATGTTAAAAAACTACACTTTTAGTCAATATTAACTTACCAGAACCCGTTCAGACATATTCTGCCCAAAAACAAATTTTGCTCCACTGTCTGCACTGTTTGTGGTGTTTTTTGAACTAAAAGGGTAGTGAAATGAAAGTATGAATCAGTGAGAACATCTTTAGTAATAATAAATTGAACAGCTAAAAATATGTAAAGGATGACACCATTTCATTACCTTGGGGTAGAGATGTACTGTAAGAAATAATTAGTGCCTTCTGATTGAGAGTCCAGTTGCACACCATCTTTTGAATTGTTTTCTGTACTGTTCTCCTCCAGCTAGAGTGGAAAACGTGCAAAGGTATCATTAAGAAATGCATCAAAGACCCTTTTTTTTCAAAATAAAACCCAGACATCCATGAAAGTGTTGGACAATGTGGCCAATGATGGAATATCTTAATAACTGGTTATGTCTCCTATACTTAGAACAAAAGACCAATTTAGTCATGTATTGTTTGTTTATTTCTTAGAATTGGATGTGCCAAAATCTGTGTTTTCTGTACCATTATTTCCCCCCCAAAAAAAATCCACGTTACCCCCGACTCTAAAATATACATCAGCTTTAAACTGCACAAGTCTTAACTGCTACACACACAAATTACCTAATCTAACTTATGAAGAACTGCATTAATGTAGAAGTGCTCAATGTCTCAGGAACTGAATATTGATGCTGCAACAGCCTAATAAAACCACTCACTCATAACCCATGTTGGAAAATTCTCAATTTTAAACCTTCACTTTGTGCCACACCCACCTTTGCTCTGTCTTTGATATTCTGACCAAACACAAAAGATAATGCTACATCTGCCTCTTTCTTCTCTCGTCTGCCTCCATCTTTGTCACCACTTGTTCCATCTTCCTCATTTTCATGTTTCTAAAAACAGGAAAAAAACAAAGACACCAGAGTCAACTTCTATTGCCTGCCACTTTGAGGACTGGGATATACCTGCTACTGGCGACAGTCTGTGTACGTATCATGGCGTCCACGCATTCTCAGAATATATTTGGCACGTAGGTCGCATGCGTGACGTGAGGTAACGTATGAAACAGTGAGCTGTAATGTTGACTTGAACACAGGTGATCATCCAAATAAAAGAATGAAAATGCGATAAACACGATGGCAGACAATTTTGTAGAGCAAGTCTTGAATCTTGCTTGCAGTTGTGTTTTATAGTTATTTCTCCCTGTTGCATAGTGGCACTCAATTTGCCTTGTTAGCCACAGATTAGCAAACTTGTTACTGAAAGGCTAATGGAAGTACAGCATTACAGGCAAAATGACTGTTTCACTAATTCAAAGTATCAGTGCTATGTACTGTCCCCTCGTGGTGACCTCCAGTATTGTACTTTTTGGCCACCATGCTTGCATTATTTTGCAACAATTATATACGCAGACATAGCGCAAAGTTGCCATGTATGCATGCGATCATAGCAATTATATCCCAACCCTTACCACCTGCAACAATACAATTTATGGAGCATTTACTCCATTTAAAGACACTTTTATGACTAAATCTCAAATAAAATGCAGCAGTTTCATATCTAAGCTGTTTTTCTTTATTTTATTTTACCACACTTTACTAATTTTCATAGCAATTCATAACATCTGAAAGTGACGCTTTACCAATGAGGCTACTATGAAACAAAGAGATATGACACATCAACAAAACACACATAAACACAAGTTTAGTTTTTCAATAAAGGAGTCAACAGAAAATGACTTCACATAGTGGTGTTTCTTGCAGCACATTATGTAGTCACATCAAATTCCTTCCTCCTTTTAAAGGAAAAATTAAAGAACTTTGTGCCGTGCATCTTTTTAAAGTTGGCGACTCATGTGTTCAAGACATGAAAACTATTTTCAAATAATTTTTTACTCATTTATTTTCATTCAAAAATGAGTGCCTAACCCATTTATTAAAATAAACAATTATATCCATCCACCTCATTACAACAGCCAATTAACTCTGCAGTGATCTCATTTATTTGTCAGTTTTTTTTTTTACTAAATTTGCATGAGCAAAAATGCAGCTGTGCTTCATTATTTCTTAAATTATCTTGATTTAACTGCGATAAATACAATTGTAAAAATTAATGATGCAAGCAAATGAGCCGGCACTTTGGAGTCATTTAGTTTGGTGCTGACAGCAATTTTAAAATATATTTCTGAAAAACAGTGGCTGCATTTTTTTAACTTTGTCTTGAAAAAAATGACCAATAATTTCAGCTAAAAAGAACCTTTATATTTATAAAGTTTAAAAAAAAAGTACAAATTTGTCCTGTAAACTGTTACATTACAGTGAAAGTAAAAAGTTTGATCCCTTGATGATTTTTATGGTTTGCCCATTTATAAAGACATGAGCATTCTATACTTTTAATGGTAGATGTATTTAAACATGGTGAGATAGAATATCAAAGAGAAAGTCCAGATAACTTTTATGAATATATTTTAATTCATTTCTATTTCATTGAGGGAAAAAGTATTTGATCTCTCCATCCAAAAGCAGTTAATACTTGGTGGCAAAGCCTTTGTTTGCAAGCACAGCGGTCAGAAGTTTGTGGTAGTTAACCACAAGGTTAGCACACATATCGGGGAATTTTGGCCCACTCTTCTTTGCAGATCTTCTCTAAATCATTCAGCTTGGTGGACTGTTCAGCTTCCTCTATAGATTTTTTTATAGGATTGAGGTCCGGAGACTGGCTGGGCCACTCCATGACCTAAATATGGTTCTTCTTGAGCCACTCCTTTGTTGCCTTTGCTGTAAGCTTTGGATCGTTGTCATGTTGGAAGACCACGGCCCATTTTCAGCTTCCTGGCAGAGGAGAGGAGGATGTCCCTCAAGACTGCACGGTACATGGCTCCATCCATCTTCCCCCTGATGCGGTGTAGTAGCCCTGTGCCCTTGGCAGAGAAACACTCCCAAAACATAATGCTTCCACCTCCATGCTTGATGGTGGTCACATTGTTCTTTGGGTCATAGGCAGCATTTTTTTTTCTCCACACACGACGTGTAGAGTTTAGGCCAAATAGTTCAATTTTGCTCTCGTCTGACCACAGAACCTTTTCCCAATCACTTTGTGCATCTTGGTGGCGATCATTGGCATACTTAAGGCGGGCCTTCACACGTGTCTTCTTAAACAGGGGAACCTTTCGGTTAACTCATTCCGTCGCAAAGTGTTGCCAACTGTTTTCCTGGTGACTGTGGTCCCAGCTGCCTTGAGGTCATTCACTAACTCCCTCTGAGGGGTTCCCTCAGGACGGTTTCTAAAAGTTCTCATGATCTTTGCCACCCTGATGGTCATGTTATACTTTTTAAATTTTCTGACAGCTGCACCAATAGTTGTTACCTTAATTCCCAGCATCTTGCTAATGTTTTTGTAGCCCATTCCAGATTTGTGCAGGTCAACAATCCTGTCTCTGAGGTCCTGAGAGAGTTTGTTGGTCTTACCCATGTTGAAGAGCTTGGAGTCTGTCTGATTCTCTGATTAGGTGTCTTTTATACAGGTGATTAGTTAGAACTGGTGTCTTCAATTCAGGTAAGTTGATGGGGAGTGTCT
Organism: Pseudomugil tenellus; assembly: GCA_037177515.1. NCBI lineage: Eukaryota > Metazoa > Chordata > Actinopteri > Atheriniformes > Pseudomugilidae > Pseudomugil > Pseudomugil tenellus. The sequence continues at coordinate 19,431,136 of JBAMHX010000009.1, read as the reverse complement.
AACCTCTGAGAAAGCCATAACACCTAATGCATATTAGGGGTCAAATACTTTTTTTCCCCTCAATGGAATACAAATTAATTAAAATATATTCTTCTCAGTTATTATCTGGACTTTCTTTTGGATATTCTATCTCACAATGTTTAAATACATCTACCATTAAAAGTGTAGAATGCTCATGTCTTTATAAGTGGGAAAACCAACAAAATCATCAAGGGATCAAATACTTTTTACTCTCACGGTATATATCATCTTAGAACAAACTGGCTGAGAACAAAAAGACAGGTTTGTAACAAAGATGCATTTTGTGTGTGATTGTGTCAACACAAATGATCCTTCTATATTGTTACATTTTGCTACAGAGACAAGTACATTTGCCATCTGTGTCTTTTCAATACAGCTGTTGCATCAAACAAACAATGACTTGAAGCAGGACACAAGCCTATGAAAAATCATGCCCTTGACAAAACTTTTTTTTTTTTTTTTTAAAAAAACTCCAAGCTCGAGCTGACATTCAGGAACTCCTCACCAGTGACTTGGCCACTTTAGCTGAGTGCTCTTTGTTGTTTAGGAATAGGGATTGGGTCACAGAATCTCCATCTGAAGACTTTTTCACACCATTGGTTCCGCAACTGGAATCTATAATTGCAGACAGAAAATGAGATCATTTAGACGTGACATCTGTAACATAAAAACTGTGTATATAAAAAAATAGACATATAGTAAGGAAACTGTTCAGGAAACCAAAACATTGGGCTATAATAAAAATAACTATCTGCATCAATTTCTTTCTTTTTCATATCTTTGATGGATACTGATTATGGTTAAAAGGAGATTACACCAGTAATCATTAGATTTCTGGTGTTTTCATCGAAAAGCTTGATCAAAACAGGAAACATCACACAGTTGTGTTTTTTAGACAGAGCATTAAAAGAAAATTAGTCCATGATGACGTTTGAAAATGTAACGGAGTTTGCAGCCGAGTGTGAAATATTTAAATTATAGTGTCATGATGAATTATTTATGTTTTAATGCAGTAATTAGTGGTCTACTTGTTACAGCATTAGAGTTCTTTGTTAATACACCATTTTGGCCGTGCTGATGTTAAGATTGCTAAAATTTGCATCCTGTTCATTAAGTCTATGTGTAGGTTCCACATAAACACACTGATTTATCAAAACAGTCACATAATGTAGGAAACACAATTTTACTGTTATGAGTAAGTGTAAAGTATTATTCCTGCCAGTTTCACGTGTTTGTCTTGGTGTGCATCTGCCCATATATGTCAAGTAAATAACTCATACACTGTTTTATTTCCCTTATTGCAATAAAAACTGGGAAATATCTCACAATATGGTCTACCCCTGACCACTTCCTGGGATAAAGGTCATTAGACTTGAAAACATGAGTTGAAGCAGGATTGCTAATTAGTCTCCAGTTTTGCAGGATGGCAGAGATTCAGACTTCAGAGTACACGTAAGACATCCAAACAAAATAATTGGTTTGGGCAAATATGTGAAACCAAACTGAAGTTATGTAGCTGTCTCCCTAAAAGTGTTTGATTATTATGTGTAATGCTGTGGGCTGTGTCTACGTTGTTGTTAACTCAGTTTAGTATATAGAAATATCTTCATCTTTTAACACAAGAAATAAACCCTCAGTTGTACATTTACCATTTGGGAATGAACTGCATATTTAAGATTTATTTACATTATCAGTGATTAGCTTTGTTTGCAGGCAAGTTAAAGAGAAATTAACATAAGAGTTTTAATAGTGGTAGCGTTAGTTTTGACTCTGAAAAGAACCTGAATATGTTGTGTTTTATTTAAGCAGTCTAAGCTATACTCACTGGACTCTATATGTGATTTAGAGGGTGGCGCCTGGAGTACTGCAGGGCGGAGGACACTGCGTTGCTGCTCCTTGGGTTTTTGACTTGGGACACCTGCAACAGAGACAATTCGTCTCATGCTGTTTAAATGCAATTGATTGCTTTCAGTCTTCAAGTACAGATGTATAATTTTCTGTGTGTACTATGTAAAGAGCGCAAATAAGGGGATGAGTTATTTATCTTTTTTAAAACTTTTTTTTTAACATAGCATAAAAAGGCAACTGTTGACCACCAACCTGAACTTGGTGCTTGTCCGTGTATAAGAGTTGGTGGTTTTAAACGGAACCCCACAGGTTTCTCTTCTGGAGAGACGGAGCACAAGAGGTAGCAGATATTTTAAAATATTCAAGAATTACACAGTGCCTCAAAATAGATGTGTTACTTCTCTCTTTGCAATTCTCAAATCACAGTGCCAGTTACCACAGCAACCCTCATACAGCATCAAGAGTTGTGCAGCAATCCAGTTCTTATGAGGTAAACCTTATGGCCTCTGATCCACTTCTACCTCTGTCTCTCCCACTCTATGGGAGAGACAGAGGTAGAAGCTTGACATGACCCAGCCTTAATCAGTGCTAAAAAGAAAGTGTAGTAGTACTTGTAAAAACTATTTCCACTTTGACCTCAGGATTTGAAAGATCAGCATAGAGTGTAGTAGATACTAACCAAATCCATCAGGCAATTTACAGTGTGTGAAGTCAGCCTGGAACATGCACCGATAATGGCTTTTATGTGGTCTGCCCTAAACAAGGAAACACTATACAGCTTTTAAAATCACTGCTGCAACAATATGCTGCAGTTCATATGCTGGTAAAAGCACAATGTTTGCATTTAAGTAAAATTGATTGCAAAAGATATCCAAATTAGAAAATGAAGCTTTAATTCATAGCACAGAAAGTATTTCAAGTTAACTAATTAATCTGCATAGCTGCTGCAGAAGTAAGATGCTCAGCTTGCACAGGATTGTTTGCAAGACTGGCTGTTCATGCTAGTAGCAGGAGACTATAGTTTGTCCTCTAAACTAGCAGCTAGTGGGCTGCACAATTCTGGGTAAAATGAGAATTACGATTTCTTTGCTAAGAATTGAGATCATGATTCTCTCATTTTTTTTCCAATACATTTATTGCACAAACCACCGGCACATCAACTTCCCAACAGCTGACACTGAATATAAAAACAATGTCACTTTTCTCTTCTTTTACCTGAACAACCTCTGAATAATTTTCCACTGTTCATGTGCTTATTTTTATGCAGATGATGTCAATGATCAAAATGCGGTAGAATTGTAGTCTTTTTTATTTCTTTTTTTTTTTTAAATGTCATTTGGAAAATAAGATTACAAACAAATGTGAATTGAGACAGCAATTTTTCAACGATTAATTGTGCAGCCCTACTAGTAACTGTTGCATTTCTAACCTACATAACTTGCAACAGAGATTACTGTGCCGTTTATTCAGCTTTCAACATCTGCATCAGTTCTAAACTCACAATACTGTATGACCACAATTAGTTATAATTTCCTCATTTTGTTTGGCTCATCTAGCAGGCATCGATTTGCTTTATTTGCTTGTTTTTTTCCCTGACGATGTACATACCGTGTTGTTGGCTTGACAAGTTTAAGCTATGCAGCCTTGTTCACACTGGTATATACTGCTCTTACTTTACTCTCTTGTCTTTTCTAATACCAAATAATTTGTTGTGAAATAAAATTGTCTCAACTTTACCCCAGCAGGATTTCAAAATGCAGCATGGAGCATGTAGAAGTATGCTGCTGCGTTGTATTAGAATGTATCCACACAAGGAAAGTGAGGACAGAGCTGTTGTTGAACAGAGCTAAGGAGCTCTGTTCAACTGAGCGGTGAATTTCACACCTTCACTTGGTTTGTTCTCAGACTACACTTTCCTCAAGTACACCCAATAGCCATGACAACATAACATACTTACAACACCAGCTCTCTAGGGGGCAATATTCCCCGTAATAGCCACAAATCAACAAGAAAGAAGAAAATCCATCTGACTGATTGGCCAGGACAGAAACGACTCATCACAAACAAAAAAAGAAAAGAAAAAAAGAACATCAATTGAGTTTTTGTTTTTTAATCTGGTGTTCAAGTTAAAATGCTGTTTTCATTAGAATCTGTACAGTATGAGCAGCAGGAAACGCAGGAGTCACTCGACATGTTATTCTCATCACACAGATAGAGTACTGCACCAGGGTTAACTTGCCTATGAAGTGAGAAGCTTTGCAAAAGGACCAATGTTTACTTCTTTGGTCTGCATCAGAGTGTGAATCAATATTCCCACCGTTTCAATCTAAGTGTACAATCCGTAGACAAGGTTTTGCTTAAAGTGTAAATGTGCAGTTAAAGATTATTAAGACCAAAATACTTTCACTTTTTGAAAGTAATTAAGGTTGAATTAAGGTTAACTAACACATTTTTAAAGATGACCAATAGCAGACATACCATAGGAAAATTGAACAAATTACGATGATTCAAAGACAAATCAGCACTGGACTGTGAAGGAAGAAGTGCAAATATCTACCAGTATGTGGTACAATGAAATCCATTAACTGTAAGAATAAATCAACATAATAAATGTGTCTCTTAGTTAAACATGTTTTCCAGAATATTTATAATTAAGAAGAGAACTGTTAGATAAGATAACAGGTTGCTAAGTCAAGATGCCCCCACATTAAACCTTTTCTGAACAACTGCATTTAAAAAACACTCCTCTCTGGCAAGTTCTGGCAATTAACATACCCAACTAATACAAAAGAAATAAATTAATAAAATAGAAAAAAAGAATTTTCACTTTTTTATGCTCTTTATTATGTGCAATTTGTTTGTAATAAATGTGAACAAATGTCATTTGTTATTTAAAAAAAGCTAAACGCCAAAACATCCCCTATGAAAAGACAAAAACAGCCTGACTAATAAAAACATAAATGCACAAAGATATTCTCTGGGTCTGTCATTTATAACATATACAACACTGCAAATAACTAAAAGACTAACACACCGGGTGAACTCCCTGCTTAACTAAACACTTGCACGCATATTTAGCTGTAATGTTTGAAGGGTCGGCTACAGTAAATGAGGCATAAAATGCTCTGATTTGAGCATGTTCAATTATACATGACTAATTCCTACAGATGTAGCCAAATGGTCTATTACACCAGACACAAGCTCAGAGGTATATTTGCCACAAAGAAGTTCCTTTTACTAGTCAGGATGCACAAGTGTAGAAACTTTACTTAAAACTAACTGGCAACCATAATTTAAGATCAGATCAGATCAGATATATTAACCATAATAACGAGCTAATGGCTGATGATTTTAGCATGAAATTCTGCATCCACAAGTCTGTAAATATAAACAACATAGAGCTTTAACCACTGCCTGGATCGAAGATCCCTCAGGCGTTTAACGCCAGGCTAGGAAAACACTACAGTAAGTCAATCTGAAAAATGATTGAAATTGTTCCCTAAAACTGCTTTACAATTCTATATTGTTCTTATAAGTTAAATGTCAACACAGCAGAAGCCTTAAGCTGTGGAGCTAGACATGGCTTAGATGCCTCACCTGGCTCAGAGTCAGAGTTCCCAGTTGGAGACTGGCAGAAACTTGAGGGCATGAATACATTGTTCTTGGGAACTGCAAAGTAACAAACAGACATGACTCTCAGCATACAAATCCATGTCTGCACCACGAACAAGAATCAAGAAAACAAAAAGAGAAGCTCTGTTTAGTCACCACATGTCCTTACCAGAATGTGGAGGTGGGAACGATGAGGTCCGTTCCCTTTTCACAGGGGGAGAATAGCTTCCCTCATCTTTATCTGAATCTGGTAATAAAAAAATAACAAGCACAAGTTTTTTTTATTGAAAACAAATATATTGTAAAACAAAATACAGCTTAAGATGTTTTCTTTACCTTCACCATCTTCAGCACTCGAGCCCTCCACAGATCGCTGCAAAATAATAAAAATTAATCTTTTACTTGTAATACAACCAAAACTAGCTCAATAACGACAGCAAAACAGGTTTATTCTAACACAGCACCATTCAGTTCCAAACTCTTATAACTCATAAGTAGGATCAAGTAAGACAGCTCTGGCTGTCCACAAAAACACATTAACCAGCTAATGGTTGGAGATTTGAGAATGAAATAATGAACGTCTACAAGTCTGTAAATATATAACATACAGCTTTAGCCACTAACAAGAGAGAGAGAGAAAAAAAACGTACCTTCTGTGCTTTATCTTTTTGGAAAACAAACACAGGGGGTGCTATGGCAGGCTTGTCTGTTAAGAAAAAATGTAGGCTGGTCATCCTGGCACAAGCTTAAAATGTGCAGTAACCCTGTCCATTTCATTCTTCATTACTTAAAGAGGCAAAAAAACAAGTTATACCAAAAACTGTACTGTCAATGTAAACATTAAGTACTTAAAATCCAAAGCTGAATGGACAGTGTTACTGAAAGCGCACATAAGAAGCTAAGAAGAAGCGCACTTGCTTATATTTTATAGACTAAAAAGATAGCGATTTTAATATGTATTTTGTTAAGCCATCCAATTACTGAAGCAAACAGAATAAAGTGTACAAGCAAAAAGAAAAAAAAAACATCTCTCATCTCATCACTATAACCAAGTTATCTCCTAAATAAACTATATTTATCTGTGTTATTTTATAAAGACTCCCTGGATTTTGTAGATGTAAACTACTAAACAACATGCCCCAACTTAAAACAGGAGTGTCAATCATTAGAAAAACTTTATTGATCTTTCAGGCCAAGGACTTGAATATGCTTATGTAAGAAAATAGGAAAGTATTTTATAAATCTTGCTAAATCCACAAGTTATCATATTAAGATTATCAATCGCATAGGTAGGCTACAATTTGATTGTACCTTAGGTCATCTACAGCAACCAGCTTCACGCTCTAACCTCTATAAGATGCGTAATCCAATAACGTTATCAGACAAAGGTTTTGCTGTGTCCGAGTCGGGCCTATTACAGCAGGTGTAGCATCGCTGCCCTTACGAGCCTTGCCGGGATATACGTGTATGCAATAAGAGGCGAATAACCTGCAACACAGAGCCGAGACTGTTTAACAATTACAGTCCTGACAGAAGCCCTCGTGGCTCACACTGTTTGCTTGTGTATGGAGCACGTTTGATGCATAAGTGCGTGAAAATATGGTGACCTATATTTACCAACCCCATTTGTGAAGACTAGAAAATCAGATAATTTGGCCAAAAGGTACAACGATTCTAATGTGCAACGCTAGTATTCTTTGCAGGCATTCAAGTGTTCAAAAGATACTCCCGGCTTATTTTACCTAGCTGCCACTTTAACTAGCTGACCCTTTCCAGCAAATAGTCGCCGCCACCGGTTGTTCAATAAAGCCGTGCGTAGTTTAGCTTACAGGCTATCCGTTAGCTTGCTAATATGCTCCATCCTGCATGAGTCATCTCTGTTAACATTATAAGTTAAACAAAACCACTGAATGCACTCTTAGTTAAAAGACTAACAAAATGACAAGCGGATCTGGGCGGGTTCTACAAATGATTAAAAAAATTAGGTACATTAACGCATTGAGTAGACTGCCATTTTTCCCCCGTACGCGCCTAAAAACGCTACGCTACTTAGCAACGCTGTGCTAACTATGTTTAAAAAGAAGCATGATTATCTAAAATTGCTTATAAACGGAGAATCCAGTATTTTTCGTGCACATTTACTAAGCTATAAGATGTGCTTTTTGACATGAAACCTGCAGGCTTGGGTTAGCGTACACACACATTTATTAACCCACCACAAATGGCAAGACATATTTGCTATAAATAGCCTAGTGCTAGCGTTAAGAGGTAAGCCGGCTACATGCGAGCAGCATTTGAGGGCGTTACGAGGCATTCCAGGTATTACCCTTAGCCCAACCATTAGCCTTGTTAGCCAGTTTGCTAACGTTGTTGTTTTCTTAGCCTTCCAAAGCTACGTTTCTCCTTAAGTCCTTGTTAACATGCGAGCGATGCGCTTCTTTTTAATTGTCATTTACTCAGACAATGTACGGGTAGCCTTTACATTACAACATGAGTTGTATTGTTTTTCTTATACTGCTACTTACTCACCTTCGTTTGCCAAGTCCGCCATTTTACTTCGACGCTCACACACCCACAACCCACCGCGCAGATAACACAAGCGAGGCACAAATGTTTTCAGTGGCAGACGGTACACTGCCACCGTTTACACATGGGCAGACCACTAAACTAACCTGCCAGGTCAAGGCTTTCCAAGTGCCAAATGTATAATTTATTCCAGACCTGTCATTGAAACAGGAAGGTACCATACGGCCAAAATTATTGATGTATTTAAATGTAAAGTGCATAATGTAAAAAGCACACATATTGAGTACAGTAAAATGCCATAAAACTTTAATACAAAATGTCCACAAAAACTAAGCTGTCAATGTTTTTGTGCAGTAGAGAACAGTTCTGTGTTGACGTCTGAAAGAGGGACCAAGTATAAAACTTATAAACATACTTGTGGTTTATATTAGTCACTGGGATTACCATGCAAATGTTGCATATTTTTGCCATGTGTCATTTTTTTTTTTACTTCATTGCATTTGATAGTTTTGCATGTCTTTTTTCCGCCTTTTTATCAGTGTCCCATTTGAGATACTCAGTCTAAATTCTGGACTTTTTGTGACCTACACATTGATTTTTTTCAGGATGTTTTCCTCATTTTCATGGTCCCCTTTGGTCATTTTTGTCAAACTCAGTTTGTATTTTAGAACAAGTAGGAACTATTTAGGACCATGTGATTTAGTACAATAGGCCCCATCAGCAATCTGTTCATGGGGAAGGCATGCAAAACATCTTAAGTGGGAACTTAAAGAGACATAGTGGCAGATATGCAGAGATATGCACACCAGCAATGTGACACAAAACCATCATTAACTAGTTGAGTCAGCTGGCTGTTTTTTAGGCCTCTTCTAAGAAAGTGCATACCTGTAATCAAATTAGTGTATCTCTGAATGCACAAAGGTTATGTGAAGACTTTTGGAGTTGCAGAGAAGTTTCAGGCTCACCAAAAAGCATTTTAGAATTGTAATTACGCAACTGTATCTCTAAACCTCTATCAATTCATTGTGCAATATGTTGAGCACATCTCTGCAAAGATTAACTCTGATCAAGTGAAGAGGTCTAAGTTTGGCTCTATGCTGTCAAAGTTCCTCCGATCTGAGACTTACATTTTGAAAAAGCTTACGCATAAAATTCCTTGCAAAGATATGCAAAAGTGAACGAGATAAATTAGAAAAAAGGCACTCAAACAACCAAATCTGCAAATAAAACAACCATTACGAAATACAAAGTTTCCTAAAACAGTATGACCATAAATTAATGGAGAAATTTTCAACCATTATAAGAACAATTATGTTGAGGTGACACTGAATGCACAACTGTAGCAAAAACAAAGCAACCAAAATTAAATACCAACAACCACATTTTAAACACATAACAATAAAAAGAAGCACAATTACAATACTGATGCCAAATCACCACAAAACGGCCAAAATGTAACACAAACAAACAGATGCAAAGCAAAAAGGATAGTATGTTGACCAAAGCAAGACACAGAGTCACCAAAATGCAACACAAAACCAGTGATTATGTGTACAAGCAAATGACAAAATACAAAATAGTAATATTACACCATGCATGTTGTAATAGTTTGTGGTTGGTCCAGGAAACTCCAACATCCTGTGGGCATGTCTGCTCTAACGCAGCAGGCAGCCCTCCTAGTCTTTTCCAATGCCCTTCAGTAAGCCACAAAAATATACATGTTCCATGGTTGTCACTGTGTTTGTGCTTTTCTTAAAAAACAACATAAAAGTAACTACATTTCTGCCTAGTCAATTATTTTTCCCCTTTAATTACACCAACTGCTATTGCATTGTAGAATATTGGAAATTCTGTTTAGCAACCTTTACAAAAAGTTTGAACTTATAAGATGTGTGCTTTTATTGAATGATCAACACAGATGTGGTGATTGGACCTAAATATACTGACAAAACCCCTGCCCATTTTGTTCCTGTTGGGATTTTTTCAAGATTCAGGTGTGTGACAGTTGGATGACTGGCTGGCAATCGTCACAGGTTGTACAGATATATCAGAATGAGATGCTGAAGCCAGGAGTGATTCCATATCACAGAAACTGGGATTCTTCTTCATCTTCCAGGATGACAATAGTCTCCCCCACACAGTCAGAACAATCCCAGATTACCTATAGAATCTGGCAGAGAAGTTACACTGATCTGCTGGGACTCCAACTAAACATATAGCATCAGTTTTTATTTATTTATTTCACCATTCTTTAACCAGGCAAGTCCTGTTCGCTTTTCCAAGGAAGTCCTGGCCAAGAGGCAAAATCACAACACACCTAAGACAATTAAAACAATAAAAACAGTATAAAAGATAAAAACAGGCTAAAGACTTAATTTCCAGATCCTTCAGAATAGCATTAAACTGAGGAAAAGTTGTAAGATGTTGAAGTTTAATTGTCCTTTGCAGATAGTTCCAGTCAGTAGGTGCTCGAAACTAAAAGGCATCTTTCCTTTCTCTGTCCTGACACTGGAGACAGATAAGTAGACATCATGGGAGCAGAGAATATAAGGTCCATCAGACTTCCTCTGAAGATAAACACTCAAATACACTGGGAACAGTCCCATAAGTCCTTCGTATATAAAGGATGTGATGTGCTTGAAGGACCAACACAACCATGCCAGTTTACCTTCAGCAGCTCCTAACTGAGTAATGAGATGCCACCTTACAACTAAATGTGTTTTAACATGTGCAATCCACATGTTCAACTATGTTGATTATTTCACTGAAGCACAGACCTCTCAAGTTATACCTGATTATGACTTATCATGTTTTCTAATGATAACACCCAATTATTATATGGAAGGATCAACACAGATAAGTTTACATTACCTGCTAGTTTGTTTGGATAGATTGACCTTGGAGTTACACACCTCATTGTGACATCTCAAATTTAAAACTAATTGTTTGGCTGCAAATTTGCATGATTCAGACAACATTTCCCAATAATATAATAAATCAAAAGTTTAATAAAAAGGGTACTGCCTCTATTACCACAACCTTTCTTATCAAATAGTGTTTATTGATTTGCTTCGGCACAGTGTTCATACGTCACGTTTCAGACGAAAGTTCAAAGCAAATTATTGATTTGCTATTACAGCAAATCTACACAACCTGCTATGTGATCCTTCACATAGCAGGTTCTGAGTAATTTCCATTTTACCCACTCAGACAGGTGTTCACCAGCTCTTCTACTTCATCCACAGTCTCAGTCGGTCTCAGATGATGGTGGCACATAATATGACAGTTTTTAATGGGAGTAAAATCACTTGGAAATCAAGAGGTTAGACAAAAACATGATGTATAATTCCTCTTTGTGCAGCGGAGAATAAGTTTAACGGCACAGTTCCAATTAAGGAAGTCTACCAAACACATTTTCAGTTGCATAAAACATTTAGAAAGCATTTGTGGAAGTTTTGAAACCTGGACTTTTTAAATTAGCATTCAGCAACTTTCTCCATTTAAATGTTGAATTAAAAGTTTTAATGCAGACATCATTCACTATGCTGCCATTAAATCATGATTTAGCATTGTAAACAAGAAACCTCTAAACTCTGATTTAACCCTTATAAGTGACTTTGGAAGAGCTGTTCCATATACGTGTTTGTACAAAGTCATATTCTGCACATGATCAGATTACCTATCAGTTGCAATGAGCATGATCAGCCACTAGATGGCGAACTGTGATTTCAGTGTCATATGTTTCGTATCAGACTGCTGAGATGCTGAAGGAACGTTCAAAACAATGTGCAATGTTTTCATTTCTTCATACCTCTTTGTACACATTTAAAACAAAAAATAAGGATGATTCTGTTGGATGGAAAATTTCTTTGATGCAACAATGCTTCTTAGCAATATGTCTTATACTGTTAAAGCTAATTTATTTCCCATTTAAATGGAGCTAATTCTGTGTCAAATCCTCTCGGACAATGCCATGCAACTTATCCTGCCATTGACTTTTATTTGGTTTAGTTTATTGGACTGGTTGAGAAAGATATATTTGACAGTGTATTTATTTAACAAACGGGGGCTTCAGTTGCATATGACCAGAAATCAATATACCAACAGACTCCTCATGCTTTTCCTAATTATATATCCTAATCTTGAGTATAGTCCAGGATAAATCTGACTTTGTGAGGGATGAGCACTGTCATCTAAAATGATACAGTTTGTCCACAAACTGGAGAAATGGGATTGTCTGTCATTTCAGAATCTCTTGTTAGTATGTCTATGTACAGAACTTGCCTGCAATGATGGGTTAGGGTTGCTTTTCCAGTGAGGAAAATGCTGCCACACACCTTCGGTAATCTCCTCCATAAGAAGAAATTTACACAAACAATTTTTTCTACAAATGAAGCACCATTGAAGAAGGAAAACATACTGACCTTCCAATACAACACTAATCCTCCAAACACACAAAAGCCTTTTTTTTTTTTTTTTACAAAAGTTACATAACTGCATAAATGGCAAGGCACGTTTATTTGTATAGCACCTTTCATGTACACAACAGTTCAAAGTACTTTATATGAAAACATTCAACGCATCACAGATATTGAAATAGAAATTAAAAAGAGAATAAAAACAGAGCAAGAATCATAATAAAATAATAAATTAACTTAAAATCATTAAGAAGAATATAATTAAAAAGTTACCATGCAGATTTTATTTATAGTTGCAAGAGAAAAGAAAAGTTTTTTAACCTGGATTTAAATGTTTCTACACTTGATGAAAGTTTTATCTCTACTGGCAGTTTGTTCCACTGGTTTCCAGCATAACAGCTAAATGCTGCTTCTCCATGT
>JBAMHX010000009.1:19389004-19408767 GCA_037177515.1 Pseudomugil tenellus | reverse complement strand
TATTAGCCTTTTTTTTTAGCCTTTTTTAGCCTTTTTTATCCCCCCCATATAAGCGGGATACATGCTGTATAGTGACACAAAGGCAGCCGATGTGGAAAAAAGTTTAGGTTTGAAGGCTTGATGTATAAATTGTCACAATGCTAAGGTACAATAGACACAGAGATAAAGCTGAAATGAATCCATTTGTCTGCCTATTTCCCAGAACTGCCATCACAGACTTCACCATGCGGTTCAACACACTGTTCGTTGTGGTCGCCCTTTCTTGTCTCTGTCTTGCAGTGACACAAGGTAAGGCTTTATGGAAAGTTAGATTCAATGTAAATATTTTATCATACTCATTGTGCAAAAAAAATGAAAAAAGAGAACAACAGAGGTAAAAGGAGGGTCATTGAATTTGCTTTATTGCGTACATGCATTGGTGGATGCAGCTTTCAATTTTTGAAGTGCCATCAAAATTCCCAAATTGTCTCAATTTTCTTACACACTGGATACATATCCTAGTGTTTATAAAATGATACCTCTACATTTTACTGTGTTTCTCAACTTTCAGGATTCTATGATGACTGCTGTCTGAAGTATGTGAAGGAAATCAAACCAAACTCTCAAAAACATGTAATGTCATACAAGCTTCAGAATACAGATGGAGGCTGCAACATCCCTGCTGTAATGTAAGAAGTATCCATTTTCTATATGTACTTATTGGTACTCCTTAACTTTTGGCATTTCTTATTGTAACACAAGGTTGTAAATAATTGTTTCTAAAATGGGATATGATTGCATCCTTTGTCCCATAGTTTTTCCATGAGGAAGGGGCGTAAACTTTGCGGAAACCCCTCTGAAAAGTGGGTCAAGGCACTAACATACAAGATTGACATAAAGAAAAACCAAAAGGTAATTACAAAAGATACTTCAACCGTCGTTTTGCATAAAGAAAAAATAAATCTAAAGAGTCAAGTGATATTCAAATGTATGTTTTTTTCTTCTCAGAACCGCTCACAAAACAGAGGCTGAGGGCCACTGTTTGCCACAATTGACCCTGTTCATCTTTCCGCCTTCTGCAATCTTGTTATTGAGCAACAAGTGGTTTTATGGTGGTTTTATAGCATCTTGCTGGCAAGGCATTTAAAAAGCTGGCCAAGGAAATACTGTAGCACTACTTTTGCTTTCACTCAGCACTAAGATAGAGGTCAAAGGCCGGTTTAGAGTTGCAGCACCACTTTGTTCTGGAAGTTGGGACTTTTGAAGCTGACTGATCACCACACTATATATATCAATGCCTTTAAATGCATGGCTGCTTCAGAGGAAATATTTGTAAGAGTTGTTGTTCTCCTCAAATACCAGATATTAAATAAGCTGTTTGATTATATAAATGGTGATGGAGAATAAATTCATCTTTTGATACTGCTGTTTCTATTACATCAATACTGTTAACATTTTTCAAGTCTTTGTATATGGAAAGTGTCAAGTTGTACATTGCTGTTTGAAATTTGTGTCACTGAAAAACATAAAGTCTTTCTTAATTTCCAGATATTTTTGTGCCTGTCCTGTACATATTTTCTATGTTTTATAACTGTAAATGTGTTCCAATAAAATCATTATAATATTAAGTCTTGGTTAGTGTTGTTTATATTTATAGGCTTTTGTTTTATAGTTTAACTGGTTTGACTTTAGACTTGATATAGAAAATAAGATTCCAGATAAAAGATTTGATATGAAGAAAAACATAATAGTTACCACACAGCAACAGACCAAATATTTCCATTTGCAAAAGATGTGGACTCCTTCCTCATCACATAATACTGATATAAATTCTATATCAAGCCAAACCCATGCTGTTAGATGTGCTATAACAAAAACGCATGATACAACATGGTATCTAATATGCTGTAAATAAATCACTGATCCACCATTAAAAGACTTTTGAATTTAAACTATACTACAGATAAATGCAAAAAAGGTACCATGTTTTTTTATTTTATTTTGTTGTAAATATTTGTTGACGTAGCATACTCATTGCTCTACTGTGTAGTAGTCATTTTTGTTGATTGCTTCAACAATGCAATGGCAGCTTGACCAAAGCCTCAGCTCCACCCTTATTACAACTATAAACAATTAAAAGTGAATAAATGCCACTGTTTACTGGTTATGTTTAGTTTATGTTTATAAAATGTGCAAGGTGACTCTGAATTTGTTTCTTCGTGTTATCCATGATAGTTGCATCCATCATTAAGAGCAGAAACAGCAGAAAGTTCTGCAGAAATGGAGCAGGCACAGGCAACTTCAGTGAGGAAAATCCTCTGATAATTACCATCACTATCTGACCTGCCATGGAGCTGTATTAACTCATTGATTCATTTGCTTCTCTTCTTCATAAGCATTTACAGGAATTGCTGGGGCTTGCAGATGATAAAAATCTCACATGTGAGATGCATTGTGTTTGACTCTGCTCTCTGTGGAGATTGATGACTTCCACACACACTTGTGCCCTGAAGAGGCTCCTTGCAAGATGAAGCAAAGATAAAGCATGTCACAAAAAAAAAGTGTAAGACCCCGAAGGCCTCTGTTGTAATACATTCACTGTGTGATGTTTGTTACGTAAAATAAAAATAAAAAAATAATTTTCACTATTTTAATTTAATTTTATTTATTTATAAAGCCCGTTTCATGTTACAAAGCAACACAAAATGCTTTACAATGCTTTAAAATAACATTGATTAAGAATAATAGATGTAACAGCATAACAGGTCAAAAAAGTGTTTTGCAACTTGAGAATGAGTGATTCAGATGCTTTGTTTCTTCATGTTTATGTCACATGAAAGCTGGAAAAGGGTTTGCAGACTATTCTGTCTCTTACCTAAACGCAAGTATAGAAACACTTATAAAATAAAACGTAATGAAAATAATAAACATCGGGCTTGAAGCTGCTGTGAAGAAATAATATTTCAGGGATCCATCCACACCAGGAAACTGCCCACCCATGACCCAGCAGGCCAGGGTTCCAACCACAACCAGGCTGCTGTGCAGGACCCCCCTTACATGATTGATCACTGCTACAGCAATCCTGCAGAGAAATCCAGCGTCTTACAGATTTTTTTTAACTCATACTCCTCTGTCAAACAGATGAGGAGGGGGAAAACTGTTGCTATATCTTCTTTAATACTTTGCAATCAAGATTTAAAGGCAGTGAATCTTTGTCAAACTGTTGAGATGTTTCTTTGAATACACTGCCAATTTAGCTAAAGGGTAAATGTGATGTATAGCCTGACAAATACAAGATAATTACCAACACATTAAATACTAATAAAATACCCGTGGATGTCTAAAATTGCATTGATTAAGAATAATAGATGTAATAGCATAACAGGTCAAAAAAGTGTGTTGCAACTTGAGAATGAGTGATTCAGATGCTTTGTTTCTTTATGTTTATGTCACATGAAAGCTGGAAAAGGTTTTGCAGTCTTTGTTTTTACATGCTTGGGCAAAAAGACTTGCCTGTTTGGCAGCATGAGCAGAAATTTTAGCCCATTTTTTATGAAGTGGAAAAAAACTAAAGCAAAGTATGCAAACAAAAAACTGGGACTATCATTTTACTCAGAAAAAGATGTGATGAGTTACATGAATTAAGATGTTTGAACGCATACTGGAAATTCGAAGGCAGTTAAAATCGTGGCATGAAATATTACAAGAGGCTCAAAAAACAGAAACAATGAAGTCACTTTCACACCTTTATTATATAAAACGATGTGCCAGCTTGGTGCCAAGCATCAACAACTATATTTCATGAAAGTTGAGAAAGGGAAATGAATAAAAAGAAAGATGAAAGTAGCTGTAAACATTACACAGTGCAAACTTCTATTTGTATGCGACATTATATCTACTTGAATAATATTTTATGTGATCACTAAACTGTCAAAACATGAATCTTATTTCAAGCTTACCCATACAGTAAATCAAATATATTGTGCTGAAGGGTGGTCTATAACATAGCAGGCAAGTTCATTTACTTGAGCATGTATACAATGCAGAAGCTTTTTGTAATTATACAAAATGAAATTATAATCTTGTATTTTGAGGTTTTTAAATACCATTCATAATGCAGGAGATCTGGCACCTCTAAATCCCAAACATATCACTCAGAATTTCTTCTAAAAACAAATCCTTTAAAGCCTGACCTAAGAAGAACTGGGAAGAAAAGTCTCATTTTTAAAATATGAATTCTTTATTTGGCCCTGTAACAAAATCTGAAAAAATGGCTATTTATTACCATATGATAGGTTGAAAGTATTGTGGTCTAATCTCCTGATATTTACCAGGGGGCAGGAGACCCATGTCGTAGGGTGTACAACTGGATTTGAATAAAGTTTTTACCATAAAGTGATGCAAAATGTCTCAGAAACTGTTTGTGTCAAATATGAAATGTTTGGCTTTATATGGTTTAAATGAAACCCCTTTTGTACAATCCTCATACATTCAGCCCATAGAGCTTGGATGTGTCTTTTAGGGGTTTTTTTTTCAGGGCTTTTGGCAAAATGTGTAGTTTTTCTTAGTTTTTAAAGTGCATTCTGTCATCTCCAAATAGAAGGATTACCATATTCGAACAAAGATGCATTTGCCGAAACCATCCTGACAAGTCTTACATTAATAACCAGCTTTTTCTGTTTCCATGCCATAAAAAAGTTAACTAGCAAGAAAAGATAAAACCATGTTCCTGTGTTAGATCAATGACAACACTAGTTGTCCTTGAAGTCTGTTTTTTTTATTAGAGCCTTTATTACAGCTATTCAGAGTTTAGCCAGTAACACTACCTTAACACTTTATAGCTCAGTTTATTGGCTCTATATGAGAAAATGGAAAAAAAGAAAAAAGAAACTAAAAAAACAGTTCTGAGAAGACATTCCTAAGGGCTTTCAGATTTAACTGACAAGTGAATTAAAACATGTTTCATGACAGCAAAAGCCTTTCTTGTAGAATTTTTTCCATCTCTCAGTTGTAAATTCTCTCTCATATTATTATACTTTAACTTCTATGTTTTTCAGTCCTCTTTGCAATGGCAAATATCAGCTTTCCCACAAGTTTTTTTTTAGGTTCCAGTGTGGAATCCTGTTATATATTTAGTTCTTTGTACAGTCAGACTTGAGCTCAGGTTGTCTTCCTGATCGGAGGCATCTCCCAAGTTTTCTGACCTAATCTACAGCAGTGCTTGCACACTCTTGTGCCTATTTTGTGCTCCCCTTTCCTTCTTTGCTTTCATTTATTGAGGCATGCATGGTCAAAGTGCATGTTGTAAGTAAGAAATTACACCACCACTCCAGATAAGTCCAATCTTGTCCGTCGTGAAAAAGAAACTACAAACAGTCAGTATTTCTGATGCAGTCAACGTATCATTTACCAGTCACGAGGAGACTTAAAAGCCAGGGTTACACTTTCCACCATCGTTTCACAGTTTCTTAATGACACTGTGATTAATGGATTTTTTCAAAAATAACATTGAGCTTTAAGTATTCCCACATTCCCATTGCCTTCTTAAAGGAGGGATCTGATTATCATTGAGAGGCCTTAAGATGTTTCTGTCATGCTCAGTGGATTTAAATGCAACTTACATTGCAGAAACTTGCCGGAAAAGAGCCAAATATATTCAAGGAGTTTGCCACTGTGTGAATATGCATTCAAAGAATCTTTCAGGATAAGTGAAACCATGTTCTGCCTTTTCAGAAATCTTGTGTATAATCAGCGCAGTTATGACAGATAGCTTCCCACTGAAGCTGTGACCTAGTTTTAAAATTAAACAATGAGGACATTAATAACTGTGCGAAGAGGGTCAGTCTTTTTATCTGCTCAGAAAAAAGGTACCACCACATTAATAGATGCTGAATTGTCCTTTTGAGATGTTGGACTACATGATGATACAAACCACAGAGTGGCGCTTGTACAACAAGCCGTCTGATCCTGCTCTGCGCCTGGATCTGTTCTGGAAGTCTCTGGTGCATGTTTGACTGAAACCCGCTCCTTCTGCAGATCTTCTCCTCTGGATTCGATGGAGGGAAATCCGATAGGCCCCAGTGATAGGGCTTCTCAGGTCTAAGCTGTTGTTGAGAAGATGCCCTTCGGTAATCCCAAGATCTTCCAGGGCTGCCTTCACATTTAACTCATCTGCTGTGAGAATATACTTTGGATCGGCCAGGTGGGAAGGTGTTGACCTGTAAGATGGGTAAGCCTGGGGATATTCCATGCCTCTCATCCAGTCACTTGTCATGATCTGCACCATAGAGAGGCGGTCCACAGGAACTGGCCTCAGGAGACCCTTAATAATCTCCTGGCAGGACTGGGGTACGTAAGAAGGAATGGCAAAAGAGCCTTGCAGGATACAACACTTCAGCCTGTTAGTGGTTGTAGCTTTGAACGGCATTGTGGCAGTCACCATGAAGTAAAGTAAAATACCCAATGCCCAAATATCAGCATATTGTCCAATGTAGCCTTTGTCTTTGAAGAGTTCGGGGGCTGCATAAGGTGGAGAGCCACAGAATGTGTGAAGTATGTTACTGGAGCAGCAGAGTGTACTAAAACCAAAATCCCCCACTTTAATGCAGTATGTGTTAGTATAGAACACATTCTCAGCCTTCAGGTCCCTGTGGACAATATTATTATCATGCTGGAAAAGGAGGAAACAAAGAGGGTATTAGATATGTATATATTTAGATGTAGGTCACACAGTTTTGTCTCTTATTCAACAGGTTTTTAATTAAAAATATGTAATTCAACCAACTTATAATGGATCAGGACACAATTGCTCCATGATGCATTATTGTTCATATTTATGATAGAAACTCTTAAAAAACAAACAAACTATATTTTCCTTACTGTTCCCCAATGCGGATACAGGATAAGTTTCATTTCATCATCATGTCGACATCTTATCTCATCTCCATACACATTTCTTACATGATAATGTCCAGTTTCTACATCTTGCTAGTTTTGACCTGGCCACAGAAAAAGCAGCACATGCTGATCCATATACCAAAAGAACACTAATTCAAGACTCACCCCGAATTAGTTTTTTTTTTAAAGACCAAATACTAATCCTCAACCATTTTTAAAGTATTCACTGAGACATTGCTTGTGACCTACCATGTGCTTGACTGCAGACAGGACCTGTGAAAACACAAGTTTGCTCTCCAGATCAGACAGGCGTCCCCTGGTGCTGATATGGGAGAACAGCTCTCCTCCACTGGCATACTCCATCACCATATATAGCCGCTTGAATGTCTCCACCACCTCATACAGGCGCACTATGTTGGGGTGGGCAAGCCTCTCCATGCAAGTGATTTCAGAGGCAAAAAGTGCATGTGAATGTTTTCCCAGGCGCTCCTTATCCAGGACTTTCACTGCCACTCTTTCTATCAGGTGAAGACAAATGAAAAAAGGCTAAATGAAGAAAGTGAGGCAACAAGGAACCAAACATTTATCTTCACTAAAGCTTTTTTTGTTATGAATTGTATGTCTTGGTATTCCTCTATGTCCTGACCTGCATTAATTCCCTGCTTATTAGCATCGTTTCTATGGTACACCAAAGCTAAGGAGGCTGGAAATATAGATTAGTAGATGTCTGGCTGATGAGATTAGACATGTCTTCTGACATCTGGAATGACCCAGATTGACTAAAGTATGCTCCATTAGCTGAGTCTGATGTCTGCACATTCATCTTAAAGCTACGAGTTCCCACTGAGCACGTGACTCGGGTCATTGAGCAGACAGTCCTCCATATCCTCCACAGCACAACCCTCAGACATGTATTTAACTCATGTCTGCATACACCACAGCTAATAAACCCTCCAAATATTATTGTATTTATATGTTGTAAAAATATTTTCTTATATTTATTACTTGAAGTGCTTTTTCTCACATTAGGTGCTTAAATGAGAACTTAAATGGAATATTACATTTATTGACCTAAATTTATAATGACAATTGTTCAGATAAAACTGTAAATACATCCAATTACAGCAGGTTGCTGATATTTTCAATACTTTCTATGTAACACAAGTTTTCACACAAAAACCCTTTTTTACCATTTGAATATAATTAAGATGCCATACAAATGGAGTAAAAAATACAGCATCTTTTAGTGGAATACTGTTATGAATCTATAATATTCCATGCAATTACAATTTTTTATTCATATTCTTCAGTATCAATAAATAAAAATGACACATTATGAAAACTTGATTGTATGAAAAATCTTTGGTATGTTTAAGTTCAGCAACCTGCCGGAATTAGAAATGTTTAAGGTTTTATCAGAGCAATTCATCATTATATGTTTTCATGAATAAATCAATTAGGGATTAATTTACCTTCTCCTTTAAGCTGATATAAAATATTCACAGTGATAATTTCTTCATGTTGACTTAAAAAATTAAAAAAGCACAGAAATCAAAAGGTCATGACTAAAATTCTGCATTTCCTACCTGATCATACGAAAAAGCATCCAAAATCTCACCTTTGGTCAGGTCATGTATTCCCAATCTAACCTGGGAGAAGTTTCCGGAGCCGATCTCCCCTCTCAGCTCATAAAAGCCCACTCGCCGGCCAAATATCAGATCATCCATCACCCTCTCTGAATGACTCAGATCGTACAGGGCCTTCCCGAACGCTGTACGCTGCATCTCCTCCTCATCCTCTGTCATCTTCTTGTTTGTGTCCACCTTTAGGGATGTCTGAATTCCAATTTCTTCCTGGTGGGAATTTGTCTTTATGTGAGTACCTGCAATGCAAAATAATCAAGTTAGGGTAATAAACTGGGAAGTATTGTGAGGCCAATATTTGCAATAATCATTGAGGTCAGCTGCTTCTGTACTTACATGATTTCCCCCTTATGTTCCTCTTGTTTTTCTCTGTGTTGACTGCAGTTTTTCTGCTGTTCAAATACATGATTTCTTTCCAGCACACAAAAATTCCCTTTATTTTTCAGTCCTCTTGCAGATTTTGAAAGATTACCAGCAAGTTTGATTTTCACAAAACAAAAGCTCAAGTCAAAAGGTTGTCTAAGAAAATGCGAGCAGCATGATAACAATCCAAAACTGTCAGCATACATCAGGAAAGATCCTCAAAAGATGATGTTTGATGAATAACAAACTGCTGGTCCAGATGCTACTGGTGTGCGGCTGCTTCTTCATCAACTCTCTTCCTGTGTGCCACAGGTGTCTCATGGTGTGTAATCCAGAACTACTACATAATGCCATGTAATCCCTAAGTGCTGGACTCCTCCCATGCAGACAGACAATAGACGGGCTTTAGAGACTTGTTTAACCCCTAGACATGAACATAGCACCCGGTGCAGGTCCTTGAACAAGACATTGATGAGATTACCTAAACAAGGTCCTGTATGTTGTAATCATTTTTATTTTTGGTCAGAAAGCCAAAGTAAAGTTGTATGTGATTTTACCAAATCTCAGTTACTAAATCAGCTAATTGTTTTAGAGATATCACATTTATCAGATGTTGCCAAAATCTCTGCTGAAAATAAACGATAAAGAAGCGTATTTATTGGAAAATGTTGCTTTATATTAATCTTATTTTAGAAGCTATAATAAGTAAACATTAAGGTGGGATGAGGGGGTTACAGAGGGCTTCCTTGTGACTGGATGACACAGCAGCACAGTGACCCAGACTCTGACCATGACACCAGACAGGCAGCACAAACACACTTACTGGCACGTGTGTTTCCCATCAGTCTCGCCAACCTGCTTTACTCAGACTGGACAATGGGATTGTCTAGCAGTCATAAGCTGCTTGCTCATGTCACATGTGACTCATTGTGTATTCTTAATGAACATCTCAACACTTGCACTTCTGAACACAGGAAGAAGACTAGATTTAAACAAGCAGCTGTAAATGTGAAACTATACATGCCATTTTACCGATTTCAGAGTTACTTCTTCTAAATCACTGTATAGTTAGTCCATGGGCAGATTTGCTATCAGTAAAGTGACTTAGGTGAGTTGTACTAGAGATGTTTCTCAATGTTGCTCATGATATCCCAGTATTGTATAAAAGTATAATACATTAATTTGATCAGTATTCATTGTACAGTCTGGCAGCAGTGGGAAGAAAAGACCTCGCTGTGTGAAGGAAAGGTTTTGGAGGTCTTTTATTCATGCTGTCAGATTGTACAATGAACACTGTTAAAAGTAATATATTTTATACATGACCTCGCAGTGAGACTGTTTCCTGTTTAAAATTAAAATGATTCCCCAGGAAATATGGGCACAACAGACAGAGGCTCTCCAGTTAGTTGAAAATAAATTACTAATGGTAAAAAAAGTTTAATATCATTGAAGTGTTTAAGAACATTGTTTTCTTACATATTTCTTTCTATATAAAGCACAATATAAAAACAATTAAGCATTTAAGGATTTCCAATATGATAAGGAACATAAGCCTTATTTGGACAACTTTTACTCTGATCATCCGGCATGTCTGCATCAAAAACATTTAGCAATACATGTTCAATGCATGAATAAGCATTTTTTTTTTTGTTGGAAAGCTTTGTCAAGCTCTACAATGTTAACTCACATTGGTAAATATCACGTGGAACTTCATTATGAAAGCAAATAGTCTTATGTCATTATTACCTTACCTTATTCAGAGGTGGTGCTGCCTTGTCTGGGATGCAGGCATCATACAGAAGTGCATAACTGTGGTTCTACGTTCCTTGGACAGTGAGATTAAACAAGAATCCATGCTCTTGGAAAAACTCTTTGTGATGAATTAAAGCAGAAAATACGCTGAAATTCAGCACACAATTCTCAACAAAACATATCAGAAGTGAAACAGAATGTCATTATTTCCTCCAATGCAAAATGTATTTATAAAAGTGTCTACAAAAAGGAAAAAAAGTCAAATATCTTCAGTTTATGTCATCTGCAGTGATATAAATTCCAAAGTGTGTTTACGGGACTTGTAATTAAATTACTTTAATAATTATATAGATTTTAGAGTAATTTCTTGTTACTTAAGGAGTCAGCGATTAAATTGGCTTTGTAGGGTTAAGGGCATCACTTTAATCAAAGTGTCTGATGAGTCCCTGACGATGATCCTTTAATCCTCAGGAAAATAATCACATCACATCAGCACATCAAAGTAGGACAGCCTGACATGAAAATTGCCTCCTTTACTTATGTGTAGCAACTTTTTTAGTTCTGGGGGCTAAACGGAGACACTAAACATGAAGCCTTTTCAGAAAACTGGATCCTCATTTTTACTATTGAAAGCCTCAAATGTACAAGAAAAAAATATATATGTAATATACAGCTTTTTCATCGCCTTTCCTTTCTTCCAAAGAAAAGAAAAAGAGATCTGAAAAGCAGGTCTGAGGGGGTTTGACCATTTGGTGTCATGCTGAATAAACACAAAGGTGCTGGGGTTTTCTGAAGGGAAGGCTCCAGGCCCCCATGCTGATCTTGTTTATGTGTTTGACCCAGGTTTTGTTTTAACTTGGAGGTGCTAAACACCTTCCCCCTGAGATAAAAGATGATTAATGCCTTTGAAAGAGCAACACTTTAATGGCTCTGGGCTACTTAAGCTCTTCATTACTATGAGCTCAGGTCCGCTCAACACATTTGAGCCACAGTTTGCTGCAGAAACAGTGGCACTGGTGACATTTCCTTTTACATGTCCCCTCCCTATAAGGACCTCAGCATGGAAGTTTGATTAGCTCTCCCTTTTAGTGATTCCACACCAGTCTGAAACATTACTTTTGGGGATATTTACTGCAAAAGCTTGATCCTACATAAAAATCTAAAGCAGCCGTGAGAAGGTTGCTCAGACAAGAGAAGAACCGATTCTGCAAAAGTCATGGATGTATGCCAACATTTCCTTCTCTTGCTCTGTATACTCCATCAGACCTGTAAGTATATATATTTTTTTACTATTTACTTTAACTGCAACCTAAAAGTTGTGAACTGTCACTAATCTGCAACATGCTGTAGATATAAAATAGTATTACATACCCTACAACAGGTGATGCTTGCAGATCTATTAGCATTCAAGTGAACTTAATTCACCATCCATTCAGCTAAATAGTAAACATTCCTCTGCAAACCCAGAATAAATATTTTCAAATGAGCATAATTATCCTTCAGTCAATTTAATCAGATTTATTTTGCATTGAAAATGATTCTCATTTGGTATGGCATGCTTTTTGATAAATATTGTTCATTCCCAAATGGCCTGGTAGTTACTGTCTTGTGTTTTCTAGTGAGTGGAGCACTAAGCAAAAATATTGATCACAGAAAGCTGTTCACACAGCGCGTGTGTTGCAGAAGACAGAGCCACTTTGTGTACATTGGCCAAGGTAAGGTAATTCATGATTCACGTTAGAAAAATACTCCCTCATAAGCACTGTTCGTGTCATTTATGGATGTTTGACTGATTAGGATCAAATAAACTTCTTTTTCTCCCACCTCAGACATTTCTGGGAGTCCTGTCAGTGTAGATGTGGGGCTGTGCAAGTCACACTGTGGGGTAACAAGATCATCACATGAAGCAGCCCAGCAGGAATATTCTAAATATTCCTCAATGCTGGAGTTTCTCAGGAGCAAAAAGGTAGAAAGAGCTGTTGCAGTTTCATGTATTTCCACAAGAGAGCACTGTAACTTAGCAATAATCTCCCATAGTTAATTCAGGATGATCTAGGAGTTGTCATAGAAAACCATTTTTAAGCTACTTATGTTTGGTATCAGTTATAAATTTTGATTATGAAAACAAATAAACAAAAAATAAACTTCCAGGAAATTATTTTTGTTTGTTTTTTGTAAAACAGTAACTAATTTCTCTCTACAAAAGATGAAGACGCGCGTGGCCCCTGCCTCTGAGAGCCCGGAGCCGCTGAACCAGCTGCCATCCTGTGGCATGAATCAGGTGTGCGAGCCCACTGGGATGCGCGTGGACCGTGTTCTGCTGTTTGAGGGACCCCGAGAGGTGGAGGTCGTGGAAGAGTGTCACTGTGAGATAAAGCTGAGCCAGTGCATCCGCGTGCCTGCGCTGAAGACCTACTATTCTGAAACACCGTATGAGACTGTCATAGATGTGGGAGGATGTTCACGGTCCAAAGGATCCCCAGGTGTGTGCCCTGTGTGGGAGAGGCAGCTACATGCGTAAAGCTTATACTGATAAGAGGAACAACGCATGAAGTAGACAATCACATGGAGAACATATTGGGAAGCCAGTTCTGTGCAACACATCTTATTGTAAATGAAAATATCTCTTCATACATGTGTTAATGCACATTTTTATTCTGTAACAGATGATTCGCATTATATTGTGATTTTTTTTTTGCCGTTTGCCAGGAAAGCAGTCAAGCAGCAAATAAAAAACTAATTTTTTTTAGATTAATTAGAGCAAATTCACCTTTGCAGCTGTAATTGCTAATAAAGAAATGTGCTGCAACTCATTTCCAGATTCTACTAGTTAACCGAAAACTTATAAGAACTGAAATCATTATTAGCTTAACTTGTTTGGAGAGACTGAAACTTTAAAGCGTTGTTGGTTGAAATGCTGAAAACCGGATTACACATTTTAACTGAGCTGCTGTTTAAATGCTTCACAGAGGGATTCTCATGTGTCCCCACTCATTTCGATTCAGCTTTGGTGGAAACTCCCAACAAAGTGGATCTGATTCAGACCGTGGTGGCCTGTGAGCTGAAGGAAAGCTGCTACAGGGTCCCATACTTGGAGTATTATTATGAAATAGTCCATCATGCCGATGGAGTCAAAGAGGAAAGACTCAAAGTAAGTAGAACTGATTCAAGCCTTTGCGCTAACATCTTTTTTCTTTGGTTAGCACAACATACAAAACACTGACAGAGATTCACTTGTGTACTTACTTTCACACTCCTTTGTGATCAAGTGTAGAGGAAATGGGGTTCTAGCTGAGTGCCAGACAATAATGAAGTGTTTTTATTCATCAGACACACATGTGGAAGAAAGCCCTTAATCATATTAATCCTCTGGCTGGCACCGCGCATCCTGGATGTGAAAGACTTCAGGAAGCTTTGTATTTTCCTTCAGACTGAAGCTACACAGACTGACAACTTCAAACGTCTGCATCGCTTGTTGTACATTATAACATTTTATCCAAAGATCACTATTTCTTTCAATCAACTGATTCCCGGCTGTGCTTTTTCTCATCCAGAAAACATGTAACACAGATCCAAACAGCTTGTTGGTCGTATTTAAAGCTGAAAGCAGCTTCAACTTATCAGAACTTTCTTTTAAAATAATATTCAGTGCTTTAAAACCAGGCTTCAGCTCTCAGCACAATATTTTGTATTTAAAACAAATTGCATTGATGGAAAAAACTTTAGTGAAATCTGTGTGCTTCAGGGAGGGTTTCCTGCTGTGTTTTAGCACTAAAAGTGTGACTGGAACACAAACACAAATGGCCCCGCAGGTGTTGAATCAAAGCAGTTAACATGTTAAACAGCAGCCGAACCCCCACGTCGAACTTCCCTCCCACCTCCGACTCAACTGGGTCAATATTTGTGAGCAGCTGTGAGCTGATTTCCCTCCCTCTGTGTTGCTAATTTTCCACAGGAAATAGACGTGGGCAGATGTTTGGGAGGTTGCACGACAGGAAACCGATGCCTTCTCAGGTAAGTACGAACACAGCTGCTACACACACCCTCGTGCACACCTCCTCTGCGTCCTCTCATAACAACTACCCGTGAGCTCTGACACCTTGTGCGATCAGCAGGCTGGCTTCATTTCAATTCCTGCACCAAATGTCCTTTTCATACCTTCAGCCTGAGATTGCTGTAAAAACACAAGAGTTGTCTATTTATTTTAAGATTTAAAGATAAAAATTCCCTTAATGTGTCATTGTTAGAATATTGGATTTAATATCCAAAGATACTACATCAAATTTGGAAAAATGATGCACTAGAAAAATGATGCATCCAGTAATGGATGTTTCTCTGGAATTTACTTTACTTTTTAAACAAATCACATCAGTCATACTGTAGTGAATGAATTAGTTTACTTATAACAATAATACTGTTTAATAAAAATAAATCTGCACATGTGAAGCTCCGGTTACATTAGCAGTAAAATAAAGTGAATCGAAGGCAGTAAATTCATGTTTATTTTGTGGTTTGAAATACAAATTTGTCTTTTAGGAATTATACAAAAATTTTATAACCAGATTGAAATTAGTTTATGTCTGCAATCAAAACTTATACACATTTTTTCCCCTGTAATTACATATTTTTAATCCCAGGCATCACAAACTCATTTTAGTGATTAAAAAACATATTTAATCCTAACAAAATACTACACAGTTTCTATACTGCAATGTGTCTTCATGATTCGTACGAAGGGCAAAAGAGCCACAGATTACATTGCATTGATTTTAAATGATTTAACTTCCAGTTCATTTAACCATTACTTTGTATTAATAGGAGTTTAATTTTTGTAAGGTGAAGAAGAGGTTTTGCTGAATACTTTATAATTATAATAAATAGGGGTCATAGAAGGACCGTGTTGGCTATTTGCTAAGATGTGTAAATATCTGTAAATGTGTTGCTGGTGAAGAATAAATTAAGATAAAACACAGCAAGTTTAAACATTGTTTAAGGATTTTGGGATTAATATGAATATCTCTTTGAAAAAAAACAGATCAAATATTGAAATAGATGATAATTATCTAGCAAACCCTAAAAGAATGAAGCAGCACTGAATTAAAGAGCTTTTAGTACAGACACTTCAGGAAAACTCTCTAAATGGTCATTTTGGCACGTTGGGACCATGTGATCCTAACATCCCCCCAGTTGGGGAATCTTAGGATGTGAGTTGTTAAAAGTCTTTTGTTAATAATAAGTCATTCTAATCGTGTGTTTCTGTTGTAGGAGCCCTGTTGATCCTGAAAACTGCTACTTATGGTCTGAAAGACAGTCCAGCTCTTGCGCTCCTCAAGGCTATGAGAGCCACAGCTTCATCAGCCAGCATGGGCAGAGTCGCACAGTCCTCTCCATCACTTCCTGTCTGTGCCAAAGCTAAACACAACTCCTTCTACAGGAAAACAACTTCCTAAAAGTCCCCACAAGCTTCACAGAACTGGCACACATTTCATACATTTCACACACACACACACACACAATGAAATGATGTAGCTACCTTAAAGTATTATTGTATTATATGTAATATATGTAGAAATGATAATTTTGTAAATAAATTTAATGTAATAATCTCAAGATTTGAGCTGTTTGTAGCAGCAAATAAAATCTGCAACATGTCTATAAAAAGTCTTTTTACTTTTTCTTTTACTATTTTCATATTACAATTAATGCTTTTTTGGTTTTATTTCTTCTGTTTGTTTGTTTGTTTCAGGCAGAAATATTTATCTAATAGGAATGTTTATCTAATAACCATTCCTAGCATATAAATACATGGACCTTCATAATAATTTAAACTCATCATCATTGATGGCAACAGTAAATTTGAACCTTTGAATGAAGTTGTGTAAAAAAATAAAAACGTCTCTACAGTTTGCAAAAGTTAGATGGAGCAGATACTTGGAAGCAGATAAGTGTTTTGACGAACCACACGTGCAATTAAATAAAAAAGAAACATCCTTATTATCATATCGATATGTGAAACAACACTTTTCTGTCATTGTTTTCCGTGTCGTCTGAAGGGAAGCGTTTTATGGCTTGCCTTTAAGGTGTCATGTAGGAAAAAAGAAACTTTGATCTCTTTAATCTTTATGACTCTGAGAGAACTTTTTCCACGCTGTTTTTCTTTTACTTGTGCGTAATTGCGCATAAAGATCAAAGGAAGCAAATGGCACAGTTTCCTTAAGGCAGCATAACTGACTTTGAGTTATGTGTAAAAATAAGACATATGTTCCAGCAAGTGCATATTTTTGAAATACATATAACTGACCAATAATTTCCCTGTGCAAAACGATGCAAAGCTGAAAAATAATTCTGGTGAATATGACTGTAACGTTAGCTGTAAAAAGCCCAGCTAGCGGTCAATCCAGCTGTTTTTTTTTTACGATTATCCAGCTGCAACTAGATAAGCAGCTATGCAAATCTCCCCAAGTGCAGCCAGTGACACCAGATGCTTTATCGTAGTAATTGGTTTCCACCTACAACAATGTTGCTATTATTTTAAATTAATGGATTCATTTGGGAACCGTTGACGCTCCACTGCGACAACAAGCCCTCGAGCTCAGATTTTTTCATCCTAGTTTTCACTTTTTTTGTTTTGTTTTATGAAGAAAACAAAAACAAAATTTCCAACACAGTGCACTGACTGATAGAGAGAAAAAAAGAGGAAAAATCCAGCTTTTCAAAGCTTCGTCGTTGTTTATTTCAACCTTAATAGCCAGACATGGAAACAATGCGCCTGAATGAAATCTCCAATCGGTATCACACCTTCTTAACACCGCCATTAGTCTTCCTTTACATTCGCTGATTGGTGATTTACATTTGCAGCCAAATAGCATCTTTACTGCTGTTTACCAAGGGGTCTGGGGGCACTGAAGCGGGAACAGGACCATTTCATATAAAAAGTCGAGCTTCCAGGACCCCACGGTCACACCAACTCCAAACTCAGGGGACACAGATGCGCCGGGATTCTACTCAAACTACCGACATGTTGATGTTTCTGCTCAGCTTTGCCACTTGCCTGTGCGTCACCGCTGCGCGGCCTTCCATGGGCGACCAGGAGAATCATTTCACACCCGAGAAGGAGTCAAAGGAAGTCCGCTCAGCTGCCATCAAGCGGCTCCTGGAGGTTTTTGGGATGGATGACCCCCCTGCTATCCATGGACACAAGCAGCCACCGCAGTACATGCTTGATCTGTACAACACGGTTGCAGATGTGGACGGTGTGACCAAGGATCCATATCTGCTGGAGGGGAATACTGTACGCAGTTTCTTTGACAAACGTAAGATGTGTTGACTACTAGAGGATGTAACATATTCAAAATGTGCTGTGATGTCTAATAATTCGGTTTTTTTTTTTTTTTATTCCAGTGCACAGTGAGCAGGTGGAGTTCAGGTTCAACTTGTCAACTGTTGCAAGAACAGAGAAGATTATCACAGCAGAACTCCATCTGTTCAAGCTGCGACCTCTGGCAGTGCACACACTAAGCAGGCATCACTTCTGCCAGGTCTGTAAACCAAAACATAAAAGCTTGATGGCTGATTATTAAACTTAAAACAAATGCAATGCATGTTCTCCATTCTAAATCTGGCTGCATCTGTTGAACATCATTCAGGTCAGCGTCTACCAGCTGCTGGGTAGCATCAAAAGCAACAACACGCAGGAGAAGAAGCTACTCTCCTCTCGACTCATTCCGGTCCACTCTACAGGTTGGGAAGTCTTCACAGTCACACAAGCGGTAAGAATCTCCTGCATAAAACACTTTCCACTTCTTGCTGAAAGTGTGAAAAGAGTTTTAAGCTGACTGATGGCTAATCCTGAAGGTCCGCTCCTGGATGATAGATGAAGGCAGCAACATGGGGCTCCAGGTGGTGGTCCGAACACTCGGAGGAAGCCAAATGGATCTGAAACTGATTCGCTTTGCTTCGGGGCGCCACCACCATCAGAGCAAGCAGCCCATGTTGGTTCTCTTCACTGATGATGGTCGCCACTCTGCTACACTTGAGAGCCCAGGTGAGATTTGTGTCTCTTGATGGTTTAAGTTAACTGAATGTTCTTTTTGAAATGATTGGAAATGCACGGTTGCAGAATAATCTCTTATCTTCATATAGTTTTATACACTCTTCAGATGTATACATCATATATTTCCATTAAAAATTGATAAAAGACAGTTTTGTTGCAGATTCAAACTCTTCTGCTTGCTACTGCCTGCCTATCGTCTTGTATAGTGTGTCATATAAGATATTGCATTTCCTAATAAAAAGCTCTCCATTTCAGCTCCCCATGAGGCCGCAGCCGCATCCATCCTCCCTCAGGCACCGCTTCATGCATCCTCGCGCACTGCTCGTTCCCTAGACTACGGTGAAGAAGAAGGTCTCCCCAAGCCCTGCCAGCGCCTGCCCCTGTATGTGGACTTTGATGAGATCGGCTGGTCAGGCTGGATCGTTTCTCCCAAGGGTTACAACGCTTATCACTGCAAAGGGTCCTGTCCCTTTCCTCTGGGTCAGAACATGAGACCAACCAACCACGCCACTGTGCAGTCCATCATCAACGCCCTGAAACTTATCAGAAGCGTTGAGACGCCATGCTGTGTGCCAGACAAGCTCTTTTCGATCAACTTGCTTTACTTTGATGATGATGAGAATGTTGTGCTGAAACAGTATAATGACATGGTGGCTGGAAGCTGCGGCTGCCACTGACATCAGTCTTACACATCCTGAGACAGATTTAAGCTGAAGAATGTAAATTGGAATTTTCTACATGGCCAGCTGCTCTTTGACCCTTAACTAATGTGCTAAATTCTACAAGTGACATTGTAACATATGTAAATATCCATAAAATATAATATATGTCTGTGATGGGAGTGATATTCAGCAAAATATGTAAATGTGTATATTTTTTGTTGTGAATGATTATGCAGTTGAAATAAATTGTGTACATTAAAGGTAACAAAAGAAACTTATTTGAAAGATTTCACCCAAAAATGTCAAAATGTCTTTACTTGTGGAAGAAGAAAGTTCAACAAGTCAAGTCAAGTCAAGTCAATTTTATTTATATAGCCCAGTATCACAACAAGTTGTCTCAGAGGGCTTCACATG
>JBAMHX010000009.1:19363960-19388351 GCA_037177515.1 Pseudomugil tenellus | reverse complement strand
TCAGGAACGGAGCATAAACGGGATCATCTACGGTCCAAACGGCACCGGGATCTCGATCAGCATCCAGGCGTCTGAAAAGTTGCTGTGTATCAGAACAATGTTTAGAGCCTTAAATGACAGTGAACAATAAGCAAACAAGTTTAGTTTTAAAAGCCTCAATTGTTGCAGGAAATGTTATAGTAAACTGCTGTGGTTTCATCTCAGTTATAGTTTCCTCTGCTCTCGCTGCTACCAAGAAGATGCACTACACCCATATCCCAGTGTGTTGGTGGCTGCTGTCAGAATTCCCTCTAATCTTTAAGATTACATCAGTCCAGCCTGATCTCAGTGATATGATTGAACTACTGCTGGGTTAAGTTTCGCTGGTGCATGATGTTATGATAGCCAAAGTCACACTTGCATACAAACGAGCTAATGAAGTCTTACGTGTTTCAGATTATTTGTAATGGTGTGTTTATTGGGTCAGGCTGTGTAGGCTAATGTATTGTCTCCTTATGACTCAGTACAAACTTACAGCCAATTCATGTTACTTTTTTTTCTTACTTAACCAATATGTCGTCACGTATGTACGCTGAAAATTTGAACTTCTCTTAATCACAGCAGCGGATTAGCAGCCTTTACTGGATGCCTTCTGCTTATTTCAGTAGCTGTGTGGACAGGCTTCAGCCTTATTGATCCCCTGCAGTGGAATAAGTGCATAAAGATAGAGGATGGAATAAACTCAGCAGGTCAGATCAAATAGGAAGTTCGATTTGCAGTGCTTCTATTTCACCTCTAGATGGGGCTGTTGGGTCATTAAACTTGTGTCCTTTTGAACGCCTTTCTTAACTTTATATAATAAGAGAGAGAAAACACATTCTTATGCTCTTAATGTAAAGTGTAACTCAATATGCACATGAAACTGTGAGTAGGTTTCCTAAAGCATAAAAAACACCAAAAGTTAACCTAAAGTTAAAAACCTTATTGTGAAAGTCAACCTTACCAACAACTTAAGTGTTTCATGTTTGTTTCTTTGTTAAAGTAGTATTGTGTTCATATTAATTATAAAATGTCTTGCACATTTGCACTATATGCAATTATGCATAATAAATAAGAGTGTCATGCTATTATATGCATATTGCTCAGGACAAATATACTAATAAAGTTTTGTCTATGTTTTTATTTCTAAAGACCTAAGTTTTTTAAAACTTAGGTCTTTCTGATCTTTCTGTTGCAAACAATACACAACATATTAAGCACTGACTTTTTTTTTAAAGATTAAATCAAGTATATTAAGTTTATAGACTGCTAACTTAGTGAATGAATGAATGAAGCTAATAAATCAATAATGCTTTAGGACTTCCGATAAGTGATATTTAAAATAGGTCGAGTTCATAAATCCTCCCGGCTAAAAGCTGAAGGTTACTGTAGTTCATGAGTAAAAACCAGAACTAAATGTGGATTTTATAACTAAATAATCAGACTTTTGAGCTGTGACATCTCATCAAAAGTAATTGAGGGATCTCAGATATCATAAAATATCACTGAAGGACTTTTCTGCCACCAAGATTCCTTCGGTAGATCTGTTCTTCTGTTTGGGAAAATTCCAGCAATCCAGTACCCACAATACTTTGCACACAAAAAGTTGGTGCAAAAAAAACAACAACAACAAAAAAAAAAAAAAAACTATCTTCTCTTTATAATGATAGGAATGAGAATTTGTCTGAGAAGGAAGTAACTTGTAGTATTAGTTTTAGTGTTTTCACAAGCAGAGACACTAGTTGACTTTATTTAAAACTAATCTTTAAAATGCAAGCTTTCCACAAGATTTATAATTTGTCCCCCATAACACAAAAGTCTTGTAACAATGTATTAAAGGGATCTAAAAGAAAAAAAAAAATCAAACTCAGGAAGTATGAACCTATTGACATGAAAAATTGCAGCGTTGGCTCAGTCTTATTATTTGCATTCTTATGAATTGAAGCAGTGGTATTTAAATGGCACACAGAGATGGTCAATTCAATCTAAATAAAAAACAATTTGTATTTTAATCTTAAGTATTAAAATGTTTAATGAATTTAATCTAGATTCAGTAAGACCACAAACACATGTCAGACTACTCCGGTAAGATTTTAAACATTTACAACAAATTCAAATATAAAAAAGATGGAAACTTTGCACCGCTTGATTTTGAAATGTTTGGTAGTGAAATCGTTCTTCTTCCTGTGTTTCCTGGCTTTATCAAGTTCTGCTCTGCCATTAAATCTTAGTATAAGATCTTAGTTAGAATGTAGCCTTCATCACATTATTATTGACACAAACTCATGATAAGCTGATTGAGTGTAAAATGAAGACAACTATTTACTTCTTTAAGGTCTAGAAGTTATAAACCATGTGGCAAATTAGTTCATCATTTATTTCACATGAGAAAAAGTAGAAGAAAAAGAACATATTCTTCTCTTTTATGCGTTTTAACAAAAAGAATGAAGGAATTTCCACATAAACTGTCTGTGGCCTCATAAAACTATGAGATCAACCAGCAGCTTCTAAATGTGTTGCGTTGACCAAATATTTTTATCATTTAATTTGCGTGTTGAACTTAAAACATTGCAGCTTGATTTTGTGACTAAAACAATGCATCCAAAGTGCAGCAGTGAGACAACGATGCAAAACACTAAGTTATACAGGTTAAGCTGCAGAGCTATGCGCCAGAGTCAGATATATGAGAACTGGGTTTAAAAATTAGCATGAAAACAAATTTCATTTTCACATTTAGACAACCATCAAGTTCCCAGACTAACATAAACTTGTCTCCCATCAAAAACTCTTTCTGTACATTAGAAAACCTTTGCCTCTACAGAATGTAACCTGACCTGTGAACGAGGCGTTGGCCATGGAGTGGCACTAAAGGGGGTTGAAACCACTTGGCACGATGCTGAACGACAGCCCTTATTCATTGTCAGAGGGGCTGCTATTCACAATGGAGAAAACGATGAAATGCTGCCATTATAGAGGCGACCAAAGGACCCGGTTGTGGCCCGACACCTGATCTCCTCTTTGGCTCCGGCCTCCTGTTGTCCCTGTATTTCATATCTGACTTACCCACCATAAAAAAAAACCAGTGATGCTGCAGCAGCGATGGACCTGAAGCTTGGAGTTTGTGCGGGCAGATATGGGGAATAAACAGACCATTTTTACAGCTCAGCAGCTAGATGCCTATCAGGTTGGCGCATATTTCTGTATCCTGGAAAAAAAAACATTTCCAAGTTTGCTTGTAACCTTGTAAGAGTTGTGGGATGCAACTCTTCGTGCATTGCAGTACCTTGTTGCTGCTTGCTCATTTGATTTAGTGTCATCTGATGAAACTTCTTCTGAAAGTAAACATCAGAGCATGGAAATACATTAAGATTTTTATAATTGTGAATATCATATACTTGTTCTTGTGATGTTACTTGATGTGTCTTGTGTGACACTGTGTAAACAGTAAAATTGTCCGTCATATTAACAATGCTTTTGCCATCTTTATTTACAGGACTGCACATATTTTACAAGAAAGGAAATTCTCAGGTTGGTATCCAGTTATTTTGTTTCTCCAGCTTTCAGAGTGGAAAAAACTGTGTTAAAAATCATCCTCTCGGAGCCTCTACAGATAAAGCAGATCTTCATTTTATTCCGTTCTGCTTTATACCATGCTGTAACTCTAAACTACACAGTCAGGAGACCTGTCCTGCTGTGGGGCAAGCTACCACTGAGATAACATGCTATTATAAACATTGCTTTTGGAAGTTTTCACATTCTGAAATGACAGAAATGAAATCTTAGATGTCTGCATTTTATAAATAGCAACTGTCACATTTAAAATGCAAATCTTTAAAACATATCTTGTAATTTAATATTGAAAGTGAATTCTTTTAAAAACTTTCTCAGACTGTTCTACCGGTATCGGGATTTGGCACCACAGCTCGTTCCTCTTGACTACACCAACCACCCAGATGTGAAGTTACCATATGAGCTGATTGGCAGCATGCCGGAGCTGAAGGCAAGACCTGTTCCACACATACTCTGCAGATCTACTCTCTATCTCTCTCTCCCTGTTCCCAATCCATAATTAATGACAAACTAATCGACAGAATTCTTTGAGAGGTTATATGCAACCTGACTCCTTTAAACTTGAAGAATACTAGTGGGTCCCAGAGGGGACAGCCCTTAGAAATGGGTCAATTATATGACTCTTTACATAATGGTGGCAATGTTATCAGGTGTGTCAGCATCCTGTTTACCAGCTTGCAATTTTAGGCAAAAAATATGAGCAATTAAGTCAAAACTTTGTAAAACAAAGTTCTAATAAGCATTTTACAGTTCTTTGCGTTCACATTTTGACTTTTTAATCAGAAAGGCATTAAAATTTCTGGTCCTTTGCTCAGGACAACCCATTCCGCCAGAGGATCGCCGAGGTTTTCTCTGAGGATGGAGAAGGAAACATGACCCTGGACGACTTCTTGGATATGTTTTCAGTTCTCAGTGAGATGGCTCCTCGTGATCTCAAAGCCTACTATGCTTTTAAAATATACGGTACTTATTTTTCTTTTCAGTCATATGAAATAAATGTAAGCTTATGTTGAATAGATTAAAAAAAAAAACTAATGAAAAACAAGCCATGAAATAAATAAATTTTCACTCAATTCCAGAACAGTAACTTGACTGAAAGAGTCCAGGAAAAGTTCATGAAATATGTTCTTAAGTCATTTAAATTAGGTCACATTTACTAATAAAAACTTTTCATAAATATGTTTAAATCTCTAAATAATGCAGTTGTGTTGATGACGAGAAAGATCATGCTCAAAGGGTGCACCGCTTTGTGGTCTCACCTCAATTATTTTGGGCTGTGATGGAACATAATTTCCCAACTTGGGATGAATAAAGTATCTATCAACTGAAATGTGCTCATTTTTTTTTTTTTTAACATATTTTGGAAATGAATTTCAGGAAAAGTTTTTAGTATAAGTCTTACAGTGAGTTTGGCATTTCAAGATGCTGAAAAACAACCAAAATCAGGCTTATTATATGACCATGTCTGTAAAATATTTTGCATAATTAATTTTTTTTTTAAAAAAGCTGCCTTTCTTTTGAAAAATCCATTTAATTAAGATGTTAAAGAAACATGCATGCTGGCAATTCACATTCTTAGATAACTAATGAATGAATAACAAATTTCCTGAAATGTCAAATAAGCTTTAGATTATCTATTTTTTCCCAGGCTTTCTGAATGTGCCAAATTATACAATTTTACATGCTTAAGAGTCATATTTCCGCTCAATATCTTTACAATGATACATACTTAGAAACAACAGGGTCAATTTCATACTTTGTATGGCTTGGATGCTAATAAGCAGGAGAGCAAAAATCATTAGTCTCATCTACTTTTTTCAAAGATTTCAACAATGACGACTTTATCTGCAAGTCGGACCTGGAGAAGACTCTGAACAAACTGACTCGCAACGAGCTGACAGAAGAGGAAGTGAAGATGGTGTGCGAGAAGGTGATAGATGAGGCTGACCTGGACAACGATGGACGTCTGTCACTTGAGGATTTCCAACATATGATTGTCAGAGCTCCAGATTTTCTCAGGTAAACAAGCAGTAGCCTACAAAAACAAGTTGTGTTGACCGGAACATGAAATAAATCTTGGTTTTGTTTTTGTTTACAGCACTTTCCACATAAGAATATAAGGACTGGAAGAAAGTTTTTTGGGTTTTTTTTATACTTGAACTGAAAAACAATCTTGATCTCTAAAACCTCTAAAAAGATACATTTGCATCTTGTGTATATACTTTAAAAACTTTAAAAAGTACTTTGGATTTATGTTTATATTGAACCAGCACCCAGTGCTTTTGCATACACACAGAAAAACAAATCCTAAAGAGGTGCTGGCACAGTCACTTCATTAAAACAAGGCTCATTAATTATGACCATCAACAGCAGATTTGTTTTGTATCTAGAGGGGTTTGGTTACACTGAACTATAATAGACACATGCCAGAATATTCCAGCGGCTCACAGTGGGCCAATGAGGGAAGAGCCGTTTGTCATGAAAGCAGTCAAGCTTCAGCACTGGGTCAACCGATGGCCATTTTTCCCTTTTAAACATCCCAGCTAATAAAAACATTGAAACAACACAAAACACAAGTTAACTTTTATCATTTTATTAAGCCAAAAGTACAGATATCTACAAATTGTAGATACATTTTAAATGGGTTTAGAAAGTACAGTACAATATAAGTAGATCTTCCCTCCCTCATATGCGATAGACCATTTTTTATCCCCACGTCTTTCCCAAAATGTAATATTCTCCCTGTGAACTTCACAACAGATGGTTTGGAAATATGGCTGTTCATAGGAATGCTCAC
The DNA here is from genome assembly GCA_037177515.1 of Pseudomugil tenellus. Lineage (NCBI taxonomy): Eukaryota > Metazoa > Chordata > Actinopteri > Atheriniformes > Pseudomugilidae > Pseudomugil > Pseudomugil tenellus. The sequence goes on along the minus strand of JBAMHX010000009.1, from coordinate 19,381,966 downwards.
TTTATGATATGTGACATTAATCTTAAGAAAATATGATTCAGAAAAAAACAGGATGCATTATTCAACAACAAAAAAAGAGAAGCTAGTTTGAGTCCCACACGTGCTCCTTACATGTCCGTTTATGACTTAAAGCTACAGTATCACTCAAGCAAAAGACTGTCGACACACTTCATAAATCTCCTGCTTAATATGCTGACATGCAATTTATGAATGTCAGCCTTCCTCTTTCTCACTTTTGGCTCAGTGAATGACACAAAAAAGACCAAGAAGAGCCCATACATTCAACTGTACAGGTCTATAAGTATGTCTGAAAAGTACATCACACAAATATGCACAGGTCCAAGATTCACAATGCATAGCTCACCTATGACGCAAGTAATAGTGGTTAAGACAAATGGTCATGGTAAACATGGGATCCCGAATTATTTGCTATTTATAATTGTGCAGGCAAACGAAGATATACCTGCTCTCGACGTATGAGCACCGTTTTCAGACAAGCAACTAATATGGGGAAGACAATGAGGTAATACGGAAGCTGATTCGGATATATCTTGGAATCACACATTTCTGATTAACTCTGGCTTCTGATTTGATAAAATACTGACCCAAATTGGAGTTCAGGTGGTTAAGATGCACGTTGAGCTTCTGGTGCCACCTAACTAAACATAGTACTTCCAATGAGCTTGGATCAATCCTGCTTTCATGTTTAGCTGAACGAAATACCACTTTAAAAAGCAACAAATCTCCGGCAGTAGCTTGGACATAGAAGTTTAAAACTCTTATATTTTATATCTAAATACTGTATATATCAGTTTACATAAATTACAGTGAAAGTAAGCAAACATTTTAAAGTGAACAGATATCAGGACAGTGGACGTCTAGCAGTGAAACAGCAAGTAATTTATAATTATGTGGTGTAGAAATGTTGCTATTAAACGCCTTTTATATGACCAATACTCGAAAGATCAAAACTGTATTGCAAACTTATCACCTGGCACAGACTACACACACGGCACACGGCTTACTGGTAAAGTGCGAGGAGAGCTGCATGGAAGGGTCTAACAGTGGCTAATTTCAAGAGATTTCAATTGCTGATTGAACAACCAGAGGTGTCATTTAGCTTGAATCTGAATCAGAGCTTAAAGAAAAACTTTAGAAATTACAGAAATTATTCATTTATGGATAAACAAACTGTTAGCTTTAAAGATAATTAAACATAAACACACACTTGTGTCAAACAGAAGATACTGTTGTTGTTTTTTAATGGTTTAAGACTTGAGTTTCTCTTGAACTTGAGGATATTCTATTGGAATTTTTAACTGTAAGCGTGTATTGCAGGGGTAATTTTGTTTCAACAAATGTGCCTTAACAGTACACTTTTAATTTGGTAGCAGTGCAGTTAAAGCTCATTTTCTTTCACAAAATTAACTTATCTGTTTAATGTATACCAAGAGGGTGTAATTGGGTCAAACTGTGAAAGTATAAAAAGCAGCACAAACAGAAATGTAGACTACAGTGTGCAGGAGTGAACGGAGGGTACTGAAACCGTTTTAATAACATTGTCTGATTGTCAAACTAGAGATAAATTAAAGCAAAAAAAAAAAACCCTTGCAACCAGAACTACATATTTTCTAATATGATCAAAAAGAAACCAAGCGCAGCTCTGTTTCACTCAAGCCAATCAACCTCTGGTTGGCAATTTTCACATAAAAAGGGAAAGAACACTATTAAAAATAGAGTTAATATCATATTTGTAGATCAATTTAAAAAAAAAAAACTCTTAGGATATTTAATTTCTCTCTTCGTTTCCTTCCTTGCATTACTGGTTGTGCAACTGGCTGTATGAAATATGAGAACAAAGTTAAGGACTCATGTTTTGTGTGAAATGGAACATCTGGATAATGCTCCAGGCCGAGTCTTCCAACAGCCAGTCAAGCGGACCAATGAAGACAGCAGATCTTTAAATGGAAGAAATGCACCCCTGGAAGATGGTTTGGTGGGGACGGGCGGGGCGGGCTAGGAGCAAGCATAGTTCATTCCTGTTCACCCAGCCTGTGGCCAGTGTGGTTCGGTCCTCACAGCAGGCTACACCGGAAGAAGCTGGTCTTTTTCTGAGGCTCTGAGATCTTGACTCCATGACTGCTGCCCTGTGGTGCGTTGCCCTCCTGCAGAAAGTTACATCATTCAAAGTTACTGAAATATGATCTAACAAGAACTGATGGGATTTCATGATTGTAGTTTCTTACCAATTTTGTGTCCATTTTTGATTTAATGTCCCTGGCAAGTGTTAGAAATGCCTGCAGGTCCAACATAACACACATTAATTCTTTCATTACAGTTTGTAAAAATTATATTAAAAATGTGAAAAAACTAAATCAGTGAGGAACTTGTTCTTTCAATTGTTGATAGTAATGCTACTCATTAACATTACTGTTTTTAATTCAGCCCAAAGACAAATGATTGTAACTAGATAAAACTTTCAAGCCAATGATACATCATGACTGAAATTCTAAATAGTATACCCCATAGTACCAAGTTGACACCTTAATGTGATAATGTAACCTCTTTCCAGGTTTTTGGTGCTCCATGTTAGCTGACTGGGTCTTCAGATGTTAAGTAGTGCTTTTAACTTACCAATCAAGGTTTGATTTGAGTAGTCAAACTGCATGTTAGACAGCAATGCCTCAAATTCCCAATTAAAAAAGAAAAGTATATATATGTATGTGTGTGTGTGATCTCTTTGGGGAGGAGTTTCTGCTTACATTTTCCACATTGATGTTTGCCTTTGCACTGGTTTCCATGAACTTAATACCATATTCTAGTGCAAGCTGAAAGAAAGTGAGAAGAGTATTAATAAGTTACATTTTGTTTGGTCATTAATGATCTTGGTTATATTCTCACCTTTTCTCCCCTGTCTTTAGACACCTGCCTCTTGTCATTGATGTCACATTTGTTACCAAGAACCATCTTCTCAACATCAGATGATGCGTGCTAGAATGAAATGAGAAAAAATTCAATGTTAAAAATACTACATGCAGCTTTTCCAATTGTTACATTGATATACAAATAGGGATATATGCTGACAAGTACATACTTCCTCTATGTTCCTTATCCAGTTCTTGATATTATCAAAGGACTTTTCATTTGTAATGTCATAGACGAGCATGATGCCCTGTAAAGAAAAACAATTAAATATAACTTTACAGACTCTGCGTCTCTAGAAAGTTAAATTAAGTAACTATGCACTGTTAATATAATAGGGACCCTTACCATTGCTCCTCTGTAATAGGCTGTTGTGATCGTTCTGAAGCGCTCCTGGCCTGCTGTATCCCTGAAAGTTTGTGAAATAATAGTTTAAAACCAAATGTTGTAAAAGAAAATCAACACAAAAAATGTCTTGCTCAGCTAAAGTAATATTCGAAAAGTCTAGCAGAATGAGAAAATAACATCACTTTATATGAAAATAAAAAAAGATAAATATCACATGTCCAACCATTAAAAGATCATGTTCTTACCATATTTGTAACTTTATCTTCTTGCCGTCAAGCTCTATTGTCCTAATCTTGAAATCAATGCCTGTTGGGATAAACGATTGTGCAGGTCAATCATAACGTTAGCTTCAAGGCTTTAGTGTAGCCTGTCAATCACAAACAAATACTGGGGCAAAACAAACAAAAAATAAATAAAATACGGAGTCAAAAAACCAACAATAACAGTAACGACACCTCGTGAGATGCGTATAAACAGTAAACAGTAAAACAATACTTGTATGGAAACGCTATTAGGCACAACTTGCTGGGTTTTCCGGTCCCTTTCCAGAACATAGACGGGCCTAACGGCTAACGCTATGTGGCTAACTGCTAGCATTAGCTGCCTATAAAGCCAGCCGGCAGGAGACTGTCATACAGCATACGTTTGCCAACCCGTACACGCATCTTACACAATGTAAACAATGTTGTCCCTTACCAAGTAACACTGCTTATACAATTACTTAAATAGAATCTGTGTGAATAGTATTTGGCTTTTAATAACAAAGATAAATTAATTATCCCAGTGTAAAACTAAGCATAACCAGCATTCCAGCAAGTATACGAACCCACAGAGGTTACCCATCCGCGCATTGTAGACACACAACGGAACAATTTGGTTTCCCTTAAATTACGTACCTATTGTTGAGATAAATGTTGAGTTGAAGGCGTCCTCTGAAAACCTGAAAAGCACACATGTCTTCCCAACACCAGAGTCACCGATTAACAGTAATTTAAACAAATAGTCGTACGTTTTCGCCATACTTGATATTGCGGAAATCCCGCCCGGTGTAAAAAGGATGTGTAAGGACGCAAATGGCGCCCCCTGCTGGTTCGGAATTAGCACGCAGATTAGGACCAGAGGGCGTTAGCCAAACATTTATGGTACAGTTATCACAATGCAGAACACATTTACCTACCAAAGCAAATCTAACTTTACTATTTATCATTGACAAGGCTATTGCAGCATAAAATGCTGTGTACATATGACCACTTGCTATGCTAGTTGATATGTGTATTTGTCGTGTTCGGTGCATTAAGCTTTAATTGCATTTAATGTCATTTTTTTTTTTTTTTTTTTTTTTATCTCTGATAACTAATAGCTTTAATGTGGTGTAATTAAATATATACTGATACAAAATGTAAATTAGCCGGACATCTAATTCAAGATTTTAAAAGTAACTTTTATTATGTCTTCAACTATCTCGAAAGTTTATTTTTATATACATTTTTTATTATAAAGAAAAGATCCAGGACTCTATCCTTTCTTTTGGAGCTATTTTATCATTTATGTATTTTGACACTAGATTAAGCATTAATGTAAAAAAAATGGCTAATTGCTAAACATTGCTAATCATATGCAATCCTTATTATTTTTCACATACCTTGTACCTGTACCACATACCTAAGTCAACACAACAATTCAACTATGCCTGTGTATATGTGCAATCTTTCTAATTGAGTTAATGGAATCATTTATATACAAACCAATAAGCCTTTGTGAAGGAAAAAACTTTTGTTTACCCTGCTCATATAGAGAATACCTTCCGAAAAATAATGGCTTTAATTTAACCTTTGCCAAACATTTGCGTCTGCTTATTTGGATCTCATTTTTTAATGTATTTAATTTTAAACAAGCTTATTGTCTGCAAAATGTTATCTTTATTGATAATAACAAACATTGTTGCACATTGTAAAGTTAATGGAAATAATCAGACCCATTCCTTATTGGTTCATTTAGGTCATCAGGCTGATGAAAAAGAAAAACAGGTAGGTGATATTTGTGGCAGGCTGACATACATTGGAGTGGTATTTCTATCTTGCACAGGTTGTTGATGGCATTGTATTGATCTATAATTAGGTGTAATCCATTTATGTAGACGAATGATATTTTAGTAAATCTCAGGATGTTGCATTTGTCTTTGACTGGACTTAAAATTGTCATTATGTTTTTACCAGTCCTTCCATCTACATATAGTAAACCAGTATCTGAAAAGGCAGTACCCATTTCCTTTTGGATAGCAAGCTAACTTAACTAACTTTTTGCCATCTGACAGTTATTTAATACAGCGTTTTACATTCTATACATCCAACAGCTATAGCTTGCGAGATGTATCTGCTGGGTAGAAACACACCAGTAGCATGACAAACAGAAACAGTGCATACTTGAGCATGTGAGCAAAAGTGTGAGCTTTTTTTTTTCCTGTTCCCGGTAAATGTTATGGGTGTGTGCTGAAACGGTCTCAAGGACGCCAAAAGAAACATGAACAGAACAGCATATCAACACCATCCTCATTAGCTGCAGCAGCAGCACTAACACTGACATTATCACCAGTTTTTATTTGTGCTCAGAATTTGGTCTACAACAAAATTTCTAGCACCAATAGATTGTATGGACCCAAAAATATCTTTTAAAAAAAGGAAAAGAAACAAACGGACCATAAATATATAAAAGGGCTACACGTGTTTAACAGTCACAGACAGGAGTGAAATTACAAAGAATGGATGGTATGTAGAAAATATTTATTACAAAACACTTTTTCTTTTTAATTGTTGGATGTTCATCTTGGAGTTTTTTTTTATAAGCTATTGAGCTCCTGCAGTGTTTGGTCCAGGGTTTGGCTCAGTTGTATGTTTTCCTCCTTTGCTTGCGATAGTTTCTCTGCAATAAAAAGTAGCAGCAATGGGTTGTCAGTGAAAAGATGGATCCATCACATCAGAGTAGTGCCTACACTAACACGTCTGATCTTATAGAGCTAACAAAACAGCAATTAACATAAAACATAGCATGAATGTAAAAAAATACTTTTTATAATGGAAAGAACACAAAGAGTGAAAAGAGAAAAATCTTTTTATTGAGATTTAGTTCATAGCAAAACAAGAAGGGAGCAGTGATAGCAAAGGTCAAAGAGGTGAAGTGCATTTAACAAGGCAGAGGAGTACAAAGAGAAAGAAGGAAGGATGCAAGCTTTACAAGGTGTTCATATCATTGAGGGCGTGATCCAGCTCCTCGCTGATAGCCTTGTATTTCAGCTTCTGAGTGTACAGCTCGTCTGCAGGTGAAATGGGAAACAGAGAGCAGCAGGAGGAGGAAAACGCAGACCGGGGAGGAAGAAAAAGAGAAATCACAGAGAGCAGATTAAAGATTGAGCAGAGTTGATTTTAAACTAAGTTTTAGTGAATAAAAAGTGTAGATTGATATAAGAGTGGAGAGAAGTATAGAAATGAACCGCACCTTCTAAGTCATCGATGGTCTTTTCCAGCTTAGCCACTGTCCTTTCAGCGAATTCTGCCCGGGTTTCCGCCTTTATGAAACAGCAAACATATTAATCACCAGACATGGCTCACCTGCTAGAACATAAAAGCAGCTCCAAGGAGACAATTTACCTCCTTAAGTCTGTCATTCAGGACTTTAATCTCCTCTTCATATTTGTCTTCTTTCTCGGAGTACTGCATGAAAAAATGAATGTTTGATCATTATATTATCAAAAAAAAAGAAGAAAAATCAGCGTGAACGTGTGCTGGAGTGCTGATAAGTGATTTCTTGTTGGGTGTGAGAAGCTGCGAGCCCACTCACCTTATCAGACTGAGCCTCTAGAGACTTGAGATTGTTGGTGACATTCTTAAGCTCCTCTTCCAGGTCGGTACACTTACTGCAGAACAGGGAAACAAGTTAAATGTGTCATCCTGATAACAACTGAGTGATCCACACATGTCTCTTTCTTTTTCTTAATTTTTGCTTACAGTTCTGCAATCTCTGCCCTCTCTTCTGCCCTTTCCAGCTCCCCCTCAAGGATCACCAGTTTACGGGCAACCTGGAGTTAAAGAGAAGGCCACTGCTTAGCAAGAGCAGACATGATCTCAAATCTATTTAAAAAAGGAAAAGATAGCTCATCTGTGTACCTCCTCGTATTTGCGGTCGGCCTCCTCAGCAATGTGTTTGGCCTCTTTGAGCTGCATCTCTTGAATCTCCATCTTCTCCTCATCTTTCATGGCTCTGTTCTCGATCACCTTCATGCCCCTGGAGATGAGAAAGATCCTCTTTAAATCAATAACTGGACTCAGCAGAGTAACATTACTGAGACTGTACAGCATGGAGAAGGCTTACATCGGTCGGGTTCAGCTTTCAGCTTTAAATACTTCAATTTGGGACAGATTATGACTGCAACTATAGTTTGATGGGTAACTAATGTAGATAGGATGTTAAAAAACTACTAAAGCTTATTCCAAAAACCCCCTGACTGAAATAAAAGCTGAAATAATTAAGGGGAGGGGACCTTTAAAATCCTTTAAGGGAGGAAATTCCATTGTTTTGCAATAGAAAGAAAAATCACAGCACAAGCACAACACCTTGAGGTTCCCCCACTTTCTAAACTGGTGTTGTTATAGCTGGTGAGGGTTACAATCCAAATCATTGGAATCAAATCCCATCATATGAAGATTTATAAGCACATATAAAGACACTGAATCCGTGTTACCTTTCACTTTCATCTGCAGCCTTCTCGGCCTCCTCCAGTTTCTGCAGGGCTGTGGCCAGTCTCTCCTGGGCTCGGTCCAGCTCCTCCTCCACCAGCTGGATGCGGCGGTTCAGAGATGCCACATCACCCTCGGCCTTTCACCACACAGAAAGGGAATGGCAAAAAGAGTTCAGAGGTCAGCCAGGAAACATGCAGCTGATAAAACAGGAAGGTGATGCTTCGGGTTGACACAATATGATGGATAATCCCAGAAAACCAGATGTTTTATGTCTATATGAAATATTCATAGACATTAAAGTCCCCTTCATCCTGATAAGTATGACTGTGCATGGGTGCAAAGTATGGTAAACATGTGTACAAACACTATACAACACAACTCGTGAATATTGAAGCACCCCCCTCCACCCATTTGTGCTCATTTAATCTCCCATTTGCTTTGTTTGTTGTTGAACCTACTTGACACACTAATGTCTTCTAAGTTGATGTCAACGGGACATCTAAGCAAAGATTTTTTCATTTCACCATCAAATAAAAAGCTGTTAAAACCCAAATAAGTCAAAAGGTGCATATCCTAACAGCCAGTAGTGTTGAGTTAGTAGAAGTTTGTAAGCTACAAATATAATACACAGGAAGGTAATTTTGTGTCCTCTGTTACATTAATGTGATAAATGATTGCCTCCTCCCAAACACTGTGTTCTGTAATGCTCATAAGAAACGATAAGAAACTAATTTGTGCTTCTGATAAGGCTCCAGGTCAGAAGATGTCTCTTCACCCATAATAAAATGTCTACTGTGATATGTACTGATTTTCCCAAAGGTGCAACGGGGCCTGAAGCTTTACCTCTTCTTCCACATTTAGCAGCCACTTAATAACTTCAATTTGTAGTGAAACCTGATAATTTAGAAAACGCTGACTGTGATTTTAACCCTCTAAAAAACTTCTGACTGATTCTTTCCAGGGCATTTCCTGCAAGGCTGATACTACAGATAACTTCTCTCCTTCCTGTGTGGATGAAGAGGAGGAGGGGAGGAAGGGTTTCAGCTCTTCATCTCGGACAGTTTGTTTCAAATGAAAATCTCCTGATGCCTTAAAAAGGTCAATGAAACGACAATAATTCACTTAAACACGCATTGCCGTGATACTGGGCAGGAAACCCGAAACATTTCTGGGTGTTTCAGAGGACTCGGGGCGGGTTTATGTTACATATGGTTACTGAACAATAGACAACAAAAAAGTTTGTGGAATGAGGTGAAAAAGCCACAATGTAGCCTAACATTTGTGGGGAAAGTCAGAAAACAGTAAAAAGAGTTGAGTTTTTATGAGTTATAAGCGCGTCGTTACAACTTTTGGCCACTTTTGTTCGCACTAAGCGGAAAAAAGAGGTTTAAACAGCAATGTGAGCAAAAAATGCTCAACAAAATGGTTTAAATGAGAAATAAGCTCACTTTTTCACGCAGTTCTCGCTCTGTGTCCACCTCCCTTTGTACTTCCAGTGCTCGGTCCTCTGCCTCCTCAAGTTGCTGCTGAAGAGCCTGGATTTTCTTCTTCACCGTCTCCATGATTTCGTTTTTGTTTTTTGTTTTTTTGGTTCCTTCACGAGACAAAAAAGTCCCAAAAAGGTATCTGGCAGTCTTTTTCCGCGACTTGTAGGTTTAAGTTTAAGTTTCGGGCTATGAAGAACTTCTTTTTCTCTTCTCGTTTTTTCTTCTCTCAAGCAGGAAATCAGGGACGTGCAGGGATGGGTAAGGAAAAAAAAGGACTGGGAGTTTTCAGGAAATTTATGACGAAGTCCTCCAATCCTGTGAAGAAGCGTGACTGGATGACATCACAGGATCCAGGAGGGGAAGGGACTGAGCTTTTCCCCCCACAAAAGAGGTGTTATGTCACTTTTTGCGCGAGTGGAAGTGAGGGTTCTGTGTTGTGGACTTATATGGCAAACATAATGTATCAACACAATCTGCATTTTATGCAAATGCTCTGATTGGGAGGAGGGGGGAGGAGGGGAAGGGGGTCAAGACAGGAAGATATCTGTATGAATCATTTACAGCATGAATAACAACGTGATAGAGAGAAAATCCCGAGCAGAGTGTGGGAGGAAGTTATAGGTTTTATAGAAATCAAAGGTCCACAGACTTAACTCTTAAAGGGAAGGGTGACCAGTGGGGTGTGGTGTCTGTAATCCTGCTCAACTGGGGCTGCTGACCTGCGGGGCTGTGGAATGTAAATGGTTTTGTTTGCATAAATGACCCGCAGCCTTTGTGCATTCCTTCAGCACCTCCTCCTCCTCATTCTTTCTCCCTCAGAAAAGTGCCTGAATGTAGTTTTATTCTTATCTGATTGTTTATCAGGGCCCTACATTCAGCAGGAAAAAGTGGTAGATATGCTGTTTTTTAAGATAATTGTATATATTCATTGTTTTTTGAAGCCTTCAGAAACATTTTAAAGACTATTTTTTTTATCATTTTTCCTCCAAGAGACATGTAAAGTGCTATTTATTCATTTATTTGATCGCTTAATGCATCACTCATAAGTGGTCATTGAAGTGGGTAATGTGCAAGCATACCAGCCTCGCCCAGGCAAAAAGTTTCTTTCAGAGAGGCTTAAATGCACCTGATGCCCTCATTTTCGCCTTTGACCTTTAAGGTCTCACTTGTTCTCATCTGTTCTCAATAACAATTTGGAGCTACACCGTGGATTTTTTTTTGCATATTTCTATGTGGTGTATCTCCAGTTACTACCTTTCACCAAACTTATTTCAAACTGAATGAGAAAGAAAGGAAAAATAAAAGATGAGAACGGAGAATTTACACGTGTTACTCAAAAGAGTGTTTCAGTTTTTAATAAATAAGCAAAGAAGTAACATGATTGACATGATACAGTCTGCCATCGAGACTGCGTCTCGTCAGCCTTATGATTGATTATCATGTTATTATAAAAGTAAATATGCTGCACTCCACCCATTATAACTGTATGTAATGTTATCTTCTTCCAGACTGAATTTTGTTTGCTGTGACACAAGCAACATCTCATGTCTTTATTTTTATATGTAAATGAAAAATACTGACTCTACTGTAAAATAAAAATGTATTTATTTCTAGTGAAACTGTTTGCTTAAAGGGGAAAAGGAAATATTGTTAGTAGGAGAAACTATAAAAAATATATAGTATCTAGAAAATAGGACTGATTAGTAAAAATTTTTGAGTCGATTTAAGGTTGATTTATCTGTATTCAGTCTTCCTAGTATAAAACGATTTATTAAATAATTTGTATTCAGTAATTTACAGTATTTGTGTTGCATATCAATGGTGTTATACTACTAAACTTGCTTTGCTTAATTACTAAAGTTTTCTTTTAACTTGTATTCAATAATTGACAACATTTAAGAGAGCAAATACATAAATTAAGATTTAATATTATACTAAAAAACCCCTTCATAACCAAAAGTCACATTTCTTAGTCATTGATTGTTTTTTCTTACTTTAAATAATAAATAAAGATACCTCCTAATTACACCCATTCTCTTTTTTATTTATTTACTTTTTACTGAAATAGGATGTTCATGTGGGGGCCAGTCATCATTTCACCATTAAACATGGACTATGTATTTATTCTAAGACTTAATACAGGAGAGTATAATATCTCCACCCCACAAAAGGCCAAAGCATTGATTTCATTAGACACTGCAGTACGGCGTTCTCTGTTTGCTTAAGCTACATTCCTGGGATTCCTGCTCGGTTATAAGCTCATGTCTGTGGTTGAGAAACAGCACAGTTACAGCATTCACAGTGGATCCAGTAACCTGGTGGTTCTCAGCACTGTCTGGTTAGTCATTCGTGATTCGCTCTGGGTTTGTTGGTTCTACATGAGACACTAATAGTTTTGTCATAATTAAAACAATAGTTTTCTTATGTTATCATTTTATCCAAATAAACTACTTTGCATTTGTCTTTTTTTTTATCAAGTAGCAGAATGTAAATGTTTCCAAAATGCTGCTTCCTTGTTTTATCTAAACAATCAAATACACGCTAAGGTATTCAAAGGTTTTAGATTTCATGTTCCTGCAGGTCCAGACATTGCCTTTTTGGGTTGTGTAAGAAACAGGAGCAACACTCTGAGAGCAGCCAAAGCTGCATTCGGTGATTTAGCTTCAAACTTGTCAGAGAAGAACTTGAGTCATCTTTTTGCAATCATGGGCTGATGGTTATGTCCTTCAGTCAGAGCGGATATTATGCTTCATAGGAGGGAGACTAAGACGTTGCGGTGGCACTGTTATGTGAATAATGTGTTTCAGATGGGGGGCTTTGTGGTTAACTCACATCTGTGGCCTTCTTCTCCGACAGTTCCAGCTTCTCCTGAGCATCCTTTAGAGCCTCTGAGAACTTGTCCAGCTCATCCTCAGTTCCCTTCAGTTTCTTCTGCAGAGCGAGCAGCTCATCCTCCAGCTGAGGAAATCAGAAATTAAACAAGTTTGTGGTAATTAGCCAAGCACACACCGGTTTGAAGTGGTCCAGCGTTGTATTTGTGTGATACATAATTTCTAAAATTTAAATTATTTTCAAACTATGCAGAGATTGAGAAGCTGCCACATTGGTTGTGTGTTATGGGACAAAATAATCTCATTTGGGACATTGTTACACTTATTTTGGCAGTTTTTAATTTTTTCCTTTCCACAAACAGTTGTTTTAATGGATGTGGTATGAGCAAGAAGAAGGAAGAAAGAAAGAAATACACTACATTAATGCTTTAAGAAATAACTAATAATAAAACTTATTGTATTTCAAATGATTGTTGGTATAAATTGTTGTCCTATGTCTACTGTTTAGGATTAAAATGTCTTTAATGTGACATCATAAAAGTACCTAATTCGTTCAGATTCATATTGTCAGGGCAATGACAGTACATCTGTACATTATGAATCTGTGAAATGAAAGTTTTCAATTTGTTTTGCACATAAAGCTATGTCCTTCACCAACCTGAACGTCTTTATGCCTACAGTTTATGGAGGCTAATGCGTATAAAACGTTTCTAACAAATGAAGCATTTACGATTTTTTAAAATGATCTGACAGAACCAGTTAGGACTGTTTCATCAGTAGAAACTTTGTAAGCCGTGTGGCCAGTGGGTGATCAGAGAGAACTGGGACATTCTAGCTGAAAAGATAGACGGCTTCTGAATTTTTGGAATTCCTTTGTAATTCGGGTGACCCAGTCCTGTAATTGCTGCTGGAGTCTGAGCCCGACGCTCTGTGTAATAGCTGTTGATACTGGTTTCAGAGCCTTCCGTCAGTCTGACTGCACCCTGGTGTTCCTCTCATCTTGCCAAGAATAGCAAATAAAGTGTCTCTTAGCACTACTTGTGTCCCTGCCATCCTAAAAAACTAAAAAGCTCTGCATGATCTTCTTACATTTCATGCTGACTGTTCGCCCATGTGGAAGACATGCCAGGGGTCCATATGCGCGGTGCCACTGATAACTGTCACACTTTGTATTCTCTGTGGGTATGATTAGTGCTTTAGCCAACGGAAGGTGGATTTTCCCCCATTTGCTTTTAAGCAGCTCCTGGCTTTGTCCAAACTTCCTAAACTCCCAGCTATGTAGCATTTCACCCGTACCACCACAACAATGACACCCCCTCCAACTGTGTGATAATTGCCTCCATTTAGAAACCCCATATGTCCCTATTACATTTCAACATTCTACTTTGTTCCTCTTGTGTGTTACAAGTATGCTATCATTAAGGAAGACTTGGAAATATGTCGCTGTCAGAGACTCAAAGACTACACCACCAAATATGGATGTTTGCATTTTGTGACGTTTCTTTCAGACCTCAGTTTAAATAACGATGCTGTGCAACTCAGTCTAAAGAAAAGAAATCAGTCACTGCTACAGAGGTGTTTAACTCTGCAGATTAACTCAGATAGTTTCATATAATTCCTTTCATTCACAGTGAGTCTGAGTTGTCACTTCATCTATGGTTCTCTGTGGACATCCTCCACTTTCTCCTACAACTCCTCAGAGTCAGCTGTTCTTTAGCAGATGGGAAATACTTGACCCGCTCCCCACAGTCTCCACAAAATGGCTTTCTGTCCGTCTCAGGCCAGATTGTAACGAAAATTCATTTTAACAATAGCTATTCTCAAATGTCATTTATTCCACTTTGCTTTTTTCATTATTGATATAAAAGCACAGTGATGCATTATGTTCAGTAAATGTTCATATAACGTCTTTTTTTTTTACTTTTTTGTAAAATACTATTACTTAAATGTTCTCCTGTTGGTTGAAAAAAGCTCAGAAGAGTTTGTCTGTCCTGTGGTTTATCAGCCACATCTCACCTGCTTGCATTTATCTTCTGCTCCCTTCTTGTCAGTCTCTGCCTGCTCTGCCCTGTCGATGGCATTCTCCTTGTCCAGCTTCAGCATCTGCATCTTCTTCTTGATGGCCTCCATGGTGGCGGTTGCTTCTCAGTATCTCACTGGCCTGAGAAAAGAAAATTGTTCTCGTTCAGAGAAGAAAGCTTCAAAGGAGCTCTTCAAGGCTGATGGTTGAGACCGACGAGAAGATGGAGGGAAGAGAAGAGACTGTTGGCAGCTCAGAGCTGAGGAGAGGACAGCAGGATGCAAACTGAGAGTCAGTGGAGCTATGTGTGATTTAAACTTGACTGGAGGTTTGGAGGCAGCCCCAGTCCCCAGTGACAGCCCTTTCCCACCCGTTCACCCTTTCTGCCACTCCCCATCTTGACTACTTTAGAACTTTGTGCCCCCCACTTCCCCACCTTCCCCAATATCTAAACTTCATCTCTCAAGGGCTCTTTTGGACGAACAACTTGATGTACTCGGACAATGTACTTGTTTGGATATTTTGTTTTGACAGAACAGGTGATGAACTGCGCACAAGAAGCAGGAGAAAGATCCAGAACTTTGGCATCAAAAGGACATTATTCATTTTAGTAATCAGAGTTCTTTCTTTTCTTTATTTTTCCTCTTTTGGGCTCTCTCTCTGCATGTGCTTTAACTATGGAATGTTAAAATTGATGTTAATACCAGAGTTGGTTAGAAAGGACATAGTTTTCATTCTACCACTGAATGAAAAAGGCTCGGATGGAAAATGATCTAGCCAAAGAAAATTTGGGGAAAGAGCTGTCAGCGTGTGATCCACAGCAGACAGGCGGAGCGCTACAGTCCAACTACACAGACACAAACCACAGGTCCACTGCAAATGAGATGCTCTTAATTACCGTTGGTTTGACAGACTTTATTTAGATCTGTTTTCTTTGATTTGTTAGGCACACCAAACAAAAAGAAGCTGATTTTAAACACATGAATTTTGCATTTATAAGATGTTTTAAAAACATGGTTACATTTTCTGTCATGTTTTTTTAATCACAATGAAACTGAGATTAGGAAAAGAGTCGGTGGAAAAGATGACAACTGATGGATTTTGATGGTAATATTTATTTTTTTTGTTTATGTCTAAAAATTTATATTTTGTGTTGATTTAAAAAAGTCGTAAATGTCAATGAGTGGGACAAACCTGTGTGTGTTTGTGTATGCGTGTTTTGGTGACATAAACACTAATGAACATGTCTGCCTGCTTTCAGCACCCCTGTGCCAGCTGCCCAGGCTAAAAATAAAGGCTGAAAGGAAACCCAGAGAAAATTGTGTTGTGTTGCAGCTCAACTCATATCTTAAGATAAACTCTGACAAATACATATCTCTTATTTGGTGTTGTTGTTTTTTTTTTTTTGTTGCTGCTTTATCTTCCCCATCGTAACAGGTCATATTACTTTGTGATGACACTATCCTGACTGTGTGCTGATGCAAAGGATGCTGTGCAGGATGGTTAAATGAGAACACCTGACAAAATGCAATTTCCAGGCATTCTCATAAAACTAGACGTGCCTTTTAAAAACCATTTGCACTATCAAGGCAGGATAATTGCATTGTTACATATTTAAAAACAAGGTTATTGTTCTTACTTTGTTCTCACTTGTAGATGCATAAGCAGAAATGCTTTGTTCTGATAGTGGACCCTCTTCTGCCTAGAATAAATGTGGTACGCATTTGCTATAGGTCCTGAAAAACCATTTGTATCTGTGGTTTAAACCTGGCTTCCCAGAAGTCTCGCTGTGGAAATCTATCATGCTGAATCTTAAGAAAATCTGGGAGCACAAATATTTTTTTTCCCTCTGAATTAAGAGCCTGCCATTACTGTAAGTGGAATGATGGAGTTTTGTATAACTGAAGAAGGAAAACTGACCTTGTTTGGCATATGTTTATGAAAGCGGCTGCAGCTTGACATTCCCAAGTAGCTGGATTAACACAAGCTTAGATCATCGCATAAGAGCGGTGACTCTGGACCGTATTTGGTTTGTCAGGATGCTGGCTGCACATGTTGTAATAATTACAAACTCCTTGCTTTGTGTCAGATGCTGATATTTTCTGTGAGAACTTTTACTTAAAGAAATTTGTCCAACTTGCCCAAAAGCTGGATTGAGAGCATAAGCAAAGAAAGAGAGCAGTGAGAGGGGAAATAAAGAAGTAAACAGAGACAGTGAATCAGTAGAGGAGTGAGAGAAATCAGAACCCTCCCACAGGAAAACAAGCTAAACTCCTCTTCTCCTTATATGGAAAAAACTCCCCCAAACGCCACAGTATCACCCTGGGAGTACAGTTAAAGTACTGCTAAGAATAATTCACGAAGCTATGAGAATGGAGCGACTGACTACAGTTCATATGAATGCTACCGTGAAGGAAACAGACTTGCAAAGTTGAGTCTTAAATGTTAGCAGGAGCATCCACTTTACAAACATGAAAAGTTGAAGCCAATGTGTGTCTGAGAGGCCTCTGTGGCAACACCTGCTCATGTGAGTAATCCAATGTAACACCTTTGTGGTGAACCGACTCATTAAGACGAACATATTTGCCATTCAAAGCAAACATGCCAGCCCTTTTCAGCCCCGAGGGTTCTATAAAAACATGTACATTATCTACTCAGCTAGCCTCAGTGCAAACACTGTGTTTAGAAGTGTTTGAGGGGAGGAAACAATTTAATATATTCGGTCTTTTAACTTCTAACAAGCCATAAAAGTTAGAAAGGTTGGGAGTGATTTTTTTTTTTGTGTAAATCCAGGGATGAGGTGCAAACCAGAACTATGACCAGCTTTTAATATAGGAATCTTATCATACAAGCTTCACTGTAATGTTGATTGCTAATTTAAACATCACATCTCCCTTAAAACAACCATAATACACTCCAGCTGTTTGGATTACTTGTCTTAAGCAGAGTTATTTTAATGTTAAGCCTGTACCAGCTCAATAATCACTCCATTGGATTTGTGCATTACAACATACTGACATATTAATATGTGATATATTTTAAGGTGCATGAACACTTCTACTTGTGTTTCAGTCTTTCCCCCCGAGATGATATCGCTGTTTGTTGCTTGGCCACCGTTCAAGCTTTGTGTGTCCACAGTTGTAACTAACAGGGTGATCAGCTGCGCTGGGTTTATGCACGAGAGGTTTCATGTGTAGGAAAATATAAATAGCTGAAATGGTGCTTGTTTTGTGGGGATCTTGTGGTGATCATAGTGTGGTTTGAGAATCAGCAAAGAAAAGCTACTGAGTACAAAACATGTATTTTTCCAGCAGAGGGAGGTGCACATGAAAGAATCTGGAAGATAAGAGCTCAGAAACCATTCCTTTATCTGATGAATGCTTTAAGGAGCATGTTTAATTTAATATGATAATTATTCCAACACTTACATTGTTAATAATATTAGTCTAATTATCATTCTGACATTAAAAAAGAAAAGTAAAATAAAAGTTTTTCAATAAAAATAAGTTATTTATTATATATGACTGAATGAATAAGTAAAATTTAGAAAAAGATTTCAACCTATAACTGACGTTAACAACAAGTAATGCTCACAGAGTATAGTTGAAAGTACTATAAGTTAGCTATTATAATGGTCCAAAGTGTATGCTGTGTATGTAACCACC
>JBAMHX010000009.1:19346631-19363821 GCA_037177515.1 Pseudomugil tenellus | reverse complement strand
TATCCACAACCTTAACTTTAATTACAGACACTACTTTTCAAATAGTCTCCTGTAGTTCTTCCTCCTCTACCACAGGGGGCGATCAATACTCACACGGATGATAAAACAAAAAAGGAAGGATCGTTTTGTTCTTTTCCGTAATATGAATGAATGTATGTTTCCTGACTTTTGCCTTGAAGTGTAATTATCAAAACAGTAAGTCTTATAACGAGCTTAACTAAGCTCGTGTAAAATAGTTCAGGATGTCTGCAAGTGCAGTGTATGTCTTGGACCTAAAAGGAAAGGTAAGAAGATAACGGTGCAACGTTGCTAAGCTAATGGTAGCCTTGCTAACTAGGCAGCTAGTACAGTAGTCGTTGACAGATTAGGATGTGGCTTAATCTGCCACAAGGACATAATTTATAACAGTGGGTTACTTTTGAAGAGATTTGCCATGAGGGTTAAATCATATTTCATACGTAAAGTGGTTTTCAGAGCTGCATCATGTGTGGAACTAAAGAATGTTTAAGTATAGCGTAAAGTAACATCTAATCAAACCGACCAATAATCAGCTGATCACATGTTAGCGACCGGCAATGTGAAAGTTACATTTTACACATCACTCTCGCATTTGTGAACATAAATATATACTTTGTACTAAATACAAAAGTTATCTGATCAGATCAGGATAAATGTCATACATCGACATAAAAATAACCGAGGCAGCCGGTTTAGCAGGATATGCTACACCCATCCAAAGTAGGTGCATGTTACTAATATGTACTTTTCTTCTGTGTACATGTTTAATATCAAATACAATGTGTTCCTTTTTTAAATAGACGTTCATCACTCATGTTCTTCCTCATTACAATATCATCTAACAATAGATCTATACAGTAAATTGTAGACGTATATTACTTAATTACTCGTTACTTATTTAATTACGTCTTTGACAATTTGGTAACTGAACACATGAGTTTATTTAGCACTTTTGATGACAGAAATGTAAAAAATTGTTCAGTTTCTTAGCATTTGTAAACCAACAGTCCTGTTGTTTTCAGCAGCACATGTGTTTATTCTCCTCCCAGGTACTGGTGTGCCGAAATTATCGGGGAGATGTGGATATGTCGGAGATCGAGCACTTCATGACCCTTTTGATGGACAAGGAAGAAGAGGGAACACTCTCTCCTATCCTGGCTCATGGGGGAGTCCGTTTCATGTGGATCAAACACAACAATCTCTACTGTATCCTTCTTCTGCATTGTGTCCATGCTCCAGATGTTGGGTCATTTCCGTTTGAGAGATAACTCTGAGTTGACAATACCTGAGATGAAAAACTCAAAGTTTTCTGTTTCACAACAGCTCTTCAGCATTAGTTTTGTTGACACCGAGATTTTCAACCCCGAGTTAACCGTGAGCATCAGTGGAACCCAGAAACGAGTCACTATGGCAACCGCTGAAAAAAAAGGTCTTTGTTCTTTCCTCACTGGAATTACAAGTTTTAATGCAGACGTCTGGTGATTATACGACGGAAAAAAATAATTTGTGGGGAATTTTTTTCGTTCTCCGTTTCTCACTATGAGAATAAACTTAAAATGTCAAGAATAAAATCGAAAGACGGGAATAAAGTTGAAATACGGTTTCAAGAATAAAATCGAAAGACGGGAATAAAGTTGATATATGGTTTTAAGAATAAAATCGAAAGACGGGAATAAAGTTGAAATACAGTCTCTTCAAAGTATGAATACTTATTTATTATAATGCTGTGTTTATGTGCTAAAGGGAAAGAATTTCCTTGTTACTGAAGCCCACTCTAAAGTACAAGGTCACTAGCTGATCCACACTAGGCATTGCATTTTTTAGAGTTGGATAAAACTGGTTTACATTAATCTGAAAGAGTGAAAGTTAATGTAAACTTTTTTTACTTTATTCTAAAAACTGTACATTGACTTTATTCTCGTGATTTTGACCTTATTCTCTGTATTTCTAATTTATTCTTGCCAAGGGAGAAAAAAAAAATTAATCCTCCACTTTTTTTTTCAGTGTGGCCGTAATACTCCGTCATAGTGATTATTAGTGAACCCATTTTCCGGAAAAAGGTCAAGGATATTAAAATGTTGCTTTATTGGTCGTGTGTAGCTTGATGAGAGCATTAATATATTTTAGGGACTGCAGTGAAAACCGGGTACGCTCCAATACGTACATTTTCAGGAATGAAAAAACGTTTAACCGGTGCCTAATCATGATCTTGTGGCGAATACCAAACTACCTGCGAAGAAGCCCAGACTCTTCGTCAATAGGGTCCTCAATAAATAGACATGCCATGTTGGCAAAAGATGAGACTGACAAAGCGAGTGGGATTTTATTTCAAGGAAACTGAGCGCACATACCTCTAAAAAGGGGAGGAGACTGAGATAAACTCAGGGTTTCAAGCATAAAACCTGCTCCCGACCAGGTTATGTTCAGAGACACTGTTACCGTAGCAACTGACTGAGTTAAACTTAACTTTCTTTGTGAAACAAGACAATATTTGCCCTATTATTCTGGTTTATTTAACCTCTCTTCCTGAAACCGAAAACCTTGAGTTGGCCTCATTTCAGGTTTAACTAATTCAGAGTTTTCAGAAAACCTGCTTTGTGAAATGGACCAGTTATCAACACATGTTGTCATGTATACTGCACACATGTATTTTATGCCTTTGTTGGATGGGAGTCCCTCTTTGACTCTAAAATTCTTGACTCACCACAACAGTGGTTGCAACATCCAAGAAAAATGCCAGCGTCTCACTGGTTTTCTCATTCTTGTACAAAATTGTCCAGGTAAGAACGAAAGCTGGACCGACTCTGTAACAAAGCAGTTTTACTTTATAACATAAACAGCCGTACGTTTACAGCAATGTATCATCTGCTTTTGTGTTGTTCAGGTCTTTTCAGAGTATTTCAAAGAGTTGGAGGAAGAGAGCATTAGAGATAACTTTGTTATCATATATGAGCTGATGGATGAGCTGATGGATTTTGGATATCCTCAGACTACCGACAGCAAGATTCTACAAGAGTAAGTATGTTTACGCTATTTATTTACGCTTCACATAGAACACAACATCAAGCAACGAGGCTGCCACTGAAACATAGCTCTTTGACAAACCCATGTAAGTTGATGTGTATGTCTATATTTGGAATATATTCATTTACAAGCTTATTTCTTCTCTTTTGTCACCAAAGAGATGCTGTTATATGAACATAAACAGATTTTTCTAAATGTTTCAAGTCCCAGATGAATAATTTATTTTTATTTTTGTTTATTTTTTGTTATTAATGCAGTAGAATGCAAGAAAAATAACCATTCCTTATTTCTTATTTATAACTACGGATTGTTTTATTTAATGTGAAAACAAAAAGACTGACATTCTTCTGCTGGTAAAAAAAAAGTGTTTACTGTTTACTTTACAGGCACCTAAATACTTTAGTTTCCCTTTAGTTAGTTGTAAATTGTAATGTTTAGAATATTTATTTGCAGAATTATAATGAATAAATTAGTATAATTGGTATAGAAATAGCATAGAAATAGTTTTTTGGTGTGTCTTTGTTCAATCAGAATGATCTACAACATTTACAAATCTATACACTACAAATCTGCCATGTTGGACTTAACTTGTTATCATCCACTAGGCTCTTCTTTATTCTATTATACAATGTCAGACCCCCTGAAAAAACACCATTTTTATTTAACTTAGCAAAGGATCTGGGCTCAGCTGGTCTGGTCAAGGAAGACTTAATATCTCAGTTTTACTCTTACATCCTTTTATAAGGAAACTAAAAAAGTATCTTAACTCTAAATGGAAATTAATTTTGTGACATTTTATAATGTTGGAATGATGCCATAGTAAATGTGTGCAGTGATTTAACATAGCATTTGCGTGCCTGACCTTTTTATAGGCTATAGGCCTGTTCATAATGCATCATGGGTCCCAATTGGCATCTTGATGAATTGTGGGTGTTTCAAGATGGCGACTTCATACATGAAGAGTCTGTTGCTCTAATTGTGGCATGACTACTTATACAATGTCACACTAGAGCTTTTTGGTGTGCAGATCCATCCGTTTGAGCGGATCTTTGGCTATGTCTGTGGTCTGTTACACCACCTGCGTGACCGCTATAGTTCCTCAATAATGTTTGCAGGAGGATTAAAATACAATTGGCTGCAAAAGTGTAACTTTGGTGCTAAACTTTCTTTAATTGTAAACATTACTAATCTAAATCAGCCATTTTTTCTCTGCTGTGGTGATGTGTTGTTTCTGTGTATCTACAAGTCCTGTTCCTCTTTGATGGCTTCTGGGAACACACCACTGCAGACAGGTCATTTCCTCTTTTCTCAGTTTTGCCTCCGTGTTTACATTTTTTTCATCTCAGATACATAACCCAGGAGGGACACAAGCTAGACACTGGTGCCCCGCGACCCCCCGCCACAGTCACCAATGCTGTCTCCTGGAGGTCAGAGGGTATCAAGTACAGGAAGAATGAGGTCTTCCTGGACGTCATTGAGTCAGTCAACCTCCTGGTGAGAACTCCTCATTTAAAGGGCCTGGGTTGCTGAAGGAATGTCAGTAACAGAGATTGTAAATTTCCTTCTTGTGTGCGTCACAAAACAATCAGAGTGCCAAGCAGGTTGATCTTGTGGGTTTCTTTGATTTCCTTAAATACCTAAAATGTGTCTCTGTCTCTCTGACCCCCATATTGTTCAGGTTAGTGCCAATGGAAATGTTCTCCGTAGCGAGATCGTTGGCTCCATTAAGATGCGTGTTTTCCTGTCTGGAATGCCCGAGTTGCGGCTCGGTCTGAACGACAAGGTTCTGTTTGAAAACACTGGACGTGAGTTTTCTCTTTATCCCACGTTTATGTAAATGACTTGAGTTGGGTGAATAAGAAAAGATGGTGATTTATCCCTTTCTGCAAGTTCCATTTAGTCCATCTGATTTACACAGTTGTCTCTTTTTTTAAATGATTATTTATTCATTCATTTAATTATTGTAACACAGGAGGAAAAAGTAAATCAGTGGAGCTGGAGGATGTCAAGTTCCATCAGTGTGTTCGTCTGTCTCGCTTTGAGAATGACCGCACCATCTCCTTTATTCCTCCTGATGGAGAGTTTGAGCTCATGTCCTACCGCCTCAATACTCATGTGAGTAATGTGTATTAACTAGCAGTGCTCATGGAGAACCTGAGTCTGGATTAAAGTTAGGATTCACACTCTAATTTACAGACTTTAACAGACAAAGAATCAGGCTTATACTAAACACTGACTACTATTTTGCTCGGATGGAAAACAGGAGCAAATCTAGAAAATGTTTTAATGAGGGGGGGACAAGAAAAGGTGACTTTTCATAATTTCAGTTTGCGTCACTTGTGCATGCTCGTAGCTACCAGAGCCAATCAGAAGAGATTATATGCATCAGAAAAATCCTAATTCTTATTCCATAGTTAAGAATATTAATCGTCACTCATTACAGCATCAGCTGACATCAGATATTAAGTTCTGAAAAATGACTCATTCTTTTGAGTCAGATGTGTTGGAGCAGGGCCACATTGAAAAAACCTGCTGGACACTTTTCCAAGATGTCCAGATTTTATGACACACCCCTCCCCCGCTCTGTTCACACACAGGCTTTTGGGGAAGATACTGATGTCTTGTGATTGTGATTAACTCATCCTTAAATGAGTTAAGGAGCTATAATATCTAGTCATAGTGAGGGGGGGGGGAAGTGGTGTAGTAGAGCAAAGGACAGCAAGGATCTTTCAGCTGCAGCTGCAGTAAATGATATTGTGACTTGTACAGTGGAAAGAAGAAGTTTACATACACTTTACAAAAACACACATTTGCTTTTTTCCCTTACTGTTAGACAAAATAAATTACAACTTTTCCTTTTTTCGGTCAATGAAAATTCACAAAATTATTTGTATTTGCCAAATGTCAAAATAATGAACATTTTTTTAGACAAATCATAATAAAAAAAGTCAGAAGTTTGCATACATTTCCACACAGTGTTTTTTTTTTAAATGATTCCTTCTATTTTGTGAAGTGCACCAGTCCCTCTGGCAGCAAAAAAGCCCCACAACATGAAGCTACCACCCCCATGTTTTACAGTTGGGATGGTGTTCTGAGGCATGCAGGCTTCCCCCTTTTTCCTTCAAACATTACGATGATGGTTATGGCCAAACATGTCGATTTTAATTTCATCAGACCACAGGACATGCCTCCAGAAATGAAAGTCTTTATCCTTGTGTGCATTAGCAAACTCTAATCTATCTTTTTGATGTTTCTTTTGGAGTACTTCTTCCGGGCAGAGTATCCTTCCAACCCATGTCTGTACAGCACTCGTTTCACTGTGGATATCGTTGCATTCTTACCAGTTTCATTCAGCTTCTTCACAAGCTCTTTTGCTTTTGTCCATTTCGAACCAAAGTATGTTCATCTCTGGGGCCCATTTCCTTCCTGAGCGATACGATGGCTGGATGTTCCCATCATCTTTGTACTTGTGTATAATTGAACAGATGATCGTGGCAGCTTCAGGCATCTGGAAATTTTACCCAAAAATGAACCAGACTTAGCAAATCCACAATTCTCTCCCTGAGATCTTGACTAATTTTCTTTTGATTTTCCCATGATGTAAACAGCTCAACCGCGCACACAAGCTCAGGCTTCTTCCCTGCCAGGGAAGTGACGTTCCGCGTTCTTAGAGCCAGTTTCTGCAACTGGGGTTCGCACCGCCAGGGTCCCCGCACCCGGTCACACCCCAGTTTACACTGCACCCGACATGGGTGGTAAGACCACTGGACTTTGGCCCCCCCTCTGGAGACATAACCGGGAATGGGGCACGGAGCGAGCGTCCGGTGGCTGGGCTTCTGCCATTGGGGCTCAGTCGGGCCTATAAGGGCCCCACCTCCCGTTTTTACTACAGCATTTATTTTCTTTCATTAATTAGCTC
Organism: Pseudomugil tenellus; assembly: GCA_037177515.1. Classification (NCBI taxonomy): domain Eukaryota; kingdom Metazoa; phylum Chordata; class Actinopteri; order Atheriniformes; family Pseudomugilidae; genus Pseudomugil; species Pseudomugil tenellus. Next base: position 19,356,860 of record JBAMHX010000009.1, on the reverse strand, counting down.
TTGGTGAAGCTAAAAAGGGTTTTAAATATTAAAAGTAACCATTTTGCCATTTATCGTTGTCATGTAGCTGAGCTGATGCGTAGGTGCCTCAGTGTCCTGCTAGTATTTGGTCACAAGCCAGGGCTAAACTGACCTGGCTTAAGAGTCTTTGCTGCCATCCTCCCCCTTCTCTCTGCCCAGTTTCCTGCTCCACCACAAGCTTCCTAAAAAGCTCTTAAAGAAGAAGAAGATTTTGCAGATTACTAGCCTAAAGTAATTATTTTTTTTAGCTTCTTTTTCTTTACTGTAATGTAAAATGTAGTTGGGACTAAATTATTTACTTTAAACTTTAATTACTCTGGTTTGTTACAAATTACTGTCTGATTTATTAGCTATTGAGACATAGAAACAATTTTTTTCCACTCTGAGTTAAATACATATATTTATTGTTCATAACTTTCAATTTCTGATGATAAAAAAGCACCAAATTAAGTTAAAGGGGTTTGATAGGTATGTTAGTCAATGTTGTGCTGTGGAGCATGCAAAATGAGCTGTTGGCCAAAACAGTTTGATTTTTAAATGAACCAGGAGTTTAAAAAAAGAGTTTCTTTTTTATTTGTTCCCCATCTGCAGAGTGCTAAAACAGTTTTGGTTTTGGTTTATTATAAGAAAATAACCATTAATCTGTGGGATTTAAAGTTGATTATCTTGTTCCATTCCTCTACTTTGTAACCCCTTCAATCTGTCAATCTGTTAATGTTCATCTAAACACATAAATGGACCCCAATCCACCAGGTGAAGGCCCCCAAAAGAAAAGTTGCTGTTTCTGAAATGCCACAGTGAGGAATCAGAATTGTACCGTATCATTTTAATTGTATAAGCAACTTATGGCTGCAGTTAAAATATTAAATATTAAAACTCCTAAAACCTTCTTTAAAAAGCTGATAAATGCTTTAGTTTTACTTTAAGATGAATGAGTATGTATGTTACAAAATCCCATTTAATCAAGTGCCTCCAATTTTTATGCATTCCCACAGATTTACTCTGCAATGCTGAGTTTACGCAAGACAGAATCCACTCTCTGCAAATTTGTTTGTTTATTGTTGATACCTGAGGAAATAAATGTAGTTTGTTTTTTTCTTAGAAGAGGTCATTTATATTGTAGTAAACGATTTAACCCACCAGATGGCGACTGAGAGTCATGTTTGAAACTGGCCTGCATGTGAAGAAAGGATTGAAAAGTCTGTGTGCTTATTAGTAATGTTCTTCTGCTGTTTGTGTCCCAGGTGAAGCCCTTGATCTGGATCGAGTCTGTTATTGAGAAGCACTCCCACAGTCGGATTGAGTACATGATTAAGGTTGGTCACTTTTAGCTGTGTCACGTGTAGCCTAATCATTGTTGCTGTCAGAGCCGCTGCTAACCAAACAAAACTAAGCTAAATTAGTTTGCTGTGATGTCTTTCACGCTGGTTTAAAGTCTTTTCTTGGTCCTAGTAAAGTACACAGTGACGATTATCAGTATTACTACGCCATGTATCTTGTTGTCAGGCCTTACAATACGATGCTTTAGTAAAACAATGACCAAGTCCTGGTTTTAATACTTCGCCGAGGCTGCATATCGTGTTGAACTTGACCTGCTTGTTTTGGTTCTAAGGCAAAGAGCCAGTTCAAAAGGCGTTCCACAGCCAACAACGTGGAGATTCACATTCCCGTGCCAACGGATGCTGACTCACCCAAGTTCAAGACCACAGTGGGCAGCGTGAAGTGGGTGCCTGAGAACAGTGAGATCGTCTGGTCAATCAAGTCTTTCCCTGTGAGCACAAAGCATGACTCATGACTTATATACAGTAATCTTACGGTTGGATTGTTGTTGGTTCACACCTACATTTTTTTTTCTGTTTTGCATGCAATAAATTCACATTTTTTCTCTTTATTTTTAACACAACTATCGTCAAATAAAACCATTCCTCTCTTACTAGAACGCAGTGCTTCCACTTTTACAACATAAGGCACAATAACTTTGTTCCTTTCAATCCTGGGTCTAAAAGCTTGTGTTGCAATTTCTCACAGGGGGGGAAGGAGTATTTGATGCGAGCTCATTTCGGTCTGCCAAGTGTAGAGGCTGAAGACAAAGAGGGGAAGCCACCAATCAGTGTCAAGTTTGAGATCCCTTACTTCACCACTTCAGGGATCCAGGTACGTTCCACACAGCATCACCTCTATTAATCAGCTAAATTCCTCAAATAGTGGATCAAACCTAAACTGAAATATGTTTTTTGCATTTATGGAGCTTTTAGTGTATCTATTCCAGTGGAAGGTTTAAGACATTCCACTGGAATAAACCATGTGGGAGCAGATTTCAACAAATGGTTCATATTTTCACCTTCGGACATTATTTTGATTTCAGACATTTTGGTATGTGGTAACAGCCCCATGTGTCCTCTCTTTCCAGAGGAATTTAAACCATTCACATTTGTGCTGCTTTTGGCCAGTGGGGGCAGTAAGGCAGCACAGTTAGACTCCTGCCTTTCTGTTGCTGAAGCAATCAGATAGCAACTGCACATCAACTTGAACTTGACCCTCCGCTTTTATCTTAATCACAGCGGCATTAAAATGTCATTTCTAGTAACAGGTTAGTGGATTAATTAAATTTTGATTGCATACAATAAAGAGAGAAGATAATGGTGATATTTCATGCTGCTCTTATTCTGACCACAGATTTGCTCAGATGTGCTGTACTTACCATATAATCACAGTTGTCCTATGATTATATGTTTAGTGCCACAACACTAAGTTAAGTTTTCCCATATTTTGGTGAGTGCGAACAGTGTTAACTTAATTAGAAAATATCACATTATTGTTGCAAAAGAAAACTGTATTTTCAGGTATATTTATGTAATTACAGTCCAGGTTTTACATTGTAGACCTTTTAACAAGAAAAAAGTGTTTCTTTTAGTGTATTAAAGTACTTACTTATCAGTTAATTATTTAAACTGACTTTATATAAATGTTTTGCGATTTAACAAAGTTTTTATTTAAAGTTGAAAGTTTTTTTAAATAGCAGGGACATAAGATAAACAAAGAAGACATTTTCTATAAATATATTGTTTAAATACAACAATTTCTATGACTACTTCATGCGTACAACAAGTTACAATGGGGGGGAAACAAAATATTGTCCGTTTGAAATATTTATTTATTTGTTTTTATTTACTTTTTCTGTTTTTGGCTTTAAACTAATTATAATTGGCATGAATATACACATTGCCTCGATAGTTTCTTTAATAATTTTAATATTTTTAATGAAACTGAAAATCCCACAGTGCATTTGAGACTCTTAAGGGAAATCATACTGATTGCAAAGAATATATGAAATGTTTATATGCATGTTTATCTAAGTTGTACTCTTGCACTGATGAAAATTCCAAAGATCTCCTATTTTTTCCTGTTCTTGATCATATTATCCAGAATTTTGCCAGGATCCAGATGTGTCTTGACCTCTTGTCAAACCGTTTTGGGAAGTTGTTCTGAATTTTTTTTTGGCAAAACACCCTAACCGTTCATTGTGACGTATCGCGCCTCGGCATATATACTGAAAATGGCCCCAGCTCAGAATGAATCTCTAAAAAAAATTCCTGAATCCAGATGGTGATCCGGTTCTTTCCTTAAACTGATTGAAATTTATGTTGGACCAAGACTCATTCTCTGACAAAAATCCTGAAAATCTGTCCAGTAGCTTTAGCCTAAAGATGCTAACAGACAGATGGACAGATACGCATGGGCCTCCTCCTCAACGCAAGTTAATATAGTTCATAAAACAAATCAAAAAGCTATTTTTCTGCTGTTCAAATAGTTGGTTATTCCTTTAAAAAATAAAATAAAACCTGGTTTTAACAGTAAGTTTTAGGTTTTTGACTAATTTATGATGTATCTGTAATGATTATAAATATCTTAATGTGCAAAGTGTGATGAATATAAATCAGCCTATTTCTGGCCATAAGCTCTGTGTTGAACACGGAGTTGATTCTTCTGAAGAGTTTGAAAACCACCCTTCTCACGGTTCACTCACATTTATATCTAAACTTTTAATACCATTTTCTGTATGACTCACAAAAAGAGCTAGGTGGTCATATTTTCCAGCTTCTGCACATATCCTCTAATTATCAATAAAACATTATTACGTTGTATGGACATTATGCAGCCAACTCGGAAAGAAGAAGCTCAAACCAAAGTTAATTACACGCTTGTTGGGGGGTCAGTATGAAAATTTGTCTTTCTAATGAAATTTTGATGTTGAATAAAATAATTTGTTTTGTTTGTCAGTGTGCACATGGTTCACCTCAGCGCTGTAGCAAATCAGAGTTTCTGGATTTTGTATAGTTGTGAGAAAACACAGTATAGTATTTATACATCATGTAAATCCTGGATTTTCTACAGTTTAAAGCAAAGACTGCTGAAAATGCTGAAAATGCAAAACTTTTTTCTTTGAAAAATATCTGCGGTTTTGAACTTTATACCAGCAACAAAAGTATCCCATCTTTTTATAAAATAGCGGTTGCATAAGAATGAAAATTACTTTAAAGATGCATTTAGCCAACAGTGGGTTTATTTTTTTGTTTTGTTTGTTTTGGGGTTTTTTTCTGTGCTAAAAGTCATGTGCTGCAGCAACCAGTGCGGTTTCTGCAGATACAGTGACGACCTGGGTTTTGGTGATGGATCCTCTTTTTGTGGTTTTATACAAACCTTGATGACTTGTACTCAAACACAAAAATGTTTTCTGTTCACTTAAGTTGGACACACCCTGCAGACGTACCATTGCTTTAATGTCTGCAGCTTTTAGCTTAAATTAGCTAATAATTGATGCTATATTGACTTAAATGCAAGACAAATTAAAATTCACAGGTTTTGTAATTTAATCATAATTTGCAATATCGTCTTAATGTTAAATAGTTATCACTAGACAATGTTTAGTTGTCTGATAAAACAAAAATATAAGAAATGCTCCTTTTTTTAATCATACCCTGACCCAGTCATAGACAGAAGTATTCAGTTAAGTAATTCTGCTCAAAAAGACATCTAAGACTAAACCACATCTTGGACACACAATCAACCATGAACCTCAACTGTTGCCAAGCCAAATATCAAGTTTGTTTTTCTCTTTTTTTGTTTTTCTTCTGCTGTTTTTGTAGCTTCCTGGAAGGAAACCACCTGAAAAATTCTGATCTAAAAGTCACACAACACCTCAGTATTTTTTTGGGGGGGCTTAACATATTTCATAAGTTCACTCAGATATGCTAAATAGATTTTTTCATTGAGGTACTTCTCTAACAAATGGTTCAGTATGAGGCCATTTCTAGATTGGATTTGTGATCTTTTTTATGGAAAGAAAGACGATTTTAAACATGGCACAAAAGCAAACTTTTCCCATATTTGAATCCCCCCCATAACATAACGAGGAACCACATTCCCATCAAACTTTTGTGTCAAGCCTGCAACCATTTCCTTATTACAGGGCAGAAGCTGACTGGCTCTCAGACTCTAATGCAACCAGTAACGCCACACTCTACGTGTGAGAAGAAGCTGTGAAGTTTAATTAGACACATGTAAATATCAAAGCATGAGAAAGTTCTTCTTAACTCCACCACTAAGTTTAGGGGAGCCACATGTGAGGTATGTGTGATGCACGTAACTCCACCTTTTAGATTCAACTAGAAAACGGCGTAACCCCACACGTCGGCTGAGCGGTAGTAAGCACAGTTGTTATATTTTAAAAGCTTTTTGCTTCTGTAGGTGAGAGAGACCCCAAACAAGTTGGCAGATGGTTTTTGGGCCATAGCGTCTACCAAAAGCCTGATAAATCCAGACCACACATGTAGTCTGTACTTACCAAACGAGATACTACAAACATCCTCTTTTTCCCTTCTCATCTTACAAGCCATAATGATATTTTGTAGAGGTTGGCCTTTGATGCCGTTTTGCTGACTGCGTACCCACGGTTAGGCCCAACTGCATGTTTGGCTACAGGGTGCGAGGAGAAGTGCTGCGCCAACAGACTCTGTGATCCTGCGTCTGTGTGCTTGTCGTCATGTCTCTGGTGACCACGGCGCTCTCTGGCGCTGACCTCACTGAGCACTGGAAGGTAATAACAAGGCGGCCGGTGCACAGGCCCTATCGGAGGCCCCAACGCCACTTGACCCACAAATTCCTGTGCTGTCTGTCCTGCTTTAAGCTGGGAACTGCCATGGTGGAGAGTCAGCATGGCGACAGCGAGGGGGTCACGTCGGCTGTGTTTTCAACCTTGAAGGTTCAACTGCTGTTTTTATGCATTTTCTTCTAACAGTAGTGCATTACCTATATGTAATAAGTTTGGTTTGGTGGGGCTGTGCATGTTGTTACTTAAAGAATTATGATAAAAGCCATCGTTTAGCCATCTGGAGTAATATTTCACCATTTAAAAAAAAAAAAAGCAACTACAAAGCAAAGAAAAAAAAAAACCCCGAAGCTGTTTTATTTCCTCAAAATATTGTGTAGTCAAGTTCAGCACTGTTCAAGAATAGCGGGGTATTTTTATAGTCTCTTCTCGAAATTGAGACCTGTGGTAACACATGATGAAATATTGTTCAATGGCTTGTGAAAGTCATCTTAATTTTGCTGATGTGCAAGTTTTTTTTTCTTGCATCCCTCAAAAACCTACAGTTATGTAAATGAGCATTTTGTGTCCCTTGAAAGCTGCTCTATAACAGTTTTTTTCTCGCCAGTGTGACTCATACTACTGCTTCCTCATCAGGACACAACTCTTACTACAACTTAGAGGTTGCCAAAGTCTTAAATGTGCAGTTGTAGTGTGTGTCTTGTTGATCATGATCAGATGGGAAAATTCTTACAGCTTCAGTTTGAATGACTTAAAATGATGACATGGAGGTTAAAGACCCTTTGACACAAATTCACCAAGCAGTTTTATTATTTTTACTGTTAAATGAAGAGTTACGACAATATAGGGAAAGGTAACTACTATGTTCCAAGCTTCTAATAATACTAATCACTGTATTAGTTGGTAAATAAGCACATCTTCTTCATTTAAACTTTAGTGTTAGTATGTTTTTGTGAGTTTGCATTTTCTCCTCAGTGCATTTCCTGCAAATCTCAACATTAAGTATCACTTCAGTCATTAACTGGGGTGTCTTCCAGACACATATAACCCTGACCAGGATCAGCAGTTCTAACCATGAATGTGTAGAATAAGATATTTTCTAAGTTTTCTTAAAAATTGCTTCATGTTCACAAACTATTTGACCTGCTTTTGAGACGTGACCTATTCCACGATGATGTCAATTTAGACTCGGCCTTGTTGTAAGAGGATATATTCAGATGCAAATCCTCTTGTTTTTATGTATTGTAGATGCTTTTGTGACAGCTTTGTTTGTTGTTTAATTCCCAACAGGTGCGTTACCTGAAGATCATTGAGAAAAGTGGATACCAGGCCCTGCCGTGGGTGCGCTACATCACCCAAAATGGAGGTAGGTTAAGAGTTCATCGTTAGTGCCCATATGTGCATGTGTTGGGCAACAGTTGGGCAACGCATTGCAATACATTGGGAACTGACCTTGAACAGAAAAGGGGATACACGGCAAATGAGGCAATGTGGCAACGTCCTGCAAAATGTGAGAAAGTGAACTTTTCTTTTCTTAAGCTTCCGTGATCTTTCTGCTGAGATTACCAAGGTTGCACATGTTGGTCCTTTTGCTAATGTTGCCACTAATTGCAAAACATCCTCATCTCATTTCCTTTGTATTCGATTCATTTTGGGTGGAAAGCATCAGCTGCCTCCACTTGATTTCTCTGCGATTCCCTCTTTTCTTTGTCCATTTGATTAAGTTCTGTCCATTTCCTCCCCAGATTACCAGCTCCGGACTCAGTAGGCAGCGCTTCGGCCATGTGTAGGCAGGTGGAAATCACCGCTGGGTGGAGTCAAGCCGCTAATGTGCTGTCAGAGGCAGGTGGTATTTACGAGACCAGAGGACTGTCAGTATCTACTTTTTCGTTCGTTATTTGTCAAAGCTCTATTCCTTAATGATCAGTGCAAATATTAGAGCCTTCAGTTAGACGTCGTGATCCGGATCGTGATTTCGTTTCGCTGCTGTGCGGCTCCTGACACGAAGGAGACCGAGAAAAGCAGGAGTAATGTTTACATCCTTGTACATGGTGCAGAGTTGTACACAACTTATCAGAGTGGTTTAAGAGAGTATGTTACAATTATCGTTACTGTAATCCCCTTCACACAGGTCAGCGACAGTCATTCAGCCTCAGTATACTTTTTTTTTGTATGAAAGCTGCTTTTTTCTGTCACAATTCCTGTTTTTTGACTATCTGTATATACAGTATTTGTTACATGTTAATGAATTTAAATTCAGTGTTATTAGATGAAAAACTGTACATTAAAAGTTTTTTTTTTTGTATGATTTTTTTCTCATGTGATGCCATTGATACATGCCATAGCATTGCCTTTCTGCATGGCTGTTTTGCCCATTTTGATTCCCTCGATGTTCAGCTTTCCAAAAAAATGATTAAACACGGCAAGTTCGAGCTGCACAGGAAGCACCCAGACACCTGCTTTTCTTCTCTCTGTCTGTAACCACACCATTTTCAATCATTAAATGACGATGTAGAGAAAATCATTCCATCACATGCTTGTGTCATTTCTTGCCTGATGTTAGATCAGTTTTCCACAGAAAAGCCAGGATGACGAATGGGAGGAAAACAGGAAGGGGTTTCCAGTATCAAGCCGAAAGAACTAGGATGGTTCATTCCACGTCATCTTTGAACCCTTTTCAAACAGTGCAAGCCTTAATTCAAAGAGGCCTGTAATATCACAGGCAGCTGAGCGCAAGCACTCCGTAAACAACCAGTATTGGAAAGGATGTGACTCAAGCTGTGGTCAACGCTTGCAGACATGTTAGAGAAAAACGTAGGATGGACCAGTACAGACTGGTTATTGTTCAAGCCAAGCCAGACTGCAGTGGTCCCGCATGAGGTCATTGCTTAAGTTTGTCCTGCAAGGGGACTGCAATACTAATTCATGCGAGTTGCTCCAAGCAGGTGCTTAAGGTTAGGAGTTTATGTCACCATGACCTGAAATTTAAGACTGTTCTAAGTATTTATTAGTACGTGCTAAAAGGAATTTTGTCAGTTATTTTCCATTATTTAATTTCAGCTTTTTCCACATCTATGCAGCAGGTGTGTCAAGTTTGGAGACAAAATATTCACTTTCTCAAAAGAGAACGCTATGTAATCAATTCTCTTATCTTCACCCATCTTTTCCTGCACAGACATTTTGTTTTGAATGACCGGGTCAAAGATAACTTGCTGAATACTCCAGCATAGCCTGTTTAAAAGCAAGAGTTATTGTTTTTCAGCTGGTTCAAACATGTTTAATTCTGCTGCATTTGGAGAACATTTAATCTGTGGATGAGGTCATGATGGAGTTTTAGGACTTTATCACTCTGTTTAGCCTGAGAATACCTGCATTACCGATCAGTTATCTGTATGAGACTGAAGGGATATCAGCTATTCAGACTGGATTAGCTTTATCTTGTCCACATCAAGCTTTTAAACCGTTTAGGGTTAAGAAGACTCCAGAATGACGTTTTGGAAAACAGGAGGGTCCTCACATTTTGGCATCATTGCAACTGTTACTTGCATAATAACTTAAGCATCCAACTCCTGGCTGACGTTTGCTCTCCCGCACTGGGGCATGGTTTCTGTGATGCTTGGCACGGCATGTAAATATAGGATTTGGCACACAATGAGAAGGATGCATTCATGCAGCAAGTTCAGCCTCTGAGGAGTTGGAGGGGAAACCTGAAATACTTGAAGTTTCAGAATTGGTTAAAGGACAACTTTGTTGCTGTAAAAACTGATTGTACACACAAACATTTAACTCAAACATATTTAACATGAAACATGGGGTTATAACATGTCAATCAGTTAGGTTAAAATAGTTGTTTGTAGGAAGCTCTTTTATTTAGTGTTAAGGTTCTTAAAGCTGGTCAATGTGACATTACATGCAATATAACTCATGACTAAAATACAATAAACTCTGCTGCTCAACTTTTAATCCCACATTATACTTAATTTTGTAGGTTTTGCCATATATATATATATATATATATATATATATATATATATATATATATATACACGCTTGTAGAGAACATGTGGAACGCTATGCTGCTGGTCGACGTGTAGATCTT
>JBAMHX010000009.1:19317904-19337893 GCA_037177515.1 Pseudomugil tenellus | reverse complement strand
GAGTAGAGTAGAGTAGAGTAGAGTAGAGTAGAGTAGAGTAGAGTAGAGTAGAGTAGAGTAGAGTAGAGTAGAGTAGAATAGAGTAGAGTAGAGTAGAGCGGAATAGGTACAACTGGAAAATCAGCATAATTGGGATGTTTATCTTATATGTCACATGTTTTTTTTCAGTTTTTCCCTTCTTTAAATCAAAGTCAGAGATCTGAGAAACACATAAATCAGATGATGAAGTGGAAAATGTCACAGTGTCAGTCCCCTTTATGACTCTAATATCAGTTGTAATGTGTGTGTTTTCATCTGACATGGATGTGTGCATAATGTGAAATTTTAAACAACAGAAATTTCTTAAAAAATCATGACACTTAAAAATCTTGTGAATCAACATTGTTGAAGAAAAAGTTGCTTCTGGTCTTTTTTTTTTACTTTTTACATAAGTTCCTTTATCTTCTCATTCATGGCGTTCCAGGTAAACTAATATAATTCCATTTTAAACATTCTACATATGTTGCTTTCTGGCAGGTACATAGATCAGGGTAATGTAATGACAGTAGCATCAATATGTTTTTATAGCCTAATGAGATTTAAAAAATTATGGCATTTAATTAATCTTTAATTACGACCACATATCTTTGTTTTGAAGCAATATAGATGTATATCTTAGCTATATCTCCAAGTATGTGAACAGGAAATACTTGCAAAATACTGCTTCCTTGTTAATATTTCAGTTAGGGAAATGCTCTTTACTGCTATTTTTGCGTTTTTGTCATTGTTCTATGTTATGTTACATGTTGTGTTCTTCCTTGTAATTTTATGTGTGTTACATGCAGGCACTTTGCCCTCCTGTGTCTTTGTTGGTCCTGGCCTTAATTGGATGATTAGCTGGTGGTTTGGCTCTGACTAGCCATTGGTTCCTCTCTAATTGCAAGAATGAGCTGCACCTGGGAGCCTTGCTTTAAAGGCAGCTCACTGCAATCACTCAGAAGGCTTGTCTCCTCACATCCACACTCACACTTTAGCTTCTGTTGGCTGTTGATTACTGGTTCTGGATGCTGCAACGTCTGGTATGTGGAGGGAGGTTTGTGGACTAGCTATTCGGGGTACCCTTTACATTCCAGCCCTTAGTCAAAATCCCTGTCTAGTTCACTAGCATAGCGGTTGATGCCACCCCTTGTATACGTTTTGATACACCACTTTGTAGATATGTTAGTTAGGTCTTTTGATTTCACCCTTTAGCTTTAAGTGGTTAGTTAGGTCTCGTTTTGTTATGTTTATTTCATTTGTTTGGCACAACCTTCTGTCCCATCCTCCCCCACAGGTAACGCAGCTGAAACCTCTTTCCCAGACCAGTCAATAAAAACATAATTTTTTTTTTTACCATTTACTTCATGTTGTCTTCATTCCATGGTTGTTGGTACGGGATCTTAAAATCCTTCTTGGTGCCACTGACAACCTTGGAATAGATACATGATTGTCTGATTTTTGAATTTCTGCAATAATGTGTTTTGATTTGCAGTGCTTCCTTGATAACCCTAGGTTGGACACGCTCGAGGTCTGCCGTAAAGATGATTGTTGTGCATTGCTACACAATACGATGTCCCGGTGTCCAAAAGTGCAAAAAAGGGTGAAATATGCACTATATTGCTTGACAAATTGATACACTGCAGGTGTTTAAAGATTTTGGTTCCCCTGCTTCAGGTTCGGCCACTAGTGCTGCTTCTGTCAAAGGGAATGTGAAGGGGGAGGATACCCCATCTGCTTCATTTTCTGGAGATGCAGTAGCAAGGGAGGCTCCTCTTGCTTCCCCGCCACGTCTTGACCATTTGTCTCCAGGTTCTCCAAGTTCAAGTAAGGATGCTCTACTTAAAGTATGCCTCGCACAGTAGCAGATCGAGAGCGCAAGGCAGAGAAAGAGCTTCGGCTGTGGATATGGAAGATGGAGATAGAAGCAGATAAAGAGGTCAGACTAAGACAGCTAGATGTGGAGGCCATGAAACTCTCCCTTACAAAGGCAACCTCTGCACCTGTAGCTACTTCAAGAGTTTCTGAGTTGCAATGGTTTGATGTGAGCAGAAATATTGTTCTGGTGCCCACATTTTGTGAAGCAGAGGTAGATTCTTATTTCAATGCATTTGAGCGATAGTTATGGCCCTTGACTGGACTGAGGATATGTGGTCAATATTGCTCCAGTGTAAGCTAGTGGGTAAAGCGCAGAAGGTTGTTTCATCACTTTGTATTGAGGACAGCTTGCAGTATAAAACTCTTAAGGAGTCTATACTTCGTGCTTATGAGCTACAGGCAAAATTCACGAAACACACTAAGTCTAGTGGCCACACTTTTGTTGAGTTTGCCAGAGAAAAGGGCTCTTTGATAAGTGGTGCACTGCTGTGAGGTAAAAGGTGACTATGATTCCCATAGGCAACTGATCTTACTTGAGGACTTTAAGAGTGCTTTAACAGAGAAAGTGGTTATGTTCCGGAATGAGCAAAAGGTCACATCTTTGTCATAGTTTTGACAAAAATTAATGAGAGATTTTCCTTTTTGTTTTTAATAGCATACCTTCCCTGGCAAACTGTAAATAATAACATAACAATAAATATATGCTTCAAGCTTAATATGGGAAATGATCTGGTAACTTCTTCTCTGTCTTAAAATACATGGTTGAGACACATCTAGGACAGCATGTCTTGTGTCAACTAAAAAAGAAATCTTTCTTTAATTTCATCATACTGTCAGAGTTCTGTATTTGTTGGTAATGTTGTGTGTGGAGGGTGTGTGTGTGACTAAACTTGTTAACAGGTCAGAAACACTAAACACACACAAAAGTTATTAAATACAGCTAAATACAAGAGTTTCCCATTATCCGTCATTATATCAATTAGAACTTCATGTTGTTCATACACTAATCCACATGCCAAGAATTGAGGATTTTGTAAGCTTGTAGCATTGTGGGTAAGAAACTAGTCCACATTATAATGTCTTCCATCTATGCAATGGCAAAGAAGGATTCTCTTCAAAATCAGAAGTGTGTGTTTTCAGTGAGTCTTTGCAGGTGGAGGTAGAAAGTCAAAATCTATTAGACTGCATGTAAAGTTCAAGATGTCAGGGAAATATTTCCCCTAAACTATGAGTTAATTCTGATCTTCCTGCAGGATGTCTTTCATTAACTCAATACACCATGAATGTTCTCAGACAGAAAAAAGTCTTCATCTCCTGCTTTCCTTCTCTCTTCATTTTTCACACAGTACCTTGACTATTTATGACCCTTCTTCCCTCTTTCTACATCTTTTCTGTCTTGCACACACACCCAACGAGACAGGTGAGGTGAGATGAGCAGCAACAAGAAGCACTGTCCCTCGGGGCTCTTATCCTTTGATCCTCCACGGCAGATTTAATCATCAACGGTACCTCAATACCTCACCAAAAGACCTTTGGAGTCACCTCCCTAAATTCAAGCTGCGCTAATCTCAGTGATCTTTATCTCCACACTTCAAAAAGGGACCAAAGAAGTAAAAGAAAAAAAATCGGTTTGTGTCTCAAAGTTCAGCTAAATCTCTTGACCTAAGTCCTAATGAGAATTTTCACCATGCAGGGGTTGAAACAGCTCTGTTCTTCCAGCTGGTTGCATGCTACTTGGTCCTTTTTTTTCCAACAGAGGAGAGTGAGCCAGAGTTCCCCCACTTGTGTCAAACTCATAGCTTTTAAACAGATGCTGGATGCTGTAGCCAAACCAGCCTCACTTTTAGTGTTGACCCATGCGGTAATTCTATTTAGCTTCATGCAGACCCCGTTAAATTTACCCAAATGACACGAGCCAAATATATCAAGCAATTTAAGTTTATGTGGAGTGGACTTTAGTGAGTCACTTTTAGTTTTAACAGCATGCACAGGTTGGTTTGAAAGAATCCTCCAGGACATGTATTTTGAGTATGATTTAAAAGTTGAGGCTGTTTAACTTGCTTCAGTCCCACATAAGATGTGTTAAAGTGCTTGAGTTTTATTGTTAGAAGCTTGTGTGGGAAAAAAGTCTTCTGACATGTGTTTCCTCAGAAAGAAAACTGCATGCTGCCTTGTTGACTCACTCCATCATGCAGTAAAGATCTCCATCTGTATCTGACAGAAACTCAGAAAGTTGTATTTCAGCCATAGGAAATATGTTGTAGGTGGGTCACAGAGGAAGAAATCTGTCAAATGTGTTGATTGTCCTGCATCTAATTGAACTAAACAACCCCATAAACTCATCTGCTGTTCCTCTTAATAGTCTATTACCCGCCTACATGGACAACAATGAGAAAAAAGCCCATTTCCCACTGTGAATGGTAAGCTGCAATGGCTATGTAATCGCTTACATGTTGAAATGTCCTCTTCAATTTTATAGAAAGAAGGAAAAATAATAACAGCAACATTCCTGAGGGGCTGTAATTTTCTTCCGGCGGGTAAAAGTTGTCCATTATGGTCAGGGTCAAGGAACACATGCAACCCCGTCATCAGGGCCACATGGTCAGCCACATCAGAACCGCCCGTCACAACCAGTGGAAAGGCCCTGTCTGTTAGCACAACACATAGCCAATCACCAGCCAGAGGCCCTGGTTCCTCGGTACATTTGCCCCCAGTAACCGCGCCGCGCTCTAATTTAAGCACATATATCCCATTGAAATTACAGCATTCAAACCCACCCTTCCCTGCAATTTACATGATCTATGGGTTAAACATTGACAATACGGATTCAGCGAATCCAGAGGAAGTTTCTTTTTCTTTGTTCTCAGCAGGTTAGAGGTTAGCAAAACACAAACCCACAGGCATTTCTCCAGAAAACAAAAGCATGTAAGTCTAAACAATAAGTTAACAGGAAAGATGAGTGATAAGGCAGCTTAGTGATATCTGTCATGTCACAAAACAGTGAATGAATGTAGTGTAACTATCAGCACTTTCACATGAATCCACTGGCTATTAACAGATGACAAATATTACTTTCTAAATATCTTTTTAAAGGTAAGACAAATTTTTTTTGTTCCTGTCCTTTGTGAACCGCCTGTTTTGGTATTAAACGTTAGATATCTAATGAAACAATATCAGTCACTAAAATGGATGAAAAGTGAACTTAAAAGTATGGTTTCAGAGGTGAGGTTGGTCTACTCACCTGTCGAGAGATTTAACCTTTGATGAGTGTTTTACAACCTTCAGAACACAACACACCTTGACAACATTTGCCTCTGGAGCAAACTGTCAATTAGTGGTAAAAATGTTGTTCATCTTGGGTTTGTAGTCATGCAAGAGCACATCTCTTTTATCTCTTTTATATGAATGTGTTGACTTGTGTGAGTGTAACCTCATCAACTACCCAGTTCAGAGAGGAATTTCTCGAGTGTGGGAATGTGTCCCTCTTCTGAGCAAATCAACTTGTCTCATATCTACAGTTGTAGATCCAGGGTTGTTGTTGGGTCTAAGGTTATTCTGTCTATTTTCCCCAGAGGTGTTGACAGTGAGCACCTTTACAGCCTCTCTGGGGCTGAGTGTGTAGTATGCACGATTAAACCCGTAACAGACAAGCAAATACACACACCTCTTCTGGGAATGCTGTGAAAGAAAAACACATACTGTTGCATGATGCAGTGATCTCAGGACAGGCAGTGGCAGTCATGAGTCAGTGTGACAAGCTGGGAAGCAGCAGGGTGAAATATATGTTGAAATATGTCGTGGTAGTCCGATCATTTTACTGTAAGATTTAGTTTGACTCTTTTTATGGATCCTGCTGCGCTGGTTCTTTGTACTATTCCTGTATGGAGCCCCATATCTTCCATGTAGGCATCCCAGTTTGCTCTAAAGCTTCATTCAGATTACCACGTGGTTGTGCAAAACCAACCTGTGCAGTTCTGATTGCTTTTGTCATAAACCTGCAGTGCTACTATGTTAGCGCTAATAAAAACTGCAAAACAATTAGCAGTCTAGCTCTTTTTGGCCTTTTTCATCTGTTATTGTGAGGTGAATGTTTTCTGTCCTCACATATTTTTAAAGGTAGCTCCATGTATGATTATTTGCTGTGTCCACACTCAGTCTGATCAGGTGTTTGTATAAATGATGCACCAAACATGAAAAGTTTGGGTGCATAAAGTTGAGAACAGAAAGAATTGTGGTTTAATTCTTCTTCTGGGGTTTTTGGATGGTTGTAAATGACTTTATAGAATTGTGTTACCAGCCACTAGTGGATAAAATCACTATGGTAGCATTTAAGATGCAAGGAAGTGTGAGAACATGAAAAGATTTATAATGGACGTATCTATCTATGTAAATAAGTGGGCATAAATGGGTCTTTAGGAATACAATAAAAAAGGGTCTACGATGCTTTTCTAGTCATATATTGATCACTCAAAGTGCTTTTATACCACATGTCACCAAACACACAGAAAGAGAAACTCTGTTGATATTATGCCGAGTGCTTTCTCTATCAAGCACATTCATACATTAATGGACGCTATTGGGGGGTGGGGGGCATCACGAGGTTCAGTCACTTACTCATTGATATTTCAGTATATTTTTCCAGGTAAGCCTGGAATGGATCCAAAGACCTGTTGATGCACAACTACTCTTCCATGAGGTATACAGCTGTCATTTTACACTTTGTCTAAATAGTACTTTATTAATATTTTATGTAATATTGGGGAAAAGTATGTAAAAAACAGTTAAAATGCAAATTGCAGCAGCTACATTTGTCCAAATGCAAAACAATAATAACAAAGTCATATGTTCAATCGTGCTTTTGCATTTTACTTCAAGTACAGCAAGCAGCTGTGTGTTTCATGGCTGTTTGCAGAATCATGCTTTTCCTGTTTGCCCAACTACTTTCTCCACTCCTTTGTTAGAATATGTCAAAAACACTATTACAAATATCTTACTTAACTCGTCTGCAATCCTCTTTTTTTTCTACAGTATACTATGTATATATACCAGATCCTAGCGCTTAAGTATTTCTCTTGGAGTGTTTTTCGTAGCAAGATCATTACTAAACTTGTGATTCTACATTCAAGATCATTCAAGCATTTATTGTCTTCATAGCACTAAAAACAAAGTGGTTCCATGAAAATATTTTATAAATCTTAATGCTGAAAAATTATTTTCACAAAGTGGTCTTGTTAGACCACAACGGTTTCAACAGTGTAACTTATTAAAAATGATATACTGATGTGTGTTTAATATGATAATTAATTAATGATATTTACTTATTGAAGCCAGGTTAATTCAGTACATGTTGTCATTAACTCAGTGTAATAATCATTATTTATTTAGCTTTCTGTGATTGATAGTTTAATTAGCAGATGAGCAGATGAAATATAGTAGCAGGCTAAGTGTAAGTAGAACTGATTGAATATACTAATCAGCATGTGATGTCATCCAGTCATAGAAACATTTTAAAGTAGAAACATATTGAAATGTTACTTTTTGTATGTTTTCACTTCAAAATTTCAAACATAAAGCAAATGTAACTCATTTAGTTGTTATATGACTATAGTATAAACTCGGTACACGCTAGGGAAAAACAAACCAGACACCACTACGCTGGGGTAGAATCTATAGCGTTACCCACAAATGCAATCACACCTCAATTCATTTCAGTCAGAATAAACTGTGTCCAAGTATTGCACAAAAGACTGAAAATCTAACCGTTGCAAAAAAAATTGTAGGAAAATTCCCTCTTATTGCATTGTCATCATTAGGAAAATATCCTTTTTCTGATTCAGGATAATAAAGTAACATGCATGCAGGAAATGATCCATGTAAAATAACATGGTGGATCACGGTAATTAAGGAGACAGTATGCGGCTCTGATCTTCCCCGTGGGAGTAAAACAGACATAATCCCTTGATTACCACCGCACGACTGCATTGTTTTCTTTCTTCTTTACTTTGGACTGATTTCCATCTGTCTAACAAGTTTTTCACTAAAAGAAACATGGCATTTGTTCAGTGTGAGAGGATCACACATTTATGTCACGTTTACAGTTCAAGGCCAGCTTTGTTCCGCAGCGATGCTGTTCAGTCATTTGCTCAGGTGTGTTGACGGCACCACAATGCCTAGCTATCGCACAGTAAGTGCTTTTCAATAGGAATTTGTTCATTGTCACGTAAGATGGAGAGCTGAGGGGGGCTTTGGCATTTGAAAAGGCCATATTTGTGGGCCTCCTCTGCGAGTATTTACCTTCTAGGACAAATGAAGCCATTGAGTCTCTCTGAGCTGTGAATGAGCTCCTTCTACACACACAAGCTTTTTGAATGCACATCAAAACAACCTCAGCAAACCCAGGGACACATTCCTCAGGCGTTTAATGTGAGGGCAAATAGGCAACCACTTCAATAAAATACCTCTTGGATGGAATTGCATAAGTTAAAAAAGCCAGCTTTGGTTGGGGCAGGGTGAAACTTCGGGAACAGGGTTTGTTGAAGTTTTACCTGAAGTTTATAAGGTTTTTCTTCTTTTTTTTTAACTATGAGGATTTATTGTGTCGACAGCTTTACAGCAGATACACATGCAACTGCTCATTCAGGTACAAGAGTTTGATTGAGAGAAAACCAAAAGCCATTTGATTTCACGGTGACGTTGATCAGTGTTACCACCTCAAAGCCAAATTCTGTGTGAAATATATAAAGGAAAAAAAAAACATGTCTATTCTTACGTTTGAGGTTGAGAGGACAATAACAAGCTGAGCTCCACGAAGGCCATCCTTGTTTAATTACATTGTACCAAAGCTCCCCCTCCCTCCCCCTATCTCCCTCCCGTTTCCGCAACCCCTTCACAAACACACACAAAAAGGCATCGTATTACACGCTAACATCTCCGCTCTCCCCATGCCATGTAATTATACAATCTGCAGAAAACATTTATTTTTAGGGTCAGTAAATGTTTGACTTCTTCTTGTGCGCATGAGACTGAGGGAGCAGGCAGGGGTATTTCCCTATAAATTTTTAACAACTCCAGCTTCATTGTCCAGTTTTGGGGTTTTTATGATCTGTAGGCGTTTTCTTAAGTTTTAAGTGTTTCCAGCTCTGGCAACATCCAGTAACATTCCAAGTGCTTGCTGCTTTCTGCGTGCAGGTGTAGTTCAGGCTGGTGTTGTTACTGTACTGCTGGTGGAGCCTCAGGTAACATGAAGAGATTTTCTCGCAGTGATCATTTCCTTTTCCTTTCATCCAATTAGACAAGCACAGAGGGGATGTTATACCAGTGTGCACAATGTTTTATAGATATGACAAGAGTTTTACTCGCTATGCAGTGACGCAAATCTCAGATTAAAGTGATAAACACAGAAAAAAAGCTATGTTACAGGATGCAAAGCCCCTTCAGCTTTCACTTTTCTTTCTTCTTTCTTTTTTTCGTAGCAGTGACTTTCTCTCATTTGTCTTCCAGCACAGATCAGAATTACATTCGGATAGTTGAGAAAATAGTTTTCATTTAGTACAGAATTATCTTATTTTGTGATTTTACTATGAATCTGGATGCTAAATCCAGAAAGGGTTAAGTTAATGATATTGGTCAACAAAACCTTAGCTCTATGAGTTATTAAAGCCACAAAAAGGATGTTTAACCTTTGTCGGAATCATTTTTACTGTTAAGACATGAGTATGACTCAAATAACAATAAAATCTTAGGTAGCATTTTCTATAAAAGACGGTGAACATGTTCTGACTAGTGTTGAAACAATAAAAATGTGTCCAAGACAACATGGCACCACTTTAACATTTTGTCAATTTCAGAGAAGTAAAATCGAAAGTATCACACCCTTTCTGTACTTTAACTTGAGTTTTGAGGTTCTTTTTGTTTTTTGTTTAACAGAAAACATTTTCTATAAAGATTTCAATCAACCTTAAATTATAACCTGACGCTGTTAATCCTGCTGATTAGAAGACCTTGTGAGTGCCTACATAAGCACCACATCTGGATTTATCTGCCACTAAAAATAGTACCAAGAAAATGTGCCTTCATTGTTATTTGATAAAACTCTGCAAGGCTCAGTGCTTCAATTAACAAAGCCTATGCCGTCAGAAGCAAGGGGTAGGGGTATATCCCCAATCCTCCTATTCCCCAATCCTCAAATAGATACAATAAGATAAAGACGCACATGTTTACTCACAAAGCTCCACCTGCTGTGGAAACTTTGAAGCACCCTGGTATGACGTCAGGTAAGGATTCATCTTGAGGTCATGACCTTTTATTTGCACTTGATTTGAGGTCAATTAGACAAATAGTTATAGCCAAAAATCTGATTTTTCATGAATAAAGCGCCACCTGATGGGGAAACCATATATCCAATAATTGTGAAATTCGATACAGACCGTCCTCTTGGGGACCTAAACAGGAATACTGAGTATCAAATTCGAATTGTAAAAACTGTTTGAGTTATCGAGCTCATACAAAGGATATCTGCCGGCGGCGTTCATGATAAAACCATTATATTCCCAACACACCAACACACCGCGTTCTAGGATATACTCATTCTGATAGTATTTGATTACTTAAAACTTGTGTTGTTCTCACATTATCTGTTTTTCCTAGTTTTGAAAACACAGGAACCATCCATCCGTTCTCTCAACCCGTTCCATCAATTCAGCCTATCCCAGCTGTAGAGGCAGGGTACACTCTGGACAGTTTGCCAGTTCATTACAGGGCAACACATAGAAGACAAACACACATTCACTTCTAAGGAAAATTTAACATGACTAAGCAACCTAACATAGATGTTTTGGACTGTGGAAGAAAGGCAGAATATACAGAAACAATCCACGCTAACATGGGGAGAACATGCAAACTCCACACTGCCTGAGCCGACGGTTAAATCTTCTCACTGTGAGGCTGGAGCACTAACCACAGCAATTTAAATACAATTGAATAAAATACTTAATGGAAGAAAATACTTCATGAGGTATTATGCCTTCTTTTAAATGTCCGCCACTGCACTTTGACTTAACCTGGACTCATTTAAACTGTGATGACTAAAATAAGAAGCATACACCTTGACTTACTAAATAGGTTTAAGAACTGTAAAATGTTTGTATGTGTTTAGTTCCTTTTAGGTTTGAAGTAAAATGTATCATTGATGAGGGATGTAAATCTGTTTCCAGCTTCCCTTGGTGATATGATGCAAATATGATCAGCTTAGTTGAATTTAACACAAGCGTTCAGAACTTTGTGTGCTCAATTTTGTATTTAACATAAGTGTGCAGAACTTTATGTGCTGTGTTTTTGATGTCTGAACAATGCATCTTAATTTCTTGGAGGCATTCTTTTCATCATTATTGCTTTAGCGGGACAAGACTGCACATGGCTCATCCTATTATTTATTACTCAACATAGGTTCATCAAGAAGGTATTTTAATATTAAACAGGTCTGAGAATAAGGAGGGATAATTGCTGCCGTGATAGGCCATGACTTGACTTTCTAGAATTTAGAGATCACATCTTCTCATGGCAGCTCTGCCCACTTCATTACTTAGTGTTAACCCCTATAATCTGGCAGTACTAGCAATGAGTAATTATCACCCGATTCATGTAACCTGGATGGCTAATGCAGTCAGTGTGTGCCTTGCTTTTCTTTTCCAGAGGGGAAAATCACCTCAGCGAACTGTTTGCAAAAGTTGAGGCCTTATCTTGGGCTCAGTATAAATAAAACATTTCCAACAGAAGTTATTGTATTTGGTGATGTGCCAGATTTTAATCTAATCTACAGCAAATACTGAATCTATGCCAAAGAGTTTTACAACACAGAAAGGATCTATGAGCTTTCTTGCATGTGTTATCTTATCACACTTTACCTAAAGATAGCTATAACTTATTCTTTTAGTATTTCCAGGTAAATGTAAAGATATGTTTTTAGTGTTAATCTGGACATGAATCATTTATGTTAATGATGAAGGAAGAATTCAGATGTTTGCTCTTGTTGAATGATATTAATGCTATAATCTAGAGATATCATCTTAAGAGAAACAAACAAGCAATGCTGAATTAATATCTCTATGACAGGATATCTCTGTGGGTGTATTTAAACAAACAAACAAAAAAAAAAAAAGAACAACATACCCAGGTGACACTAATGTATATCTATTTTAATTATGCAACAGCACTCACAAAATAGTTTCTAAATGATTAATTCTCATCATCTTCATCATTGCTCTAAGGGCCCGGAGCCAGAAATCAACAGAAATTTCCAGAACATTTGTAGCAGTTCTTGTTATACAACATGTGCTGTTTCTTCCTTAAGAAGGTTATCTTTATTAGATAATATATTTTCCCTTACCGTTTGCTAGTCTTTAACTATGTAGTCAGGTTTATCAGGAGGAAACAGAGTGAATCAAAACAATATCATTTTTAGAAAATATTCCACAAGGCAGATATAAACATGCGTATGTTTTGCGCTGCTCAGATTCTGGCTCATTAATTTGAGCTTATACAAAACAACGTATGATAAAAGTACTTGTTCTCAGATGAATATGAAGCAGAATGGCCTGATTGAGGAACACAAATGTCACTTTATTTTAATCACACATCTGAGATTTAAAAATGAGCACATATGAACACTGTGAACTTTAAAAGTAGGGAGAAACCATATTTAAGCTTTTGTTACCTCACTTAATTTAATCAGAATTCCATATTTACCATTGCATCCTTCTGATAACCCCCCCCCCCACACACACACACACACACACACACTCACACACACACACAACACAGTTTTCTACCTGTACTGCTTTTCATCTGCAACATTCTGACAAGGTTAAAGTCCAAAGGTGATGTGCCTTTTGGCTCTGGAAAAACCTGATGAAGGACCTCCACCTGGAGAAGTTAACTCACTATTCTTAGTTTTGCAGTAAACTGTGCTTTAAACTCTTTTCATCTTTGCCGATTTAAAAGCTCGGACGGGTTTTTTCTGTAGTTTGTTCAGTATAATTCCTGGAATGTTAGACTGATTCATGACAAATCAAAGGAAGCCACTGCTGGATGAGTGTTACTCATTTTGATTTTGGCAGGATGTTAATCAGCCGCAGACAAGAAATTACTTGTGTGCACCACAAAATTATCGTTGGATGTCCCAAAAGAAAGCCAGAAAAAGTTTTGAGTGAATTAAGAAATCAAGTGTAGAATAAACACAAGTTTGTTGGAGTGGGAGTCTCCTTATAAAAGATTGGTTTGCTGTCAAATCACGGGAATTCAATTTGTTAAAAGTCTTTGCAAAGAAAGAAAAAGAAGAAAATCACTTTTTTTTTGTTTTGGCTTCATTTTATTAATTTTTTTTTTTCATTTCTCTTTCTTTCCCAGAACAAATGACATCTATTTCTATTGTCATTCTTGAGTTGCTTGGAGACGAAGGGACCTCAGGGGCTTCAGCTTCATTACTGGCACTTTGTTTGGTGTTGATGAGGAAAGGAGGTGGGTGCTCTACCTCAGATGCTATCAGATGACGGAGTATTTACCTTTATTGGTGTTTTCAGTAATTAAAGAGTAGTGCCTTTACTAAAAGCTGTGGCCACTAATCTTAAAAGACTGCCTCTCATGGTCTTCTGGACATCTCCTTTGGCTTGAAAAAGCATGCAAACATGACACATGGACTCACAGTGAAGACTGAAACTGTCTTCCGAATATATGAAACTACTTTCAGACTGTTTCTCGGTTGCTAATTACAAGATGGATCAGTGGCCACTCTAATGTGTTTTGAATAACATCTTTGAAATATGACACTGCCACAGAATCTGCAGCCCGCGGGAACGCTGTGCCTGCAGAAAACCACTGAGGAGCCTTGGTTGTGTTAAGCTGGACGGCTTATCTACAACACATCTCCCGGGCTGCTTAAAAAGTCTGCAATTGTAGGTTGTCACAAAGAAACAGATGATGAGTTAAGCTGGGCTGCTAAAGTCTACAGGCTTTTTTTTCAAGGTGACAATTTACATCAAACATTGTTGTTAATCCTTTTTAAATCCAAAACTTGAGAGCGATGCTTTGGTTAGAATTTTTCTTTGAGATTTGAGAAACAGAACAAAAGGTGTGCAGTTATGATGCTTCCTGTTGCAAACCAAAGTCCAAATGAGAAAAGTTATCACAGGGCTTGTGACTGGCTTTGATGTACCTCATGCAAAATAAGGTAAAAAAAAAAAGAAGCATACATACAGCACTGAATGGGGAATACTGTAACATTTTTAAGTTTGTGGGTCAATAACAATATGTCTTTAAAGGTTATTATAATATATTATTTGCTCATATTAATGTTTCTTTATAAACTCTGAACAGTTACTACTTGAACCCTTGTTGAAATTTAATTTATTATTATTTCTGGACTACCTTTTTACATTGTCAGTGTGGATTAGCAACATAATACCTACACAAAGCTACTCATTGAGAAGGTAAGAATATGATGAAACATTATCTCCGTCAGTCGGAGGAAAACTAGATCTGGGACAGCAATGAATTTTCTGTTTCGCGATGTGATATGGCTGCAACCAACCACGTGACGTCATTTCGCCTGGGTGTTCGATTTGGCAGGGTTGTGGGTGATTAAAGGTTCTTCCGATATGCTTCCTCTCTCTCTGAAGAAGCACCCGAGTCCCCCCTCTAATTTGCCTCCCACTGCCATTTGCTTTGTGCACAGATTGAAGGCTTTGAAGTGGTGGAGCTTTCTTGATGAAGATGCGTGACCATTTGTGCGCTCCGGGTTTGTGCTTGCCGGTGTACAAATGGTGTTGTGATAATACAAAATATAAGAGTTCAACAAAAGGTATGTTTCCTGCTGTCCTCATTCCCATGCAACACAATGCGTGCACACAATGGAACCAGTCTCAGTCACTGTCATTATCCACTAAGGTTCACTGTGGGCTTCAGATACATGAGACCCGCTCATATCTCTCCTGTGACTCTACTGGAGAGCCAACCTCAAGCTTATCTGGATGATCGTCAGTATAAAATTGCATATTAAGTGTTATTTTTTTTCAAGTCTATCTACATATATGTGTTTTTTAAAAGATTTGGGGAAAAACGTAGGGATTCCAAAGCTACTTTGACATTATTCTTTCCTGATCGTTACTCAAAAAGAACAACAGTACTGAAGTCAGAACATGTAAAAACCCTGAATGTGGTTTAGTATGAATATAAACTAGTTGCATCTTTTTAAAGGTTTTCCATAAATAGAAACAAACAAATCACCACAATTAGCATCTCGGCTGCTTCTGCTCTGCCTTTCCTTTTGTAGCAGCATGTTGCGTGCTGAGAGAGCACCAGAACTTGGCTGGTTCTTTAGTTTGCTGAAAGATGTTAAAACGTTCCTGATCTGATAGCAGCTCGGTCTTTGATTAGTTGTCGAAACAGTGACTTTGAAATGAACGCAAGTAAGAATTCAAAACACAACATTAGAGGCAAATACTGACAGAATGCTTTAATTGCAGCATCCTGCAAAAACTACGCAGAGTCCAAATATAGATTGAGAAGATTTCATTATTTTTACTGTCTCAAGCGCAATTGAATGTAGATTATCTCTGTATTTGTGCATATTTTAAAAGCCTCGGAGTTATCAAAAGGCAAAATAAAGGAAAAAAGAAGATATGTTGCATTTTACATGCACAAGATAAGCTACCGTGTCCAAGCTTCATGTTTTGCCAAATTTTGGTTAAAGAAACCGAACTGGTTCCAGCCATTGAAGATCTTGAAACTGATTAGCTACATTTCAGCTTTGACGTTTCCATGACACCACAATCATGATTCGTTTCAAAGTTAATAAAGACCATCTGATGAAATTAAACCATCAGTGGTGAAGCTACAGTCAATTTTCTACCTAATTTGTGACAAGCAACTTAAATAGTTTATCATTTCTTGTTACTACAAGACGAGACTTTGTGGCTGTCAAGGAGATGATTCAGTGAAGAACTCTAAATGAATGCTTTCTAAATCCAGTCATGCAATGTAAACCAATCAAACTTGAACAGGAAGTATGAAGAAAAAGGAGAGGTGAGTAAACTAGACAAAAACTAACATTGCCGTGCTGCTTCTTTGGAAGCATCTTTTTAAAAAAGTAAAAAGTTCAGAAGTTTCTCATGCATTCTTCCATGTCATATTAAAGTTACACATCAGAAATTTTCTAGTTTTTCTCAGTGGCAGCTTCCTTTCAATGGCTAATTTAGCATTCATCTTGCACCCTATCTTTATCATGAACTCTCTCCAGTTGTCTTCTCTTGCTCTGTTCCTCCCTTTTTTTCCTCTGATGATGTCTTGCTACATTTGTTTGCTGAATCAACCATGGTGTTCATTCAGAACGACCAGTGTGTTTACATCCGTTTGCTAGCGTGTGATTAAAGGGACACTAAGCTGCAACATTACATCTTAGAAGAAAAAGTTGTATAGTGGGATTTGTGAGTCTTGAGACACGGCTGTCCAAAGACATTTACACAACAAACACAACAAATGAGGCTGGAGGATGTTTTTGTTATGTAGTGTGTCTCAAGAATCTAAAGTGTGTTAAATACTACACAATATCAGTTTTGACTTTTTTTTAGATGGCACAAAAAAGGACAAAGTTAATTCTGGCTTATTTCATATTTTACTCGAAGCCTTATTCACAGTGGGCAAGGTCTTTATTTGTTTTAGGTGTTTTTTATGCTCCCCGTGCTCCCCGTGCTCCCTGACCATTTCAACCAGCTCTTCAAAACAGACGGCAATTCTTGTGAACTATGTTTCAGGATCTTAAAAAGAAACATGGACAGCTCAGAAATTCATAAACACAAAGACGTTGTATACGTATTGTAGATGCCAAAGAAGCAGGTGTCTGGAGAGTTAGTGGAGAACTGGGAACACAGGTGTTAGCTGAAGATTGTTAACAATAACCAACATCAGTTAGAAATGTAACAAACTTTATGAGATAATCTAAAACAACTTTTATAGAGTACACCTTCCTCTAAAAAGCAGCTTCCACTGCACATGATGTCCCCATTTATAACAGGACAAAATTACAGTCTCATATCCCAGTATAAAATAATGACATACATGTATATATTCATTTAACACATTTTATTATTTACGGACTACTTAAATTGAACGCCTGCAGGAACTCCTCCACACTCTTTGAACCGAACTGGGGGCAGAGGTTAAAAAGATGCTTTTCGATACTCTTCTGAGCTATCCGGGAGCTCATTTCCCAATCTCATGATCCTTCTGGAAGGCCTCAGTCACTCTCCACATATTTGAATGTGGATGACCGATGAGATTTGTCTCCATTAGCATCTGGTGGTATACAGACATGGCAAAAGTGACTGTGCTTCAACAATAATTAACTGTAGCCATTTGCAAATCAGATAATCCCTCAAATATTACTCTTTGTCCTGTTTAATCACTATGACCATATTTGAGATGAAAAAGTTTACAGCTCTTTTAAAGCAAAATTAGCAATCGTAACAGCTAACATTGCTAACACTGACATGCTCGACTCTCCACTGGTTCTCCAACCAACAAAAATGCTTTTCTATCTAATGAAAGATATTTTTCTAAAGCTTGATCTTTGCTTATAACAATCTTAGGATTTTGTCCACCACTGCCAGTATAATACAGAGTTATTGCAAATACTTTCTGAATCTCCGAACCAATAAATCCTCTCTGCTCTGAGCAATAAAGCAGAATTTCTGTTGTGCTACTTTTTCTTACTTTTATCAAAAGCTGTTTTCCCACATTCATCATGCTGGTCTGTGTTGGTATCCTGATGGCTTCGTTGATAGGCGTATTCACCAAGTCAACAAGACCTCACAGAAGCTGATGGAAGCCCAGTGCCCACACAACCAGATCTCAGCATTCAGCAAGACAATAATGCAACAGCCCCCTCACAATGTAGGGCTCCCATTAACAAAGAGAGGGGACTTACAAGTAGCAATCAGTGCGGGACTCCTGATGAGGCAGACCAGAGTTGTGCAGACGTCTGGGCTGGGGATTTAACCACAAGCCTCAGGCCATCATACCTGACTGCAGGCAACCTGAGAGGCAGTGATGGAGGAGGGGCTGGAAACATATGATGGATTGAAAAATGTCAAATCAATCTTTTTTTTTTTTTAAGTGATTTACTGGTGTGTTTGGTGCACATTTGGTGCAAGAATTTCATCACCAAATGTTTAAAATAATCCCAGTACATATAAGCCACATGAGACAAAGAGCATCCTTCCCAAAACCAACATGCTAAAAGCCTGTAAGACTGCAGTATGCATAGGTGAATTACAGAGTTCAGTGGGCACAAATGTGGGGGCCACAAAGATTTAACAGGCCCCAAAGATTCTTTTAAATGACAGTAATTAACATATCTTGTTGAAAAGTCATTGAACTTAGTCTGAAAACTTCATTCATGTTCCTGCCTTCCTGGTCATCGCCTGTGTTCTGGCGTGCAATCAAACGCATTGAAACATTTTTGTATTCAAAATGTCACAGCTGTCACTGACTTTGTTACAATCGCTTTGCATGAGGAAAAAAAGAACAAAGCATAAACAAGAAACCGTCAGGCGAAACAGAACGTTTTCTGATCTTATATTACCATTAAGATTTCTTAAATGTGGCCAGAAGGGCCAAGTGAAACTGTACCAACTCAAATTGAAAATATGAAGAGGAAATGAAAGCAAATAAGGGGCAGAGGGATAAAAGTCTGTATTTCAGGTGTCCCATTTGCATCTGTGCATGTATTTGTGACATGTTAAACAAGTATTTACCATTTCCATCCAAATGAGTGTGCTGTTGTGGATTAAAAAGCTAACATTACAGGGATAAAATAATGAGCTTGTGGTTTCAGGGTGCTGGAGAGAAATACTCTTGAATAAATAAGGACGGCGAGAAAATGTGTCCTTTGTTGAGCTCTACAATACTTCTTGCTCTGCACAAACAGAAAAGATGTGTCACAGGTGATTAGGAAAACAAAGTCAAGTTCTTTCACCCTGCTATCAGCGCAATCCTGCACAGATGCCTGCTGTATGTGTGTGTTTAGATGAGTGTGTGTGTGTGTGGAACTGCAAACAATAACTTGACTGCACATAACCTCCTCCTGTCACGTTATTCACCTCTTGCTTGGCTCAGTCGTGCTAAAATTACGGTTTCTCGGCCAACCTTTGTTTTTAACGTGAGGTCCACAGCAAAGATGTTGCAAGATGTATTTTTATGTTGAAAGTATTCTACTAAAGAAAAAATGTTTGAGTAACTTTGTCCTTAAAGTCAGTAAGCAAACGTCTTATGGAAGGCTTCCAAGGTTGTTCCGCAAACAGGTCGAGTCAGGAGTTACATAAAACAAAACATAAAAAATTACATGTGCTCCAACAGTTTGTTGACTGAAGGAATTTTATGTGGTTTCCTTTCTGTGAGAAAATCCAACTCATGAAGCAGCCTTACCTGCACGACTTGATGCTCCCTGTGAGTTGTAAAATAATTACCTAGTAAGACAGGTGCAGCACAGAATGTGCTTTGTTAAAGGAGACAAAATGTGACCAGGGCTCTCTTATTTTTCTCTGCAGTGTCAATAGAAGTACATATTCTTTTTTATGATGGGCTCATTAAATGACTTGCTGAGTTTCAGGTTAAATTTTACAGCGAAGCTGCACTCAATCAGCTCCTTCACAGATCTTTTATTACATCTTTATTGTTTTAAGATGTAAACAATACAGAAGAAAAAAAGGAAAAATCTCTGAAGGACTTTAATCACTTAGCTGAACATTTTTCTGTTCTGCATCGCCAGAAGGCAATGTAGTAACTCTGATTATTGAAGTACAACTGAATTAGATGTATCATTCATCATGCAAATAGCAATATAAGAACTTTTCTTCATTTTTCTTCCTTCTTTAGTAATTCAGCTGAGCTTTCATATTTAAAACAAATGATTGTTCAGACTGATTAAATGTGTAAAAAGTCCATATAACGCACATTATATATAAATGGTGAGTCATAGTTAACCACTAAAGACACATTGGGTTTGCAATTTCAACACATTTTAAAACCTTTCAAATGCAAATATGA
>JBAMHX010000009.1:19293899-19306720 GCA_037177515.1 Pseudomugil tenellus | reverse complement strand
CCCTGTTGGCTGGGATTGGCTCCATCCCCGTCACGACCATGTTCGGGAATAAGCAGTAGATGATGGATGGATGGATGAATGGATGGATGGATGGATGGATGGATGGATGGATCTTTATTCCTTTATTATCTCTCATAGAGAAGAAAAACACGTTTTATAATAATTATAATTTATAATAATTTTATAATAATAATATTTCATAAACATGATCATTCCAATTCAGGAAAAGAGATTTGCTCTTGGATTTTTTTTATTACATTTCTTTTTTATTGTTATTATTTAACTACAGACAAAGATTGTTATTGTAAAACCAATTAAAATATTTTTTGAACATTGGGAATTTGAGTTTTACCAGTAAAGGGCCACAAATTACATCTGAAGTCGTACGATCAATAGTGGGAATGTTGAAATGTGTTCATTCTTAGCCTTTTAATAACCTTAAAACCCCTAACTGCATGACTTTTAGACTAGATGGTCAAACTGTGGCAAAACTGCCATTATTGAGACCTCTTCTGAAATGTGTTTAGAAAAGTTTCTATAAATTTGCTCTCAACAAGTCTCCCTTAAATTGCAGAGTCTTAAATAGTAGGCACCGGACTCTAAAGGGTTACAAGTTCATGAATAAATAAACACATTAAAAACGGATATGATTTTAGAATGTGCATCATATGAGAAATCATTTATAACCGGAAGGTTGATGTAAAGAAGGAAAAAAAGCAATGAAGACAAGTAAATACATCAACCAACCAAAGTTAGAAAAACTCAAAAGCTGAAAAGTACAAATACTTCAACACTGTACTTGTAAATGTACTGAGTTGTTCTCCACCACTGCTGTGCAGCTGCAAACACATGCACTCAGTCAAAACACTCACCTCACCCCAACAACAGTATCACTTTTTCCGCTATGAAGGCCACAAAGGTCACAGAAACACTGGCAGCATTTCAGCCCCCTCCCCTTCTCTGCTGCTTGGCAGGCCATACATTTACTATCAACAGGAAACATCTTTCACAGTAAAGGAAGTGTTAGTCTCTAATTGGCCTGATGTGATTCAATGACCCGGCCGCTCTCAGCCAATGGGAGGGGGGTTATTTTAAGAGGCGGTATAAAAGGGAAGTGTAGCCCTTCCAGAAAGCTTAGATGGCACAACGTTTTCTCACGAAGACTACTTTGCTCTCGGCCTAACTTCTGCAAAGTAAAGAGCGCATATAGATGCATTACTAAGCACATCTGGTTTCATTGTTGTTTCATGGATCCCATAACACATCATGCAACCACAGTCTAAGCAAAAGAAGATGGGAGGGAAACCCAGAGTGCAGAAAAACTGACCTCGATATGATCCTTCAGCCTTGGTGTATTCATTCTGTCTGAGCACAATTTTCTAAGCAGAGTAAAATGATCTGTGTATTTAGTAGCTTGAAATATATTAAATCATATATCACAAGAGGTAAAAGGGATATGAAATAGAGAGGAAGTTCACACTCAGAAGGATTTACTACTTTTTAATTTTCTTTTTCTTTTTTTTACAGGTATTCCCATTTGGGGGTAGTAACTGTAGCTCTTCAGCTGCCAGTTATGACACAATTTCATTTTTACTCTGCACATTCCTGAAGGTGATTGTTCTCCTCAACTTTGACTTCTCTCTTTTGTGTTTTTTTGTGTGTATGTGACTGCACGAGGCATGAGAGCAGAGCCAAAAATATCATAACACAGAGGGTGACATTAGAGGAGAACGGCCCAGCGACGGGGAGCTATGACGGAGTTCCCTGATTAGTGAGTTACCATGCGGAGACAAAGGGCCTCTGAAATCACAGGAAACAGAACAATCAAAGAGTCAGTGAACATTCCAAGAAAAGCAGCGCGCCACAGAAACATAACATGATCCAGGACGTTGCACCGTCTGAACATCTGATGAAAGCTTCAGCTGAGAGAGAAAGGGAGAGAGCTGAATTATTAGTAAAGAATGACTCCAAGGACAGAGCAAATATGAAATCTTAAATTACTGAAGCACATTCATCATGTGCTGTCTTTGATCTCGCTTTCTCACATTTTCCTGCTGAGAGACAGAAAATCAAAAAAGGCATGAATTTCAGTCTATATTTGGATAAGAACCGACCCTAATTATAACTTCCACACAGTTTTCTATCTGCCTCTGAGAGACAGGTATTTTCATACGCTCACAGATGCAAAAACCCTCAAAAGTGTGGGGTCACCTTCCCCTCAAAATACATCTCTGGGCCCACACAGCATCTCTGTGATCCATTAGCTCTCACTCTGGACTCAGGAAATAACTAGCTCTTTACGCTCTCTCCAAAATGGCAGCTCTGTTTCCGCAGCACTGGTTTGCTGGATTAGAACAATTCCCCACCAGCCCATAATTTGTGGGATTTTCATAACATGACACACCCTGCAATACATTTCCATTATAACCCAATTTTGAATTCTGATGGGAATATTGTAGGATGAAGGACAGTTTTTTAAAAAGTTTTGGTGAAGGAACCTTTTGGTTTTTTTAGGCTACTTTGGGGTGAAAAGTGTCCATGGATGAACAATTAGCTGCTCAAAACCACCGATTTCTCCTCAATTGTTCGGTAGTAGGTAACAACAGGGTTGGGTGGGTAAACCCTCAATGCGGTAGCACAAATTCTAGGTCAAAAAAAGATGAAGGGAATCTATTTTCAGCATAATGTGCTGTTTATCCCCCCCCCCCCACAAGTCAGGCCCACTTCTCCAACTTGTGGTTTATGTGGCTATCTATGTGATGCAGATGCTAGATTATCTGTTTGCTCTTTTTCCTTGCAGGATCTTCTGTCAGATCTTCCAGAGAACTGGGAGGAATTGCTGGTTAATACCAACGTAAAATCCTAAACACAGCTTTAATGGAGAATATAATTATTTCTCTAGTTTTTCCTCAAGATGAGATTTATAATATCACACACATTCATCACAAGATTGTCAGATAACAAAAGAATTTATATGCTCCTTGTTTATGCTTTTAAATGTCTGTCAGGCAGTTTTACATCAACTGGAAGGGGGGGAAAAGACCAGATGGGTATGAATCAGAGCTCTGACAACCTCAAACTCTACAATAACACTCTTGTTGGCTCAATCAGAGACACGCATTATATACACAACTGGTGTACATGTGTTCCTGGTAATCTTTGATTTGAAAGACAACATTTGACATGGGCCACAGTAAAGTCAAGAATGTGGTATCTCTGTTGTGAGCCTGTGTGAGGTCCATCAGAGACAAAACCCTGAAAAAAAGATTACGAGATCAAGAGATAATATGAACATAAGATGTCAGATGTTATTATTTAAACTGGGTGGTGGAGATTTCAGCATAATACCCAGATTATGGATCTATGCAAAAGTTTCTTGATAACGTTACTAAACAAAGATGCGTCAAAACTTGCCAATCACAATAAAATATTAATCATTTTACTCCTTAGAGAGGAATTGCATGCACATTTGAGCAAGTTTTCATGGCTGCATGTACACGCACACAGAAAAAAAGTTAAACGTTATTTACTCTTTGCAAAGCCTTCACAATTCAGCTTTGACGTTTGCAGCTTCGAAGAGTGCACCATATTGGGTAGAGAGGAACTGTGATTGTTCACTGCAAACATGCAAGCCACCTCAGTTTGCGTTAACCCACAACACACAAATGCTGATGCTTACACACACGAAACACGCAGTTCAGGAAACCATGGCTAAACTGCGAGAAGATTCACTGTTCGAAAAACAGGAAGTGGTTACCAGCTGCATTAAACCAGAGTACACCTCAATAATACAAACTCAACTTGCTTTTACAATTTACAAGAGCATGACTAGTTTAAAACTCCAAAGCAGAACTGAAAAAAATGAATAAACTGCTTTATTTGCATGACAAACAGGTGTACAATCACATGACCACATAATTTGGGGGTTCTCGTTATGTTGGAATGCAATCCCTCAAATAAAAAGACCCATATGAAAGAGCGTGTTGAACTCTCTGACACTTACGTGGGCCTTTGTCTAAAAGCATCTCTATATCTTTAAGAAAAGAATGTCTGAATTGCTTAATGCGCCGGGCAGGTAGATTAGCAAAGGCTTTTCTCCTGCATGATGTCTGCGCCTCAGGTTAAACAGAGCAGCTGCATTTGAGAATGTCACCCAAAGCCGCTGGGCTCTCCCTCTGTGAGCACAGACGCATTTATGGATCAAGTGTGTTTATCCTCTCAGCCAGCCGCAGGTTGAAGAACACGACCTGTGCTGCCACAGAGAAGTGCCCAGGCATGCTGACAATTGGAAGGGCTTAGAGAGAAAGAAAAACAAGGGACAAATTAATCAAGCTCAAGTCATTATCGGAGCAGTACAACACAGGCAACAGGTCTGGTGACGAGCCAGTGTGAGAACAGGTTCTGACAGTTCAGTTGAACTGCAAACAAGATGGGTCTGATAAGTGCTTAAGGCAGAGCTGAGGCAAGTTTTAGGTGGTCAGTCAAGGTTGAGAGGGTGGAGATGCCAAGCTTTCAAGAGGTCATGGACTCAGCTAGTTTGACCCTTAGCCCTTTAAAAGAGCCTTAGAGAGGTGTTTTAATGTTTAGAAGTTTTGGAAAAAGAGTTATTATGTGTCAGCTGCATCACAGCCCATGCCGTCACTTAGCACTGAGTGTATCCTGGTGTGTATGAACTGCGTGTTTTACTCACCAGAAGATCACTGGTTATAGGAACAACTGGTGGATGAATAAGAGACGTTGTCATAAAGTAAAAGGAAGAAGCAATAATGTCAACAGCCCTCCTTGTAGTAATTACTTCAGCTAGTCACAACAATTCTGACCTCATGTCAGGGAAAGTTCTGAAAAGTGCAGTGACACCTGAAATCGAACTTAGGTTGATCACATTGTTCTGTAATCATTCTTCAGTGACATAGTGTTGAGTTTATCTTCTCTCCTCTGTTATGATAAGAACCAGCGGGTCTGTTTTCACCCCATAAAGCAAATAAATTACAACCTGATCACTGGTGGGCCCCACTCAGGAAGTGAGGGAAGAGGCACAGATCATACTAGAGATACAAGTTATTGAAGAGCTTCAGGGAGGAGGGGGGAGTTTGAAGTTAACCAGTTGGGTGAGGCCCCTGAGCTATTACAGTTGGTTAATTATACCTCAGTTGAGGTGTTAAATAGAGCAGTAACCCATGCTTGGGTGCCATTTATTGAAACCAGGTGTGGTAAATAAATCAATTAGGTATGCACTCTCAGATGTAATTTGACTCACTTCTTTCTTTGTGGGGATTTTAATATAACATCTTTGACATCTTTGACTTTGACCGTATTTAAAATAGATGAAAATGATCCACCTGCAAATAACTTTTAGCAGGTTTTGGGTGGATTGCACACAGCCACAAAAGAAACTGCTGAAAGTTGAGAGGAAACCGACATGCGGCTCAGTAAACCACTCTTCTCGTTGAGGTAGCACACTTCACACATCATGAACTGAATATTTTGCAATAGTGTGGACGGATTCTGTGCATCATGGATCCACCTGGTTTGCTGAAAAACCACACTACAAACACCAATTCCTGTCAGCTGGCTAGAAGTGAAAGAAGGACACATCAAAATCTGAATTCTGCGCGTGCCAAAATGTCAGTACACACCGGATCTCGTTTTTTTTTACAACCACAACCTGATATCTCCTGTAAGTTTTTGCAGCCAAACCCTGAAATCTAAATTACTCAGTTGTAGATCCTCCCTGAGCACCTGAACACTCCCTGTAACTGCTCTAACTGTAAGAACCTCAGAGGACTCTGATTTAGTACTTGTCACGCCTGAATAACTTAATTCTGCTGCTGTGTTACTCTAAGATTTTAATAAAGGTGTATCTATCCATAAAACATTTTAACACTGTACATTACAATCTGCAAGACATGAGTGAATGAAGTAGGATGCTTTAAATAAAGTATCATGTTTAGTCAAACATGCACTCAAAAAGGAAGGCACCTTTATGGTAATTTCACTTGGGGTAAATGTCTTTCTTTAAGATAACATCAGTAATATGCAGAGAAACCTGTTTGACCCCCCCATAAACCTTCACCTTCATTAGGTACTAACTATTTGTTTCTTGGAAGTATGTATGAAAATTCCTATTGGAAAAGAAATAACTTTACCTATATGTATCTTTCCATATCTATCATAAAGCTCTGTTTCATTTAGCCACATGTCTGTGCTACTTTTCCTCAATTTTAATAAACTGAGATGATGCAAACAATAATGGCCTTTTAGTAACTTAAATGTATCAGTTGGTGCTCTATATAACACTTTTTTAATCAAATGACTACTCCAAAGGTCTAGTAGTAGAGTCAGAGCAGAGTTTGCCAGATGTTGACTTATCCTGATGTTAAGTTTTTTTGTATTGGATCGAGCTCTAAATGGCACCTAAATCTGTTTTCGCACTGTCCAACCTTATATTAGACCTTCTGACGGCATGATTTTGAAGTGCATAAAGCAGTTGGGACCAGAACAATGGTGTATAGTTAAAGGTATGTGTGGTTATACAAAAGATACACACTTTTTTTCAGTTAGCAGTGAGTATACTCACTTCTAATGGATGTGTGTGATGTTCAGTTCTACTTGCAAGCCTAAAATGGTGAGGCCATTGTTAACTTTAAAATGGGTATGAGGAGTGATTAGTGAATTAGAGATACAGTTGCTAAGGAAATCATTGCTAGGCGAACAAATATATGATTACATGTCTACTTAAAAGTTTTTACTTTTTACATGCATGATAAAGTGGGCAATTCAATTTAAAATGAGCTTTTAGAATTAAAAATGTCCCCTCGAATGTACGTCAACCAGCAGCTCAGCTAATGTTGCCCATTCTACACTGGTGCAGTTAGCTAGCAATTCTGTTGGCATTATTTCTCTGTCATTAGCCACGGGTCTGTAGGGGTTTAGGAATTTCATTACCCTTATTCCTTGAGACAAAGAATGTGAATTATGCGACAAAGAGCAAATACAGTAGCCTACTACTGATGGATTTTTTTTAGGTACACTTAATAGAGTCTTACTGTTTCTTTTGATTTTTTTCAACTGTATTGACTATAGCTCGTCTTAAACTCAACATCAACTCAAACAACATCATCTGCTTCACCGAGACCATTTTTGGTACGGTTTTGGCCGCGATTAAGTCATAAAGCGCTGTGTGACCGGGCCCTTAGGCTTTGGAATCAAGTTGTTATTATTACTATTGTGTGAAAAGTTATTAGGTGTAAACTGTTTTCCGCTAATGTAACTATTGAAGATACTTGAAATCCGTTGACACATTTCCAATTTGCCATAAAGTCAGCTGCAATTTGGTGGTCATTACATGTTTTTAGATCAATTCATGCCTATTACATGTCCTACACTGGTAAAAACATAACCTTCTTGGTGAGGTAAAAAACCAAGAAATACTGACCATAGACTGTAGCCGGCGTAGAAAGACCAGTACCGTGTAAACCCTTGTGACTGTTTTATCCAATCAGAGAGTGAATATGCTTAGTTTGGCTTCGGATCCAGATGGTTATCTGGTCCGCCACCAAAATGTAATCATCTGTTGAACTCCCCATTATCAACATTCCATCAAAATTGAATCAAAATCCATCCATAACTTTTCGAGTTATTTTGTACACAAACAAACAAACCAAAAAACTAACAAAACGTTTGCAAAAGCATAACCTCCTTAGCGGAGGTATTGATGACCAGGCAACATTGCCAATGTTTCTCGTTAGCAGGGTCTTTACAATGTGATAGTGGATAGCCATAAGAACATTCATTTAGTTCTGCCACTAGTTTTGCCTTATATCTTTTTCTAGCCTTGACCCTGTTAATATCTGTATAACTGCATGACATTATGGATGATGATCTAATAAGAAAAATATATTAAGAAATCTTAAAACTATAAGTAAAAGTGTCATGCTTTTACTTTTTAGATATTGGTCATGCTTTAACACGGACGTTGGTATGATGCGTGATTTCTTTTTACCACAAGCTGTTTATGACCAGCAACTAATGGATTGTTAAGTAGGTTTGCGCCCGCACATGAGGAGATAAGGATAAATCTGCCATTTGAAAAACTAAGTAAAAAAATGTCTACAAAAACTGGCAAAAATATGTATACAGATTTGCAAAGGTCTCCAAGTGTTCTCTAGTTTTTTTCTGTTTGTTAATCCTATAATCTAGGGTTTTCTAGTTCCGTCCTACTCCTGCACGTTTTCTATGTCTCCCTCCTCCAACACATCTGGCTTAATATAAATAGATTAAAAATATATATGAAGTTCTGCAATATGACTAATCTGAGTCAGGTGTGTCGGAGGAGGGAAACATCAAAAACCTGCAGGTCATGGCCCTCATGGATAAGCTTTACTCTAGTAGTCTTTAAGCTTATTTTACCTGAATCCTTGGAATTTTCACCACATGAATTTAAGCAGGGATTTCTAAAATAATTTTCAAAATAATCAGACTAATCATTGTTATAAGTTTGACTTAACTGATATGTAAGATGAGGCTTAAAGTAGCATGCACTGGCAGCAGCCAGCAGAAAATCAAGTTTCAGTTCTGGTGTCTCTAAAAACTTTCTTCTCCGTGTGGCTGAAAAATGCTGAAGCAAGGTGCTGATTTGGGTTTTTTTTTCCAAGAGTTTCCTGCTTTCTGAGTTATTTTCTGTGACTTTGAGTTGTACTGCATATAATTGATATCTTAAAATCTAAAGGTTTGCTCATTCAGTGGACCAATGTAGCTCACAAAATCATTACTTTATTTCTATTTTATTGGTTTTATTCAATCTTTTTTTCTTTTTTACATAAACATATAGCTTTATTCCCTGAAACACGGGCATTCACAAACAAAATGGACTATAGATATAAAGTCAGTTCCAAGTGTATGAAAGACTAATGCAAGTCACAATCATTGTCTTCATAAATAACATTTTGCAGCTGTTTGCAGCTGTCTGCATTTTGATAAATATTGTGTAACCTCTGGACATTTAAGAGTTTGAAATACCTTATGACCCAATACTGAGATTAAGGAACTTTTTTTCCTACACATTTCATCATGTGATCATGCTCTAGCCTTGTCTAATCTAGTTTTCATTAACACTCAATTTGACTTTTTGACCTCCATGACACTTAGCTGATACACGCAATACCTCCCACTGGATTCCAAACACGATGACGGACAATTAAGACACTTCCAGTCATTCAACAACTAATTTGCAACTTACACTCAGTCATTTTCTAAATAATTAAACCTATATCTGCTGATCATTTCAATGAAAGTGTATATGCCTTTTGTGAGACAGTTTTCTTTACTGTCATCCATTTGGTAAAACACAAGTCTATTCACACACGCTGCACCGTTATCCACTCACTGAAAGAGCATGGTTCTGTGAAAACAGACGAGTGCACTTAAGGAATGGTATCCAGGTGTAGGGCAGGAAATACCTGGAGCATTCCTTGGTCCAGGAATGTTTTTATTAGCCTTTTCACAAATGTCGCCATTTCAAGGTGTGTACACTATAAAGTGCACTGCAGGCTGGATCACTCAATCAAGCAAAACGTGGCTTCAATAGGGAACCTGTATCGGGGCTGGGGTTATGTTATTTGAACAGCTGGCACAGTTTAGTTCGGCATGTTCAAATGTGGGTAGGGTCTGAGGCTGTTGTACCACACAGGGGGAAACAACACACAGGCCTTCCCAAGTTTTCAGCAGAATAGACTATACAGTGTGATCTTGCTTGAAGTTTGAATAATCCTGCTGAAAGATTACCAATCATTTCACACAGACTATAAAATCCTTATTGCTTTTGCTAAATATCAGCAAAGCTCCTAACACTTCATACCCCATTAACATATGGTTTGTAAAGACCAGACTGGGTCTAACATTCAGCTAGCCACAAGCTAGTTAGCTCAACTTAGCTAAAACATTAAAAGGGCAGCTATATTGGCTAAATTCTCACATTTCAAGATAATATCAATTAGCTTCTCTAGCTCAAAGCGACAGAATCAATCAAAGTATTTTCAAAAATGCTGATCAGCGTTTTTAAAAAGGACAAAAAAAAAAAACCCAACAAAAAAAGAGTTCAGTACTTGTACATTGTAATGTACAGAAAGCCTGACTAGCATCTAAGTTCCAGTGCTTTCAGAGTGGTCCACTTAAACTGCTTGAGCTCGCCAATTCTCATTTATCAAATAAAAAGCACATTTCTTGGCACTTTGAATGAAAAAACAATCAGTCAGTGAAACTGTGTATGTGTGTGTGGTGGACTAGTGGGACCAGTATGATTCCTGGTGTTAACAGCTAATAAATCAGGGCCCATCCCCGTGGTGCTCAACTGGCTCAATTATATCCACATGTAGCCATTATTCCTGCCATGTTAGCTGAAGTGAGCTGCATATTTTTAAAAGGTGGGTTTCCATAACACTTGCTGAAAGCTACCCTGGTTGTTGGAACACATGTTTGGGCTCTGTGGAAGCCAGGCGCTAGCTGTTTTAATGCAAAAGCGCTGTGGAAAGCAGCAGGGGCCAGTGTGCACTCTTTTGTTTTCAGGCATATAACTACTGTGATGTTTGTGGAGGCTATTAACTGGTTTACTGCCCGGTAAGAATCCCAAACCTTTTGGAAGACAAAGAAGGAGAAATGTTTCAATACTTACATAGCTGCTAATTAAACTCAACAGCCTTATACCAAATCCTACATGGGAGTTTTTTTTCTCTTTGCTGTGCTTGTTTCTTTCAGTATTTAATTCAGTTTAATTCAAGACACTATCAGTTAGTATGATATAAGTGAGTCCAATAGTAAACTCTGTTAAAATAAAGCAGATTAAAAATGTTTGATGTGCTTTTTTGACAGAGCAATAGGTATTAGAAGTTGACCTGCCTGTCTGAGATCTCCTGGTTTACTTTGGAATTTATACAACCAGACAAGGCCATGAAACACAGTATTTAAACATGTGCAGTGTAGTTAAATACCAAGTAGCTAAAAAATCTCTTTCATGATAGTTTTCTTTATCTGTGAAGTTTAACTTTGCTGCATCTTGGCAGTGGGTACACATGTGTCAAGGATAGTCCCTCTGCAGTTTTTCAGCAAGTGTTTCAGAGTTTCTGGATTTCAGTGGGATTGGAGCCAGCTCTGTGTCATGCCTTTGGCACGTGCCAGTCTTCCCCCCTTCCCACTCCTCCTTCCCACCCCCTCCTCATCTCTTTTTTTTCCCAGCAAGGGGGATGGAGAGCCTCAATGCTATCATTCTTTGATTCTGTTTGAATCTGGCTGCATGTGAGCAGGAAAAGGAGCCAAACGTGCTTCCTGAGTGTTTCAGAAGGGGGAAACGCTGTAATAAGCGAGGGGTGGGAGGTTAAAAATAACTGAGCTATATAAGCCCAGACCAAAATCCCAGTCACTCTCAAACTGACTCTCGTTCGGCCAGGATGTTCCATGCACAACAGGCACTACACACACGGTTTTTCCATATGAGGCAGATATGATCCATGCTCACATTTTACATTACATTACACCTGCTATCATCATGGCAAATGAGATGTACTGGATTTGACATGTAACGCAACCCTGCCAATATATGAAATCAAATTAGAGTAATTATTATAACTCTAAGACTAATTTAAAAATATGTGGTTTTATTTTTCTTTTCATTGAAATTTAAGAGGAAAGTGTAGAGTATCTCATCTGTTACAATGAAACATTGAATATGAGCACTATTTTTTCTTTTGAAGTCATTTGATAACATGGAAGCATCTTTGTAAAGCTCCTTTAAATCTGCTTAATCCTTTAGTTCTTTATTTAATGTTTTAAGAAGCATTCATTCATTGTTTTGTTGAATAAGGAACGCCAGTACTTGAAGTTCTGTTTTGGTCAAGAAAACTGTTTTTCATTAATCAATGAAAGCTAAAAGTTGAAGTGAATGACTCTACGCCCCCCCTCCCCAGTCATTAAAAGGCTAGTAGGCTTTAAAGAAAGCAAAATAATTCAAATTGTCTGTGTTATTGCAGCAACATTTAAACCATTCATTAAAATCCTGGTAAAGTATTTTGATAACTTATTGTTTAGATAAGGCAGTAATAACAAAAGTCCCAACATTAAAATTCTGAAACGGCGCTCTCTTACCCAACGATAAAACTGTTGTGTCAGCTCAGATAAAGGATTTTCTGAAACTTCCATAGAAGTGTTACTCATCAACACTTCACACTTGCTAGGATTTCATAGGAGAAGTTACGTGGTACTATAGGTTAAAAGGGTACACTTTTACTAAACAAGAATCTGAGTGGAATCTGAATCCCCACGAGCTCCAAGGTGTTTGTCCTGTTTTTGACCTCTGACCTCTCTCCACTGGGGGAATGCAAAAAGTGCATTCCCCTACAGGGATCAGTTGCACAGCACTTCACAGCAAAGCTCTTATAAATCTCTTTCAGTCCATCCTTCACTATTTTAAAGAAGACTGCTGTAGAAAAAGCCAGGCTGTGTGTGTGAGGCCGTGGCTGCCTTTATAAATAAAATTATCTCATCGGGTATGTACAGTTCTCCACAGGAAGTGACAGCTAAGAGCTGAAAAAAACCTTGTCTTGTAAATGTCATGTAAATGACTGAGAGCTCCCACCAGACCTGCCAACTCTTTTCTTTTTTTCTACGTGAGCTATCCCGATGTTGCTCTTCAGAGTAGATCTTACTGTGAGCTGTTTCTCGGGGTACTGACTGGATGGTGATTCAGATCAGAGCTGTTTGCTGAAGTCTTTCCACATTCTGTCAAAAATGAGCAACTGATATTCAGAATTCATAATAATAATTATGATATA